>PVIA01001108.1:0-314270 GCA_004024845.1 Tonatia bakeri
GGAGGGGAGGGGAGGGGAGGGGAGGGGAGGGAGGAGGGAGAACTCTAGTGGAGCAAACCATTTCTGTAGAGGAAAAGAGAACAGTTCATACAAGAATCCAAAGCAGGCAGATTTCTTCTCCATGACTTTGGAGAAGGTGGTCTAAATTAAAATCTGGTAATGCCATTTCAGGAGTTTAGCTAAAGAGAGCATATATGCATTTGAACTTTTTTCTCCAGGAGTCCTAATGTTCTGACCAGCTTTACAAAGTATTTCTCTCCATGGTGATGGGTAGCTTGGAAAAATTAATCTGTATGTAGGTAAAATTTCTGAACTCTTCTCCAAGCCTGCCCATAGTGCAATAATATTAGTTTCTTTTCCCAAGTTTGGGAAGCTGAGACTCAGGTATATTTTTCAAATGTTTAAATAGCCACTCCAAGTTCACCTATATAACTCAAATATATGGAAAAAAGAGAACTTCCTTTATTCAACAAAGACTTGTTAAGTGATTTTTATGTGCTAAGCACATTCTAAGCATAGAGATACTGTAGTGAATGAAACAGACAAGATCCCCCGTGTTGAAATAGCTTCCATTCTACGGTGAAAAAGAACAGTGGCCCTGGGGTGGGATACATTTTAAGGCAAAATAGTGATTAAGAGCCTGGACACTGAAGTTGGGTTATGTGGGCTTAAATCCGGGCTCTTCCAAGGGGCACTTAATTTCTCCAAGCCTCTGTGCCTGGATCTGTGAGTTAGTGCCAGCATTGTAAAGTTCCTTGAGGATTAACAATTGAACACAGACTACACTGTTCAACATGGTGCCTGATAGTGTTAGCAGTGAGTTATTGCTTGGTGAGTAATTCATCAAATTACTCAAGCCAAAATCATAGGGGCAAACTTGATACCTGACTACTCTGATTACCTTCTTCTATCAATTTTATCTCCTAAAAATTTCTTAAGTATGTGTATTTTTCCCTCTTTGGTCTCCCTTGTCATTATCTTAGTGCAGACTGACACTTCTGGTCTTGATTATAGAACTAACTTGCCAAGTAGGCTTCCTGCCTGTAGCTTTCCTCTCCTATACATCCCTCCCCCTTGATCAAATATTTGAGCACACCATTTGTCTGACTGATATCCTCCTAGGATGCTTCTCCCATGACTGTCTCCTGCTTATAAACTGTTTAGAGTTTCTTAAGCTGACCCCTGCCTAGCATTGGTCACTTCCCCTGTATTCTAAGGCTCCATCACACTAACTTTTGGGTAGAGTTGGCACACATCATGCTAGATCAAACTCCGTGACTTTGCACGTGTTCTTACTCATATGGGGAGCCTCTCCTCCTCTTTTTAACTGGTGGGGTCTTTAACTTGCAGTAGGCTGAATTCTTGACCCCACCTCCATACTGCTCCTGGCTCTTATACAATGTCATTTCCCTGAATGCAGAGTACACACTGTACTGTGTTTATCTGCTTATATGTATTTCTCAGATCTTAAGCTCTTTGCCAAAAGGAAATAAGTCTTAGTCCCTCTGGTGGATCCAACAGTTACTTAGCACAGGGCTTGGCATGCAGTGGGTGAACTGATATAGAATGGTCGAGATATTGTTTGTAATCATTTTGATGGTGCTTGGTAGCAATAATGATAACATGGTAACTGAACACGTACTATGTCCAGGCACAGGGCTAAGTGTACCTAGGTATTATCTCACTTAATTTTATTAACCACTATGAGAAAGACAGGTGCTGTAATTACCCCCATTTTACAGATGAGGAAACTTTGGTTTAGCAGGGTTTAGTAGTTGCCAGGTTCATAGAGCTTGTGAATCGTAGGGCAGGAAGTCAAAACCAGGGGTGTAGAATGCTAACTCCCTATCCTGTATGCCTCTATGCACGTTGGAAATTCCAGAGTAAGAAATAACTTCTCTGTCTTTCTAAAAGTTCTCCGGAGTGCGCACCAGGGGATGCACTGGTTAAAAGCTCCGAACCCACACATCGCTGTTTCCACTTCTCACACATCTATCATTTCTTTTGTAGTCCAGACCAGCAACTGTAACTGGAATTTTTTACCTCGCATATTTCATATTAGTCAGGATATTTCATGGTAGGTCCCTTTCAAAGATAACATGAGGGATTTTTTTTTTTAATGCTTAGTTTTGCGCGCTTATTTTAGAGCAAAAGGAAACCTTATAGATTCGATTCTAAATATGCATTCTGGGAAAGCAGTATTTAGCATCAAACAACCACAATTCATGCTTACCGTTCAGACAGGAAGTGGTTAGATTAATAGTTCAGCAGATGTTTTCTGAGGGCTAAACTAACGTGTCACGCACGCCGTCCTTACAGCCCGATCGTGACTAGAAAGGGTAGGCAGGGTTACACACACCTTCACTTTTATTCCTTTCTTAAGATGAATGTGATCAATAAGGTTATAGATGGACTGCAGCAGCAACAGCTTTTGTAACAAAAATGTGTTGTAAAATATTATTAGTTGCCAGCATCAGGTACCAGCAATGTTGGTAGACGCTAAAAACAGACAATTTACCGAAAGCAACAATTTTATTGGCCCGCATTTGCATTTAATGTTTTACAATGGTATAAAGATTCTCACTTCCTAAGCAGAACTATAATCTGGGCAGTATTAGGAGATCCTTCACCTCATTTTAAATGTTCACTTATGAACCACTACATTATGATGGACAGCTCTAAAATAATCACATCATTGTTGTTAGGAAACAATGAAAATCTCTTTTAGGAAAAAGAAGTGGCTGTTTATACTTGCTTGTACTTCTAAATACTGTGAGAAAGAAGGAAGCAGCGCTGTTGGAAAAGGCCATGGTGGGAGCAGGCAACCCTTGGAGTTGACGTCCTTGACTCAGTCCTCTCCTCCACAGAGCTTCAAGAGCGTGGTGCCATAATCTCCAGAAGTGTCAGACTGCAAAGAGCAGGGCGGACAGAGAGAAGGACAGATGCAGCATTAACAATGGGGAAACCACAGATGAATCAAATCCCGCAGCACCAGGGGATTCCCTGGGGTGCAAGACCCATGACCTGTACCATTTAGTAAACGTACCTGTAATTCCATCCTTCATTCATACCCGAGTGGAGTTATTTTCCAGCTTAACATGTTCTTTACAATATACAATGTTTAAATGCTTCCTGATATATTGCCATTAAATTTCAATTTGAGTTTACTAAAATAAGATTTCATCCATTACATAATATTACATAATATTAACAAAACTTTTAAAATAGTTTTTTAATAATCTATATTATTTACCAAACTCTTGCTCTTCTAAGAGTTATTTTAAGCGTTAATTATTTTAGTTTTAATTATTTTAACTGTCAGAAGAACTCTAGGCAGTAGGTGCCGTGAGCATCTCCATTTAACACACAATAAGTGAGATAAGAAAAAGAGAGGTTAGGAACCTTGTGCAAGTCCACAGAGAGAATAAGGGACAGGAGCAGGGTTCAGATCCAGATTACCTGGCCCCTCACCACCACACTGTCCTTAAGGAAGTGAAGTGAACTACATCCCCAAAGAGTGTATGCCTCAATTCCTTACCCCTGGACTACCTAAGAGAGATACTGGTTCAGAAAAGATACCTTGTGAGACTGAGGCTAAGATGCCATGCTCACTATACGAAGAAATAAAAATGCTTGCATAGCCTCAGAAGAAAAACTTGACCTAAATTGCTTAGAAAATTTCCATTATTTCTTATTTTATTCAAGACAATTCAAATAGCAAGCATTTCTTATCACTTAAGTTTCACATTGGACTAAATACTAAGGAAGTGGTAATGTAAAGGCAGCAATGAAGAAGGGTCATTTAGAGAAGACGTGAAGCATTACTTTCATAAGACACAACAGGCATCAATAAACATTCTTTTGTTTTATACAGAGTTTTTAGTTCTTCCTCTGTTGGTTTCCCTAAGCCTTGCTCTGCCATAGGTAAGCACTTTTCACACTGATGACAAGTCAACACTGTGTTAAAACAGCTCCCTCTAGTCCCAAAGTTGTCAAAATTACTAGGGGTTCTATCAGTCCATTGAGAAAATACACCCATAGTTTAGCACGCAGCTATATTTAAAATTCTGATCCACTGCAGAGACAAAACAAATATTCATCCTTTTCTCCTACCTTTACTCCCTGTTACTTCTAGTAAAAGAGCTATTCTACTTATATGGCATTTTAGAAATTGTGTAACAAAAAACTTAGTGCAATTTCAAAACCTTTGAACATAATTCATGCTTTCCTAATTAGGCCACATTAACAGTTCTTAAGCAACTAACAATGTTCCTGTGGGCTGGCCTGTTTCTAACAATGGTTCTCGCTTCTCCCAACGTTGATCCCATCTTTCGCCCTTCACATTTATTCCTGCTTCCCGATGATTTCTCTGTGGTGTTTTTTCAGTTATTTTTTTTTTCTATTCTGACAACAATGTACCCTAGGCTCTCAATCCCTTTGTCCAAGTTGTTTATTCTCGCTGTTTTGTAAATCTAGCCCAGTCACCACGGTATCCTTCAAGCGAGTAGCCCTTACTTTTCCTGGGAATCCTGGCTTTTCCTCCTTCCTCTCTGTGTCTCCGCCTTTGTCTTCTTGGCAGGCTTATCCTCTACTATCCAGCCATTTATTACTTATTAGTAATGCTTAAATCTCAGTTCCCAGCTTTCTCCTCTTCTCGGTCCGTATTTTGTCCCTAGAGGATTTTCATCCATGTCCAAGGATCCAATAATATAACTGACTCTGAAAACTATCTCCTACCATTAGCTACCTACTCAGCATCTCCACTTACATGTCAAAGACATCTCAAACTCAACAGATGCACTTTCTCCTACAACCCCAGAAAAGAAAAAAAAATAGACTGAAAAACAAACAAACAAAAACACCTAAAACCTGACCCTCATGCAGGGAATTGGCACAATTATCTGTTTCCCAAATTAGAGGCCTGGAAGTCATCCTTGCTCCTCACACCAAATGTCTTTATTTTTTTTTGCATTTTTTCCCATCACTATTTATCCCCCTTGTAACCCCCCTCTCTGCTGCAATCACTGCTCTGTTGTCCATGTCCATGAGTCTTAGTTTTAACTCCTAAATATCTTTTGAGTCTTTGCTCTTTCCTCTCTTTGCACCGCCAGTAGCTTTGCTTAATACTTTGCACCACCCTAATATGACTAATATATAACATCACTCTGTACTCTTCTATCTTCTGTCTAATTCATTCCCCATAGTCTCAGGGATCTTTTCAAGATGTACTTCTAATTATGACCCTATGTGCTTAAAACTAAAATTCTTCCGTGGCTTCCTATCGCTCTTAAGCTAAAGACAAAATCTTTAAACATTGTCGAAAAGGTCTTATTTGACCTGATCCCTCTAGTCTCGCTTTTCTTTTCATTATTTCTCCACCACCACTAGGACTTTCCACTTGCAATTCCTTGTTGGAATGCTCTACTTTCTTCCAGTGCCCACAACTTTTGCTTCGGGTTACCTACTCACTTTCAGATCTGAATCACAACTTCCTCATGGAAGCCTTTCCTACAGGTCAGATCCTCCTATTACATGATCTTACAGCATAATCTTTCTTTCCTTCACATTTAACACAGCTGAACAAAGAAATTTTACATTTATTAATAATTCTGTAAGGGTAGGAAGCTTTCTTCTTTGCTTATAATTATAACCCCAAGCATGGCACATAATTTTCATTCAGTAAATATTTTTAATTGAATGAATGAAAAAACAAATTACATATCTCAGAGCTGTCTTTCAACGGCATTCATCTTGCCATTTGGATTTTATAGTCAATACTCCTCAAGGTAGACCTTCTAATCGATCAAGTGACTCATTACTTTTTTCCCTCCTACTTCTCGCCACGTTTCTAGAGCATTCACCTTTGAGACCCCACTGGCCAGCACAGCGCCGGGCCTGTAGGAGGCACTCAACACACACCTATCAACCTGACAGGCAGGCTCCGACCCATTTCCCTAAGAAAATGTTCCCTGCCTAACCCGACTTCTTTTACTCTTAATGCCTACATTACTATGCTCTGTACCCTCCAATCTAGTGTTTAATCGTATGTTGTTTCATATGATTATCTTTTAATTATTTTATTTGTCCCCGCCTTACCTCACACAGATTATAACTGAAGGTGACTACTATGTTTTCCCTTAAAGAGCCTGGAATTGTGCTATTTGTTAAATAGCCACTCAATTTGTTGATCAAGGAAATCTACCAAAAATGCAATTTCATACAAATTTTCTATTAATGTCTTATTATTAATTAATAAGAGATACATGTTTTTCACTTACATCTTTCTCTCCTTTTCCCCACCACTCATCACTAAGAAAGGTGTTAATGAGAAATGTCTAAACAGGTAAAAGACGAAGACAGGACCAAAGCGTGGATGATATTGTAGGGTTCAGAATGAGTCACCCCAAGATGTGCCTCTGTACTATGCAGATGATTTAAACTAAAGAAACAGAGACCCTGCAGCTCAAGAGAAACTTCTGCCCTCCCCCCTTAACTATGAGAAGAATTAGGGGCCCTGCCCATAATAAGAGATTATCAGAGATGACCCTTTTTGGGCTAACTGAATGGCAGGGCAAACTACAAATTACTGAACATCTGCTCTTCTTACGTCCTGCAGTGGTGGTCTGAGGCCCCAAGGCATCGGACCTCACCTAAGACCAGGAGGTAGGTCATATACACCTCACTTCACCTTTCTGTCCCCGAGCATCTCATGTACTTGAGGCTTCTTCTGACTCTCTCACGTATGTGAGGTTCCCATGCATGTGTATGCAATTAAATTTGGTTATTTTTCTCTCCTCAATCTGTGTCATATAGATTTATTTATTAGAATAGATAAAAGAAACTTGAAGGAGAAAGTTTCTTCCTCCCCCACAATATACAAAATGGCATTCTACTCCCAAATTCAGAAATTGAACCATCAGAAAGGATCTTATATATCAGTAGTGAAAATGTAATGATATTACTTAATAATGTACTTTTAGGTGAGAGAAATGAATGAACCCTATATAATTTTAAATTACAAATTGAACTCTTCAGCAATGGATTTTTCTTTTCTGTCAAGATACCCATAGTTTAGATATTTCCTAATACAATAAGCCTCAATTACCCAGACCAATGGGGAAGGGAGAGCTATTGATTAATTTAATTTTCTGGTTTGCTGAGGGTGAACCAAAAGCCCTCTTTATGTTTCAATTTTATTACTGACAATCTTTATAAAAGGTATGTGTCTACTTTTCTGCCTTAGTAAGAACAATATGGTTAATGTTATTGAATCTTCCTCTGTTGATGGAAACTGTTGTAATGTGTCAGGATCGATTCAAATCGCATTGAGTGTGAGCAGCTGATGAAATCTGTGCTAAGCCCCAGGCACAGTCTGAGAGCTGCCTTTCTGAGTAAGTTCCTGATTTCAACTTAGGCATGTATCTCTTTCTGCAAAGGTCTAGTACCAAAACAAAAGCTCTGGCTGGGGGAAAAAAAGGGTGGGGGAATTTTGGTTTATAAATCTAGTTGACTGAGTGATGTTCATTCACTCATCCATTGTAAAACCATTCATGGAGCCCGAGGCAGGGAGGTTCTCAAAACGCCTGCCCAAATGCCCAGGCCAACTTGTGTACCTGGTCCAGGGTGGTTACTGTGGGCAGGGCCACCTCAAAGGCTTCACCACGGGCTTCAGCTGTTCTTAGTGACACAAGAATGCAGACCTAACAGAGGAGTCCCAGGTGGCCATGGATGAATGTTGCCTCCTGCACATGGTGGAACTCCAGCCCCATATGGGGCCTGAAGAGCTCAATGCCCAGGATCAGAATCCACGGCGTGCATAAATGGCCCTACAGCTGGGGCCCAGGTGTCTAGACAGCTCAGCCTCTATGCCCAGCTCTGGACCATTGGTGCTCAGAGCAAATGTGTTCTTTTCCCAGAAGAGGTTTGTGCTCCAGCCCCACCTCCCAGCTCGGGTCTCGGAGCCCTTACACTGATTTAGATCCACTTGTCTTCACCTCTGGGCCTAATGCTCCCCAAAGCTAAATTTCTGCAGACATCAGTAGGATGGATGAGCATGAGGCATAGGAAGACCTGCAGGGCATCTGTGAAGCCAGTACCAGACTCCGTTTTTTCACCAAGCCAGTGGCTCTGGAGTCTGGGACAGTCTGACAGCTCACTGGATGACCTGGGCTCCCACTTTGTTTCAGGGACCCAGCTCAGACTAACACTCTCTATTACTCATTGAGCGGAGACCTGCATGCCATCGGGGAGGCCAGACAGAAAACCACCTTCAAGGGGGCTAGCCCTTAGTTCATCATTTCCAAGCTGTTGTGTTCTTATTGGGACTATGACTTTTGATCCATTAACTTCAAGGATGGAGACCTCTTACACAATTTTTGCAAGTCTTTCTTTCTTCCTAATTCTAATAATTTGTCATTTATTTGGGGTTTCTATATATATAATATCAACTGAGATATGAAAACTAGTTTTATTCTTTAAAACTGAAAGGAAGTTGTGTGCCACACTTGTGGAAGATCCCCATCTAGACTGACAGACTGTAAGAAATCGGTATTTTTACCTCCAGAAACTATAAAAAATTCGATATATTCAATTTGATGGCAAATGTATGGGAAAACACCTCCAGCCATGTCAAAGGAAAAATAACAAACTAGGAAAAATATTTACAATTCATAGAAAAAAAGGTGAAACTAACTTACATAAAATTGACCCCCCAAAATTCAAATCCCAAATTTCAATAGAATAATGGGCAAAGAAGTTTAAGAGATGCAAATGAATTTAAAACTTAAAAGTCAGTTTAGCTGCACTCATATTAAGAAAAATATACATTAATACTACACTGAGATACAATTTCTCACCTATCAGAGTTAAAAAACCCAAAGCTTGAAAACACCCTCTGTGCCAAAGCTATGGAGAAACAAGGACTCATATTCTTCATGGAAGTGCAGATGGAAGCCAATTGGTAATATTTATCAAAATTACAAATATATATATATATATATTTAAAGATTTTATTTATTTATTTCTAGAGAGAGGGGGAGGGAGGGAGAAAGAAAGGGAGAGAAATATTAATGTGTGGTTGCCTCTTGCACGTCCCCTATTGGGGACCTGGCCTGCAACCCAGGCATGTGTCCTGACTGGCAATCGAACCAGTGACCCTTTGGTTCATAGGCACGCACTCAATCCATTGAGCTACACCAGCCAGGGCACAAATATATTTATATCTGTCTCAGTAATCCCACCCACTTCTGAGAGTTTATGTCAGAAATAAACTCTGCTTGAATTTATGCCACAGATACACTTGTACCTTATGAAATTGTTTATACATATTACAGCACTGTTTGTGATAGCATGAAATGGGAACATCTGTCAATGTGGTTGGTATAAATACACAAGTAATGGAATGATATGCAGCTATTTAAAAGAATGAGAAAGCTTCCGACACACTAACATAAAAAGAACTCCAGGCTGCAGAGCCATGCTATCATTTGTGTGAAACACAGAGGAAATTTAAAATAGGTATTTCTCTTTCCTGTCATTTTCATAAAGAAACACTGCAATATAAAGACACTGCAATATAAAAATAGGTAAACAACTTGCATATGCAATTCACAAAAGAAAAATTAGTGGCTGCTAAACTAAAAAAAAAAAAAAAAAAAAAAGTTGAGTATCTATCAAGTACCTGAGATTCTAGAGCTGAAAAATAGTCCCTATCATGAAGGGCTGTTTTGCTATTACTACACATTTGCACACTGACAAAGAGAGAAATCGAAGTCACATATCTCCGTGTTCTAAGTATTGCAAGAGAAAGAGGATGGGGAGAGAAAGGCAAAATGTATTTTGCAGTTTTTAAAAGGAGACTCACTTGAATTGCTGAATACAGTGAATAGCCACAACGCTTCTTAAACTCGGCTCGAATGTCCAAAAGATCAATTTCTGATCTGGAAACCATTATTCGGTTCAGAGTAAACTCATCAGTTCCAGCGCCCTGTTAAGAAATGCAAGTGTCAACAGGACAAATCTCGTCAATCAGAAAACAGCTTACAGACCTATGTTTACAAGAAATAAATAATGCTACACAAAATAGTCAATCAGTGGTTCCACTTCACTCACTTATTATTAACCTTATCATTCATTTCTCCAAGAAATAATATTTATTGAGAACTTACTCTGTGCCAGTACCGTGCCAAACACTGATAACAGAGCTGGGATACCCCTATTCATCTTCTAATTTTGTAAAGGATATAGGCAAGAAAACAAACCATTACAATATAATGTGACATATGGGAAATATTGGGTACTTAGGGGCACATATATTAGGGGAGCCTAAAATAGATGAAGGAGTAGGAAAGGTCTGTCTGAGAAGGTGGTATTTAAGCCAAGGCCTAAATAATCAGTCAGAAGAAGGAATGGGGTTCATAGAAGAAAAAATGTTCCAATAGAGAAACTAGCAGGTGTGAAGGTTTGGGACAAGAAAGAATGCCACATTTGAGGATACATAAACAATGAGGAGGAAGAGCAAGAGATGTGCCTGGAAAGGCAGGACCTTGTAAACTATGACACGAAATTCCAACTGCACCCCGAGCGAAGAACTACTGTAACATGAGATTCAACTATGAGAGTATTGAGATTGGATCAGATCTGCGGTCTCAGAAGATGTCTTATACAGCAGTACGAGGAACGACTGCAGGGCAGGAGTAGGGTGAAGGTAACAGAATATGCCTGGGCTCATCCAGAGGTGATTACATGGACAGAAAAAAGGAGATGATGACGGCCTGACCTAGAAAAAGGGCAGTACAGATGGAGAAAATGGGTTGATTTAAGAGATGCTTATAAAGGCAGATGACAAAACTTGATGTATCATTTGAAGAGAATGAAGGAGAGAGAGAAATGTAAAATTTCTGAGCAGTTAAGTGGCTCGTGACACAATTCATTTATTCAGCAACTGCTTATTGATGCCTGTATGCCAGGCATCATTCCATGCAGTGTGCATATGGCAGTGAACAACACAGACACACCTCTGTCCTAAGGCAGTTTGCATTCTAATGAATGGAGATGGTCAACAAAGAATATCAACAAGTTGTTTAAATAAAGAGTTATGAGAACTATGAAATGGGATGTGACTAAAAGGGACCAATGAGCCTGAACAGTCAGAGGAGACTTCTCTCAGGAGGTGCCATTTGAGTAGAGACCTGACAGATGAGGAGGAGCTAATCACAGGTAGATCTGAGGAGGTACATTTCAGGCAGAGAGCACAACCAATGCAAGCACTCTGACGTGGGAAGAGACGTGCCATAGTTAGGGAACAGAGAGCCTGAAGTGGCCGAGGCATAGAGAGCAAGGATGGGGAAGAATGGTGTAACTTCAGAAGCTGGGCAAAGGCAGGTCCTGTTGTGGCTACCCACTGAGACGACTGAACGCAGGATGAGGACCAGACTTGGGGTGGGAGGTGAGGCAAAGAGAGGGAAACCATATATTCACTTGGGATGTAACTTAGAAGGTGCATGTGGACTTCCACAGGGAATGTCCAGTAAAGAAACTGAAGTAAGCATCTTCGTTGTGCTGGGACCAGTGCTAGGGTCTGAAGACACAGAAGGGATAAAACAACAACAACAACAAAACCTCCTCTGGTCATGGAGTTCACCATCTAGCAGTGGAAACAGGTAAGAAAACATAAGGTTTCTGTATCGTGAAAGGCTGCTGGCTCAGTCTGGTTTATTTTAAGTAAGGCAGCTCAAGAGGCCCCTGGACCTAATGGGTCAAGTTCGAGGTTTGGAGTTCTAAAACAAGTTCTGCTGCCTACACTTGCTGCCAACTGGGGGAAATAATTTAATCAGCCCCTCATTGTACCTCTATAATGATCAGGACACTCGTTATCTAAATCCACTAGACAAATGCACAGACAAGTTAGCTGAGAAAGAGAACTCATCAAAGTGGACAGCAAGTACAAAATTCCATCAATATGAACAATAGTTTTACATTCTCAATGAGGGAAGCTAAGAACATATATAACATTTCCAGACCAACCTTCAAAGCTTGATGCAGTCTTTCAGCTAAAAAGGCAGGCGTGTTCCTTGCACAATGAACTGTATAAAAAGTAAAATATGTTCACTGTCATTTAATAGAAATTGAGTTAATATACAGTAAAAGTTTTGTAAAAAGATTCTTCGGGTAACTATATCCACTCTATCTGCCACCCCCCCCTACACACACACTATTGGCTTCCATTAAAAATAAAAGAATGAATGCTCAACTTGAATTTCAAAGCCTTCTGACGTATTTGCATAGACCTTTAGCACAGTAATGATCTTTAGCCATGGGGAAAATAAAATTACCTGCCAAAGAAACTCCCACATCACATGACTCATCTCCAGCTCCCAGACACACCACCGCCCACGCTTACACAGATGACTCCCGAGGGTGTACCTCGGTTGCGTGGCTAACATCTCTGACTACTGACGAATGACTTGGGTCTAAGGGTGGCGGAGATGTTGCTCCAAAGAATTCATTAGGTAAGAAGGGGCCTGGAGTTCAATTTAAAACCAGTTTTTAAGTGGAAAGATTTTCTCTTAAGTGGCTGTATTAGAATTTATAGGCTGGTTTGAGTAATTCTATTAGAACCAGCGCCTGTAATCTAAATTCAGTTACCAAAAAAAAAAAAAAAAACACCCTATCATTTTTCAATTCTTTATTTTGAAATAACAGATAAAGCAGAAGTAGAACAAAAAAAGGAAACTGGCAAAGACATGAGCAAATTATCTTTTAAATAAAGTGAAGATCATCAGAAATAGAAAAGCTTGTAGAGAGTAAATCTATTTATTGCAACATAATTACTTTTATAATCTTAAATCTCCTCTGCAGATAGGAATGTGCCAAAAGTGAATAAATTTTATAATGAATTTTGGAGATCAGAACAAGAATAAGTAGCTTTCTCAGTGGCTCATAGGCCCTAGCCAGGATGGTGAAGGCCTTCATAAGGCCTTTGTGTAACTGACTTAAGAGAAATAGAGGGGGAAATGTATTAGGAGCTTAAACATGAAATCTGGGACAAATGTGATAACAGTGTTAGATGTGAAGTTGTCTGAGAATAAACCAGCATTTGGATGGGTTTTACCTACTTTTTCTCAAATTCATATTAAGCAAGTCTTAATATTTTGATCAGAAGTTATTATGCCTACTTTTATCCTATTAAGTTTTTCAATCATGTCTCTCCCCCTAAACTAAATCCTTCTGGAATTCTGTTTTTCCTCCCATAATCCTTTAGCTTATCCTCTGCTTTATGTTCTTAACCCCCAGGTTTGCTCTTCACATCCTAAAATCGGGGGAAGCTGTGTTACGCACACATAGGGGCAGGATGTTTGTTTTAACACTCGACACTGAAAGTGGGGAAACTCAGGGCAATGTCTGAAACTCAGGGAGTCCGTTACCATTAATTACAAGGACCAAGAGTCCATAGTTGCCCACCTCCCGCCCTCTGCATTGGGGGGGCAAACTGTGGTCAACCCTGTCTGCTCCCCCCAGAAGTCCCCTGCCTTGGCCGTGACTAAAACACAGAGTGTGGCCTCTTAGCTTATCCCTAGAATCAAGTGACAGAGCAAAACACATTTCCTGTCAATCCCCCCAACTATCATGCCCCCTTGCTTATCCAACTTCCCCTTAAAAGAAAAGTGTTTTATGTTTAATTTTGAGACTCTTGAACATTTCTGAGAAGAAAATATCCTCCCTATTGCACTAGTCTTTTTGAATAAAGTCTCTCCTTAGGAAAAATCCAGATTTGACAGCCAGAAATGTTCTGTTACGCATTTGTAAGGTGAAACAGCTCAGATGGTTTTTCATATTAAAAACTAGAGTATGTCAACATACTCTATCAGACTCCTTATATACAAAATACTTACAATCGGCAGATCTATCAACACAGAAAGTTGATCAGTGGATAGAGGATTGGGGGGGGGTGACTGTTAGCGGGTACAGGGTTTCTTTGGGGGCTGATGAAAATATCCTAAATTGAGATTGTAGTGATGGCTGCATAACTCTGTAACTATACTAAAAAAGCACTGAATTTGCACACTTTGAATGGGTGAATTTTATGCTGTGTGAGTTAAATCTCAGTAAAGATGAAACTGACGTATTATAATGGTAAACAAATAGAAAATGAGTGTGACATATCGTGAACTTCAAATTAGTCAAATTATAAGGTCTTTCTTTTACTTGGCAAAATCATGTACATTGTAGTCCAAATTTAGTGTATCACTGAATGTATATTTCAAAAATCCTTCTTAGCTCAATGAGTAAGAGTTCATACATCTCAATAAAGGTTTTCAAATGTTATAGCAGGCAGAGTAAAAAGCTCAAAATTGACGTAAAGAGTAACAATGTGAAATGGGAAAAAATAAACCGGCTGTATCATTGCCACTGGAACGTTTTCAGAACTTATTCTGGAGACTGAACTGCTTTCTATTTCATTTTTTTTAATTGAAAAAGCAGCTTTTTTTTTCCTTCTTGGCCTATCTTTTAGCAATTTAATCAGAGTCAATGGTGTTTTCTTTTTCTTCTCTTCTCTCTCCCTTTTTTTGGAACTGCATTTGGATAAAAATTCCTATCTTGGCACCGAAGAGAGGACCAGAAGTGAAGTGAAATAACACATGTGGAAGAAGCTCTGAGAATGGTGCCTGGAATGTAGTGAGCGCTCATTCCCCGGTGTATTTCCTGTAATTTACTTGAAAATCCTTCAGCACAGACTGTGATACTTGTGTGTTTCAGGCTATGTCTGCACTGCACACATCAAATGGTTGGTTATGGAGGAGTCGTCTGACTGCCTGGGCTAGAATCTCAGCTCTGCCTGGTATTCCCTGGGTCACCTGAGGGAGGAACTGAACTTCGCTGTGCCTAGGTTTACCATCTCTACCAGGGGGTAGTAGTCCCTAATCCATGGGGTTGTTATGAGGCTTAAACACATTAATATCTGGAAAGAGTTTACCAATGCTGAGCACATGAAAAGTGACAGATGAGTATTTGTCTAACACTACAGTTTGAGGAGCCCTAATTGGAAGTCCACCTCCCGAGGTGGTAGTTAACATTTGAAGATGAATCAGAGGCTCACTGCAGGGAGGTTGCCTTTGGACATCAGGTATCTTTATGCCACCAGAGGAGCTATTAATTATCATGATGGATGACAGCAAGGATGTCTCACTGATGAATGACGAGATGTGTTGAGTAGAGGTACTCCTACTCTGTAATTAATGCAGAAGAAGTGTGTAGCAAGCCCTGTACCCACCCTACATTGGAGTGGCTTAGAATCACTAATGATCCTGTGTGGGGCGAGCACATAACCGATTTTGTTGCCTGACACTAAATCCTGTCTTTGAACAGTCTCTCATTCTTCGGACTGTACCTTTCTTGCTCTTCGGGAGCCCGAAAGGACAGACTGCTGAGACCTCATTGAGAAGACAGCTCAGCGTATGTAGTGTTTTCATCTCCTAGTTTATCTACGTGTCTCTCTGGGAACACATTCTGTCTGTGACTTATTCTCTTTGACACACTCTCTGCTGGCACAGCCAAAGGGGAGGAGCCCTGTATCTCCGACCTGAGCTCCACTGCCACTGGTATCTTCCCAAACTAACCCCAAATGGTGAACTACCAAATTGGCTTTGGTCTCAGCTTCCAACAAGTCTCAATAAAAATGCCAGTAGAAATGTATTTTCATCTTTTAAGGAGTTTACAATTCAAACATGATGACAAGCCTAATACAAAGTTAAAAGCAAAGTAAGATGTAGAAGGGTAGCTTTTTCATGCACCCACGTAACAGTGTCTGTTGAGCACACTGTGTGGACTATGGACTGTACCGGGGCCGTGGGAGCACAAAGGGGGATCTGCCAGGATTCTCACCAACAAGGATTAGGTCAAGTGCAAAGCAACTCATTTATAAGCACTCAAGAGCTTACCTATAGCCAGCAGTAGGTCTTCAAAGTGCCCAGATAATTCTCCTTTTATGCTGTCCTCAATGTCCTTGTGGCTAATATTTCTGTATTCATCAAACGCTAAAAAGCAGCACCAGAAACACAGTGAAAGCATCATGGTGGACCACACACAACTGTATTCCAGTGTTTGACTTGATAGGCAGCAAAGTAAGTGAACTATGAGCTCAAAAACTCCTTTGGGAAATCATCAACATTTGAATGAGGAAGTTTTTGTTTTTTGTATCTTTTTTTTTTAAAGATTTTATTTATTTATTTTTAGAGAGGGGAGGGAGAGGGAGAGAGAGAGAGAAAGAAACATCAATGTGCGGTTGCTGGGGGACATGGCCTGCAACCTAGGCATGTGCCCTGACTGGGAATCGAACCTGCGATGCCTGGTTCGCAGCCCGCGCTCAATCCACTGAGCCACGCCAGCCAGGGCTGTATCTTTAAAAAATATTCATCTGCCACAAAACCTGAACTTCATAGGCCATTTTTCTCAATGATCTCTCTCTCCTCTCCCTCTTCCCAGGCTGTTAACACTTAAAATAGCCGAAAGGTTATATAATTAATAATGTATCTAATAAAGTGTGCTATTTTTAAATTATAGCAGCACCTGGGAAACAATAGTGTAGTCATTAATCAAATATGTTTATCTGCTAATACAATCTTGAACATGAAGATTTCTTATCGCCGAGCAGATCATTTCCCCAGGGAGCACAGCCTATGTCACATTTACCAGAAGGCATTCGAATTTCTTGATCAGTTTTTCCCCCCAAACCTGTACACACATCACCAATATGTGGGTATATTTTGCAAGCCCAGTGAATGTTTTCCAAGTAAATTTTGAAAAAAAAAAAAAAAGATATTTTGGAGAGAGATCTAGGATTGTTTGGTTTTTATTTTTCAAAGAAAGACATTAATAAAGCAACTATGCTCTACCATTGCCATTATTTTATAAACGAAAGCTTAATGCCACACTTAAGGAAAGGCACCCTAAGAATAGAAAAATCTTGGTACAATCTTGATGTTTTCTCATTTCTCCATGAAGTCAGCACAAATGGAGCCACGCACCGCAGTTGCTCTCCAGACCCGCACCTAGACGCCGGTCAGGTGTGCATGGGAAATGGGGTTCTGGGCTGCTGGGTGCTGCTGCTTCCAGAAAAGCTCGGGGAGATGCGTAAGTGAGGGGCTGGATGCTCAGTGGTTCCACATACTAGTTGGTCATACAAAAAGAGCTGCCCCCCGAATTCACCTTCATATCTGAAAGGGCTCAGTGTTTATATTCCAAGCTAATGGATGAACAGAGATAGCACCACACCTGGTTTCTCTGGAAAGTGGTTAACTAGGGAAGGTTTGGGGTGAGTCAGGCTCCTGCACCCCATAGGGACACTCCTCTCTACTCTCACTCAGAGGGCTGCCCCTCTTCTTCTCCCTGCCCTCCGTCCCCCGTCTATTACCTGTCACCCACTCACTAGGCATCTACCCAGCCTGCAGGGGAACAAGGGTAGTGTCTGGCCTGCCTTGACTTACTGTTTCCATAACTGTTGATACATAAAAGTGGAACAACCTTTGTACTTTTCAACTCTGTTTTTCAGAACTTAGTATTTAAACCCCAAAAGCATTTGTGAACAATACAAAGCCAAAAGGATTGCAACGTGAGTCCTTACTTCGTTTCAGTTGAGGAAAGCTCCTTAGACACAGGATCTCCGTGAATTTATCTTCGTCTGTGCCCCATCTGTTCTCACCAGCATTATAGAGAACCTGTGGGACAAGGGAGAAAGACTTCAAGGTTATTACAGACATGATTCTCTTTATTCTCTTTCTGGAGAGGTGGAAAGAGAAGAGTGGGAGGTTGACTTTGTTTTAGAGGTCAGCGAGGTATTCACGTGTCTCCTGTTTAGCAGATGAGACACCTGCGAGTTGGGGTTGCAAGAGCTATGGTTGGGTTATGGGGAGGATAACCCCCACTAAAGAGGGCAGAGAACTGGGGTTGGGTGACCCCCACTTCAGGCTTCTCCTTCAGACAGGATAGGAGATGACAGCCCCAGCTGGTGCCACAGAAATGAGCAGGCAGATAAGGGGAGCACGTAATAGTGAAAGGACATGGTTTCTTTGCTCTGTTACTGACCTGGGCATCCTTTACTGCCAGTTGCTCATCCACTTTTAGACTTTCGTCTCTTCTGCCCTAAACAAGAAAGAAAAGAGCAAGGGCAACCCTTTTAAAGACAGAAGATCCTAACATAGGGAGGTTCTCCTCCAGCAGAGGTCACGTTGCAGAGAGGACTCGGGCACCTAGGACACTAGTTCTGGCTCTGTCATTGACCAGCCACAGAATTTGGAGCAAATAACACAGTTTTCTGAGTCTTAGCTTCCTACTCTGAAAACTCAAGGATCTCATGTGAACAAAAAGACAAACTACAGACTGGGAGAAAATATTATTGATAAGCACATATATCATATAGGACTTATATCTGAAATATATAAAGAATTCCTAACATTCAATAATAAGATAACAATCAACCCAACTGAAAAATGGGCGAAAGATCTGAGCATGCATCAGATACACACTCATAGATGTGTAACACAAGAGTGAGCCCTGTTGTACACTATTGACTTTAGTTAATTATAATATATCAGTATTCATTCAACTGTAACAAATGTACCGCTCTGATGCAGTGTTAATAATAGCAGGGAGTGAGGGATTGGGGAAGAGGCATATAGGAGTCCTCTGCACTTTCTGCTTCAATTTTCCTGTAAATCTAAAATTTCTCTATAACATAAAGTCCAGTAAAAAAACTACTGTGTGTGCTCATGTGCAAGCACTTGGCATGTTACAAACAGACAAGAGACAGAGAGGGGAAAGGGCATTGCCTGGATTATTCTGACAATTATACGTGAATGAAACATTTGGCTATATTTTAAAAATACATTTGTTCCTATTTTCAAACATTAGCTTCTTGTAGGCCTGTCTGATTTTTCATTACGTCTTTTATTTGCTTCTTTTCAGTGCTGTCAATTCTGTTTGTCTGCCTTCTTGTTCCCTCATCATACACTCTGCTCCAGTCATGAAAACGGTGATTATCATTGATCTAGTGCTACTGATCACTTTCTATGTGTTATTAGCACTTCACATCTATCAATCATTCATCTATCTATCTATGTATCCATCTATCTATCTATCATCTTTGCAGCACCCTATAAAGTCAGTATTATTACTTCAATTTTACTGATGTGAAAATGAGGGCTTTATGGATTAAAGTAATGTGTCCAGACATATAAAACCAGTAGGTAACAGAGGAGCATAAGACTCCAGGTCTGTCTGATTCTAAAACCCTGCCCGGAAGCCTGGTCTCTACCACCTACTGTGTGAGCGTGTGCATCACATGTGAAGCACGCACAGGGATGTGCACATGTAAATACAAACCCCTGGGGGCATATGTTTGCATCAATGCCCCATACATTGGGTTTGTAGGTTCCTTTCATAAGGTTTGCACCATTTCAAGTATCTGAAACCCAAATGAGGGCAACTTGCTTCCTAGCGGCTCAGTCATCACTTTGGCAAGTGCTGCCTCAAGCCCCAAACCCCGAGGTTGGGGTTTTCTCACACATTATGGGTGTGTAAACCAGCTGAAAGAGGCTGATGAGGTTGGGCTTAAATTATTTCCTCTCTTACACACTTCTGTGATTACAGCATACCCTTGACCTTGCCACCTTTATTATAAAGTCGAGAGCCTCCTAAAAAGAGACAGCAAGGTGTGGCCTCATTTAGTCACAAGGGGGTGAAGGATTCAGTCACTCATCCACAGGTAGGAGAGTGAGGTAGCAGCAAGTCTCTTTTTCAGTACTGAGACGTATAAACCCATCTCTAAAGATAATTTTTCTGTGTCATGTTTCATAGTTACTTTAAATGCTAAGAAGATAAACACACATTGTTTGGAGTCCAGAAGAGAATGAACATGGTCTCAAAATGGAGACACTTAGGATGGAAATGAACACTTAGGATTGAAAATTTTTCTATGTCAGATAAATTATCAGGACATTTCTAATGTATTGTGAAATGTGATCTGAACACTTTTGTAGATTTTTTTTTGTTACATGATTATGTTATACTTTCATGATGGTAGTTAAACATTATACTGCTTCGTGGCAATACAAATGTAAGGTGAGCAAATCGTTTCATAAGAAAAACTGCAAGTTTATTGTCTCAGTTTGGTTATTTTTAAACTACCTAATAATTATTATTGAGTGTGTGCAGCTTATTGAGGAATTTAAAAATAAAAAAAGAAACCTTACATCTGCCAAAGTCAACAGAGCTTTCCGGAAGTCACCAGATGTTTCAGAGCTAATGTCATCTCCAAGACTCTTCTTATATACTGAAACCAAATAAGAATGAAATTAAGCCTTGACAAGCTGAAAAATATTACTATAAACCAGAGATAAGCTGACATGTCAATGTTAGCAAAAATAAGTACCTGATAAAATATAACATTTTTTTAAAGCTTCCTGGTGTTCTTCTGAGAGGAACGTATTCTCATAACTATCACTACCTAGTATGTGTTGTGGTAGATGGGCAGAACAAAAGAGTTGCTATTCTGGATCAAATCCCGGTCCATTTCATCTGACAATGGTGTGAGGACCAAACACACAGTGGGAAAGCTTGGGGGGGCTAGCTGCTAGTTTGCCTTCCAATTTCTATGATCTTTTTCTTCCACAGAATCCTCATCTTGAGCAAGACACAATGCACACAGCTTAGAGAATACATTCTCAGCTTGCCTCTTAGCTAGGTATGATTCCATGACTAAGGCTCGTCAGTGAAATGTAGACAGACAAATGCAGCACTGCTGAGAAGTCTCTGTAATGGATGGCTCACACCTACCTTAGTCCCCTCCTCCATCCTAGTGCCAGGTCTGTAGGATGATACCTGCAGCTCAGGTAGCCGTGTTGGACTGTGAAGACCAGGACTACATCTTAATGATGGCATAAAAGTAATCAGGAAGGGGCCTGGATTCCTGAAAGTTTGGGGGAGCTAACATGCCAGTCCTAGAATTGCCTCTCTCCAGACCTCTTCTACATATAGGAGAGACACACATACCTTATCTGAGCCAGTGTAATTTTTCTGTTTTATTGATATGTACAGGTAGTTGTATTATTTGATAGCTCTCAAAAAAGCTGCCCTAAAATATATTATTTTCCCATAACAAATGACAATTGTATGTTCACATATTTTAGTACCCATTGCAGCCCTTTTTGCATAGTTTGTTATGTACAGTGTCCACTGATTTTAAACCCTGATTCTGCTCTGTCCGTGAGTCACAGCGGCCCTCATGGAGCCACACACCTGGCTGTAGCTGGCACCTGTTTGAATGCTGCACGCATCACTCTCAAGGGCTCTATAAATCACGGTAGTCAAATGAACGCTTGTCCTTTCAAATCGATAGAAGACGATTACAGAAAGTGATAGGAGGTGATCTAATAGCAAGAGCTGTGCTGAGATGGAAACTCTTCCAGCACGACTTACCCTCTTTTTATGAAATGTATAATTTTTTCTGAGCAATTCAAATAAGCAAAATTCACTACAAATATAAATTATCTCAGTAATAACATTATGTAGGCATCATTTTACCTATAGTCAGGATATTGTTACATCTATACTTCACTTTAATTAGAAAAAATTTAATTTAAAAGTATAAAGCCAAAGAATAAAGCTCTCACTTGTTAGAATTTGAGGAGGTATTTTATACGTTAGAGAATCATCCAGAGGAAACCTTAGAGTCATCTCATGTAGCCTCCCACATTTCCCTTTACCCCGGATATTTTGCCAGAAGTAAGAACATGAAATAAGAAATGCCTAGTTCCCTTATGAGGGCCAAGTCAGTAGCCTCCTTTGATGGATTTCTCATGTGTGGGTCACCATTTCATGGTATATGACACCATCACTCTCACTACAGCTGACTGCACAGGGTTGGCCTCTGACTACAGGTGGCCAGCGGCTGCAGAGATGACCTGCCGGAAGGATATTGTCCGAAATCATGCTCTCCACTGGAGAGTGCTTTCCTGAGCCCTTCGAATCTTTTCCCTCAGCATGAGTTGTACAGAAAAAGAGGTAAAGACAATAGCGTAGCAAAAAATGAAATGACTCTCCCAGAAATAAGACACAAGACAGAAGCCAAGAATAACCAGAAGCCATGGGCAAATATTGGGTTGGCTAAAAGTCTGCAAGGTTTTTTCTGTAAAATAAAAGACATTCTTTTATTTTCACCAATAACTTTTTGATTTGGGTATTTTGAGTATGTCAGATATCTCCCACATGGTATAACGTTGATTGTTCTCAATCAATGTGTCACTTTGATCACTATCAATATCAAATGGTCTACTCGGCCATGGAGCATCATCCAGTGAGAAATCTCCAGCGTGAAACCTTGCAAACCACTTTTGGTGCATTCAGTCAGTCATAGCACCTTCTCGGTGCACTGCACAAATCATTTCTTTTGCATTCTAGTTTTGTTTTTACCTTTCTTGAAATAACAAAACGTAATAATGCCAAATGTTGCATATTTTCTTCCATTTTCAATATTATAATGGCTACACAAAAATTCACTGATTTTAGTAAGTCTTTTTTAAATGCATGCTGATATGACAGCTGTCACAATACAATCTAACAAAATTATTTCAAATGAAATTAAAGATAACTAAGTGCTACTAGAACCATCTCACAGAAAAAACCAAAAGAACCTTTTGGCCAACCCAATACAAGCTTTGACTAGACAAACACCGTGTGGTAAGGGCAGAGAAGTTACTCGGCTATGTCAAAAGACAGCAGAAGCAGAGAGGATGGAGGAAGAGTTCCTGTAATGAAAACATCAGCCCAGGGTGCAATGCATGCCTGATGCCGAGGGGTGACAAGATAACCAAGTCCGTGGAGCAGTGCTGCTGTGTTCATATCCTGTAAAGCTTGGCTATACGTAATTGAGATTACTTCCTTTCTTTACATTTTGTGTATCAGCAATCCCTATTAACCAAGGTAGCCTACGTGTAATTCCATTCCTTATAGTCTGAGAGAGCTTACCTACACAGGTATCATAGCATCTGGTGACTCTGAAATATTTTCATATTTATAACACAATAGTCCTAAAGGTAGAACTTTCACTTGGCTTTTATGATCCCAGTCTTGATCGTGAGGATACTGATTCATTTAATATTTGAATCTGCAACCCCTTGTTCTGGGGACCTTGGCTACAGCTGTGAACAAAATACACAAAAATCCCCCCTTCACTGAGCTTACATCCTAGGGTCATTTGTACATTAGTGTGGGGCTCCGGGGAGCTGTCCTGGGACAGGCCAACTCATGGAGCAGTGACTGTTCTAAGAAATATGAGGAGGTAACAAGGAACCTTGGTAAAGAGCCCTTGGCTCTGATGATTTTTTTATATGCAAATCTTAACTGAAGTGATGAAACTAAAATTTTTAAAACCTACAAAGTACCCATATTTTCCATTAAGCAATGATCTCATCTATTCTAAATTACCTTGTTTTACCCCCTTTGTGGAGCTGGGTTTGGGGCTCTGCAAATTACACTTCTGTTTTGTACCCACCCCAACATCTGTTAGGCTACATCTGTTCCCCAACACCAGTGGGAAAGGGGGGCTAGTGGGAGACTGGGAGGCAGGATGAGGAAAGAAGAACATGCTATGTGCTTGCTATTCAGGTCAGTGTCAACCCAGAGAAGAGTTTTCTCCCTGACAGAGCAGTTGTCCCCAGGCTCCCAGAACAAGTCACTTTGCAGCCCCATGGGGGTACCAGCTCCAGCCAGATGGAACCCTTTCGCAGAGAACTGAACTCTGGCTCCTTAAACTTCTCCTCGAAGCCCCTGAGGCATCAACACGTGCAAGGCCGTACCTCTCCTCTGCACTCCTAGTATCCGAACCCCATCCTCTCTGCTTTCTGTCCCAGCCCCAGGGGTTAAATGTTTGTGCTACACTGTGTGCCCTTTTCACTTTTTCAGTCCTCAGAAAGGTGTTTAAGCAATTCTCTCCTTCAAATTCTCTCAGCTAAAACCCCAAGTGATGCCTCTGTTTTTCTGATGACACCCTGATTAACACATCAGCAATGAAACAGTCACTTACCTGTCACTGAGGTATTTACCTTCTAATGAGAATTTCTCGAAGTAACCTAACACCCATCTGGGGGCCAGCATATCTCTTATTTAGACTTCTCCCACTGCAGAAGTGCTGGATACACAAACACAGACACCACGGCTCCCTCAAGGAACTTGGAGAAGGTTACAAAGGCTGTTGTATAATACAGAGTTGGGCTGGTATTTGTCCCCCGTTCCTGGGAAGTCACCTCTAAATCCTGGGAACTTCCCAAATAATAGAAATGTCTTCGTTACTTGTGTCAGGTCCATGAACCACATCCGAGGTTCTGCTGACAAAATGACTCAACAGCTGAGTGACCAGGGGCTGGTCACACCAGAAAGACCAACCATGTGATGGGAGGATCCAGTTTTGAACATGGTACCTGCCCGACCTCTAGAGGGAGAATGAGGACTGGAGATGGAGATTAATCCTGTGGCCTTTGATTCCATCAATTGAACCTATGCCATGGAACCCCAATAAAAACTCTGGAATCCAAAGTTCGAGTGAGCTTCCCTGGTTGGTAATTATGCACCGATGTGCTGGGAGGGTCATGGGTCATGCATGCTGAGGGCGCGGCAGCTTTGCATTTGGGACTGGACCCTCCCCGCCTCCTCCCTATGTAGTTCTCCACCGACCAGTCCTGATTTGTATCCTTCATAGTAAAACTCTAATTGTGCGTGCAGCACTTTCTTGAGTTCTGTCAGTCATTCTAGTGAGCCACTGAACCTGAAGGAATGTGAGAAGCCCTGGAGTTGCAGTCATTTGGTAAGAAGCGCACGTGGCCCGGGAACACCTGAACTCGTGGCCGGTTTCTGAAGGAAGGGTGGCCTGTGCGCTGACTTGTGGGGCCGCACCAGCCCTGGGGAGTGTGTCAGAACTGCACTGCAGGGCTTTCTAATTTTCACAGAGCTGGCAGCTGTTAGGACTTTGGCTAATTGTACTGAATCCACATGCTCAACACAGTCTCTAAATGGTCCACCTAATTTCCCACGCCGAAAACCATGAGGCTGATCTAAGTGGTTTTTAACATATATTGTTAACATGCAATGATCTGAATCTCTTACATTGATGAAAATGGTTGATTTAATTAAGCAATGATTGCTGAGAACAAAAGGTAAAGTATTAATACCATTGCTGTATAGCAGTTTCTAGCTTAATCAGATTCATTTTTTCTCTGAAAATCCATAGACATTAGGCCATTTTAGAATGGATCCTTCTTTTTATGTCTTGCCTTCTCGAAGGCCTTGCAAAGAAGAGGCTGGTGGGTTTCTAGGCAAAGTAACATTGGGTCATGTATGTGTGAATGGTGGTAGAGGTGAGCGGAGAATAAGCTTACCTGTGTAATAGGCTTGAGAGATCTCCTTCATTTGCCTGCTTGTCCTGGTGGTTAAGATTTCAATCAATGCATCTTCATTTGTTCCGGTGCCCTAAAAAGGAAAGCTATTCTTAGGACACTTACAAAACTTAATTTCATGCATTCCATTCTTAATATCGTATTCTCTGTAGATGAAAATAACAGTTTTGAATAATCAACAGATGGTCATATAATAATCAGAAGCAGTTTTATAATATTCCATAATTTAGTATTAAATAATATGAATCATGTGGAGTTAACTGGCATCAAAATATTCTCAAAAACTTCATACTCTAGTATAAAAATCAACTGAATAATTCTAGGGTGAAATAGTATAAAGGGAAAAGCCTACATCATTCAAGATCAGAAGTGAGCTTTCGGAGATGCCATTATATTTAGGAAGGGCTCTGCAACTCTTATGAATGAGTTCATCCCTACACTACTGCACTAGGGTGGTCAGCACATACCATCCTCTTCATACAGGGAGATCTTAAAGCCTCAGTAATGTATATGGACCCACTTGGTTTAGGAACTAGTACCCCTGAGCCTTGGTTTATATTGAAATCACTGAATTACACTGTGACTCC
This sequence comes from Tonatia bakeri, assembly GCA_004024845.1. Classification (NCBI taxonomy): domain Eukaryota; kingdom Metazoa; phylum Chordata; class Mammalia; order Chiroptera; family Phyllostomidae; genus Tonatia; species Tonatia bakeri. Next base: position 26,030 of record PVIA01001108.1, read on the forward strand.
AGGAGAAGCCATCTACACTCGGACTTGATCAAATAAGACCAATGTAGCATACGACCGGAGGCTGAATTCTGTCCCCCTGTGGCAGATCCCTAGTTACTCCCACATCTCTCCTTTAAAAATTATTAATTAAAAAAAATTAAGTACACTATTTTTAGAGCACTTTTAGTTTCACAGCAAAATGAGTAGACCTAATATATTTTTATCTTCTTTGCTTAGTAACAGAATCCCTAATTTTTAGCACATAGCTCTCCAAGTAAATACTACGTCTCAGATTCCTGTAGAGCTAGGTTTATCCACATAACCAAAGTCTCATCAATGGAATGTATGTGAAGTATCACATACAATTTCTGATAGTTCTCAATGGATGAGGGCATAATGGCTGGACTTAAACTGGGTGTTTGTTGAACAGGAATGGTTAGGAAAGGGCGGAGGGGAAGAGAGGGTGTGACCATTTTATGTGTCAACTTGGCCAGGCTAACGTCCTCAGTTACTTAACCAAACACTAATTATGTGTTGCTATGAAGGTGTTGTGTAGATATAACAGAAATCCATTAGCTTAGTCAGGATAAATTATATAGTCAAAACCCATAAGAGCAGATCTGAGGCTTCTCTGAAAAATAAAAAATTCCACCTGTGGGCAGCAGCTCCAGCTTGTGCTACGACTTCAAGCCTGTCCTCCAGATTTTAGATTTGCCTTGTCAGCTCCATAACCGTGTAACCAATTCCTTTTGATAAATCTTTTAATATATATCTCTTGCCTACTTATCCTGCCTCCCTGGGGAGCCCTGACCGATATAGATAGAATTTTAAAAAGTCACAGAGACAGACAGGAGCCAGACTGTGCTGGCTAAGGAAGGTCATGGTAAGGATTTTAAGTATTCAAATCCACTGGCAATTTATGCAGCTGAATAATATAACTGATTCTAAAAATAACTATGTAAAAGTAATTTGGGCTATTCCATGTGAATGCATTTGAGATGTGCAAAAATGGAGGCAAAGGGACCCATTAGGAGGCCACTGGTATGTCTAGACAAGAGATGATGGTGTTTGAATTAGAATATTAGCAATGGATTTTGAGAGATGTGCTCTCATTTTTGATAAATCTTGGAGTTGAGCTAATGGGCCTGCAGAGAGATTTGGGAGCTCTGAAGACGGAGGGAAAGCAAGGGATCAAAGACAGTACCGGGTCTTTGACCTAATAAGCAACTGGGGTTGATGATGGTGCCATTCATTCTCAATGACAACAAAATAGAGAATTTGACTCCTCATGGCAAAAAACAAACAAAATTTACCCTTTTGCACTGTTGGTGGGAATGCAGACTGGTGCAGCCACTGTGGAAAGCAGTATGGAGGTACCTCAAAAAAATAAAAATGGATCTACCTTTTGACCCAGCGATCCCACTTCTGGGAATATAACCAAAGGAATCCAAAACACTAATTCAAAAGAACGTAAGCACCTTATGTTATTGCAGCATCGTTTACAATTGCCAAGATACGGAAGCAGCCCAAGTGGCCATCAGTAGATGAGTAGAGAAAACAACTATGGGACATTTACGCAATGGAATTCTACTCGGCAGTTAAAAAGAAGAAAATTTTACCCTTTGCATCAACAGTATGGATGGACCTAGAGAACATTATGCTAAGTGAAAAAAGTGAGTCAGAGAAAGATAAATACCACATGATTTCACTCATACATGGAATCTAATGAACTAACAAGAAAAATGGGGACAGACTCACAGAATGAACACAGATGACAGCTACTGGGGGGAGGGGAAAGGGGAGGGATTGAGCAAAAAGGAAAAAGAACTCATGGATGTGGACAACAGTGTGGTGATTGCTGGGGGGAGGAGGGTATAAGGGGACTAAATGGTAATGCAAAAAAATACAATAAAGATTAAATTTAAAAATAAACTAAGCATTAAAAAAAAGAATATGACAACATTCTTTCAGCCCAGGATTATGTGAACTCAATATTCTACAACTGCTTCAGATTTCACGGTTGTTCTACCAACTGGAGAGCCCAGAATCAAAGTGACATCCAAATCTGTCACATTTACACCCACATCTCAAGTGTGAGCTCTTGAAGACAGTCACTGTTTTTGATGACGTAGTCGAATCCCGGGCAGAAGTGGCTGGTGTAGGGTTCATACCTTCATGGATTTCTTCAGCTGCTTTGCACCGAACACTGCCGGCGGAGTCACAAGGGCCACCATGAGATGCTCAAAGTGGCCAGAGAGATCGCCTTTCAAGTCATCTTTCAGTTCCTAAAACAAAAAAACCCCTGAAAGGTAAGCGTGACATAGCCTTCCTTTCTGTTTCTCTAAGTCACCTAGGGGAAGACACACATATGTAACAATTCAGACAAAAACAACCTATGCACAGGGAATAAACAGACATGGTGAAAACATTTCTGTGGATATTAATCTGCATTTTATGATTGTTTCCCAAATGTTCTTCTGTATTATAGAAGGTTTGCTGAAGGAGGGAGGTTCCATGAGTGCCACAAACAGAACTATGTATTAAAATGCATTTTCTAGGTCCTTGATGCTTTCAATGCTTAGATTGGGGCGAGGAAAGAGGAAGAGGGGGAGGAGCCCTGTAATTCACACCCAGCTTCAGTGTTAGCAATTCTCTTCCTGTCTTGCTTCTCAGTGACCGCCCAAGAGCTTCAAAGAGCAGAGGGAAGACAATGGTTGGTCCTTTGCCTCCCATAAGAGTGTTGAACTAGGAAGCTTCAAGAGCAGTTTCTGGTGACAACAGTGAGGGAAACCCTAAATGTGGCAATGGGGCGGGGGCATTACTCATTGATATTGTCCTTTAATGCTGTTTCCACACATTATATAAGGATGGTCCACCACCCCTGCTTGAAGGCAGGTAGTATGGTTTCTAGTTCCAATATTCAGGGAAGGGTTACTGAATATTTTTCCTGCTCTTGATGATTTTCAGCTCTGAAACAGAGGCTGGCAGCTTCCCTGACGTCTATGGCAATGCGGATACAGACCAATGTTTTGGGGCCAGGAGGTGGGGGCATGCTCCTGCATGTAAATTGCATGCAAATAGATGGATTGGAGCCACAGTCACTAGCTCTGCTTTAATTGCCACAGGGTGTTTCCTTTCTAAATGCTAAACTCCACCACCATCTGTCCTCAACCTAAGTCTTTCCAACTGAATCTTATTTCACATGCTCTCATTCTATCCCACTGTGAGAAATGCTTGTCACTTTCACCTCCATCCTTCTTCTATGTTTTGCAAATCCTGAAAGGTCAATGGATCATTCACGTTCCCTATTCATGAGTGTGTTGCTTTGCCTAGAAGGTTGGCAATTCATTTATTTAATTCGACAACTGTTTACTGGGTGCCTGGTATGCATTCAAAGTTAGTTAAACACAATCCCTACCACGAGAATATTATGCTCTAATGGAAAAAATAGAAATATTCAAATACAAAATTTCAATATAATATGTTAAGTATCTGATAAAGCGTGAAGATAAGGTATCTGAGAAGCGTCTCTCAGTGGGGCCTCGGGGCTGTCTGAGCTGCCTTTGCACAGGCCCTAGACACTCTGGATTCTCACCTGGCCCTGCCAGCCCAACTGGTCTGTTACCACTCTTTGCCTCCACAGTTCACCAGCCACGACAGCTAAAATAATCTTTTCAAACTATGTTACTTGATATTATTCCCTTGCTTACAACCCCCCAGCGGTTCTCTATTGTACTTAGAATAAAATCTAAACTCTGTACCAAGATTCCAAGGCCCATCATGTTCTAAATCTCTCTCCAACCTTATCTCTTCCCTCTTCTCCCCTTGACTTCCTACACTGCTGCCTATTGGAACTCTTTCTACTGCTTCACCAGTTCCACCCTGATTTTGCCTTGGGGCTTTTGCCTTTGCTGCACCTTCTATCTGAAACGCTCTTCCCTTCAGATCAGGCAGAGCAGAAACCTTGGTACTCAGTCCTAGTGCAAAGTGAGGCGACAACCCACCACTGGCACCTCTTTACCAGCCGATCTAAAGGAGCCACTCACCAGTCCTTCTCATCAGTTATCCCACGTTAGTTCTTTCATGGCACTCACCAACATCTGAATGTATTTTATTTACTTATTCATTATTTTTCTAATAAAATGTTAGCTAATAGAATGTCAGCTCCACGAAAGAAGACAGGATCTGCTTTTTATACCAGTGGATCTCCAGTGTCTAGGGCATCTTCTGACTCAGAGTCTTACCCAACTCCTGATAGAACAGTTTATTATTGAAGAAATAAAGTGTGTGAAGAAAAAGACACATGTTCTTATATATTAGTTATTAATATAATTTCTCACACTTAGTAAGTTTTCATTTGTTGAATGAATTAAACCTATAATTGCATACACAGGTTAAAGATGAAAGAGAAATTAAGCTGATCTAAGACCACATTGATCAGACAACTGGTCATATAATTCTTTATTGTGGGGAGGGAGCCTTCTTGTGTATTGGAGGATATGTTGCAGCATCCCTGCCCTCTGCCCACTGGTTATGATCATCAAAATGTCTAGAGGCGTTGCCAAATATTCCCTGGAGAGCAAAATCATTCCTGGCTTAGAGCCACCCCTCAATGACATCCTTTCTTATTAATCAACAGATAAAGAAATTGTGGCCCAGAAAGATCAAATAACATGCCCAAGACTATTCAGCCAGGTATGGGCCAGACCAGGACTCACATCCCAGGCTGTCGACTGGACACCCAGGGTACTTTGTGTTACACTCGGCTTCAAACACATGATCTGTGGGCACAGTCCCATGGGAACATCCCTGCTCCATCAGCAATTAGCTCTTTGCTGCCTGTGTTAATGAAAACTTACCTTCCCATATGCTGTCTGATATTCCTTCACAATCAGCTGCCGCTGTGCACTCGACCTCTCGGTCAGAATGCTGATGAGCGTTTTCTCGTCAGTTCCTAAATGAAACGAAAATAATTTTACTCACCATCAACCCAAGGATGCTTAATATCTGTCATGAACAAAAGCAAAGTGACTAATGGCCTGAGACAAATGCAGACAGAAAGGCATTTTAATTTTTAATTTTCAGGTTATTGCCAGGTTGATATTTTTATTTCTTTGTTTGCTTGGCTTTTGGAAGAGGAAATTGACTTTATTTGGATAGTTTTGGGGGAGGAAAACAATCATGGCCTACAAATTCCTCTGACAGAGAGAGCGGCAGAAGGAACACACCACTTCCAGAGTAGGTGTTTTCACCGGAATGAGGTTCACTTACTACCTTGCCACCTTTTCTCTCTTTATTATCTCCATCCTTGATGTCAAACTCTCCTTTCCTCTAGAAGAATAGGAACTGGCATTCATTGAGAACCTACCATGTATTAGGCCCGTTATTTATTTTCGTATTTAACATTCACAGGGGCCCTGGGCAGTAGATACCATCAGGCTGTCTGAAAGATGAAGAGACTGTTGGAAAACTCGCCTCTCTTGCCAAAGTCATGCAGCTTTAAGTGGTACAGCAGGATTTAAACCCAAATCACTGACTCCAGAACTTATCTTTCTCTCTGGTCCACACCTCTTTCTGGCATTCCACACCTACATACTTAACCACCTGAGTATAGAATAACATCAGGCCAGGGCTGATGCTGGCCTGCCCCCAAAAGACCTCCAGATCACTAGTTTCTCGGTAACTACAGTATTCAAATAATGTGGGAGTCATGTGAGCCTCCCTAGCAGGAGAGGAGTATGCCTGTGTTGGGAAGCTATGAGTCGTCCTGCATGTGTTGGGCCCACACAACTAGAATGACATAAAATGTCAACTGGAATGCTAGACTCAGCTTTGCTGTGTTGAGGCGAGCCCCACGTATCTTGACTATTGTGCCCACGGCAATCAATGGTACACACTCATTGATGCGGCAAAAGAAACTGTGTACTTAGTTAGCTACTGAGCCTCCCAATGAAAGATGCTGCCCCACTGTATCTCTGGTCTTGAATTCTTCTGTACAGTTAAGACAACAAAAAATTAGATTCAAGCCTGGCTGTGTCCTATGACCCTGGTTATTAACTTGGACCTGTAATGGCATCTGTGCTGGTGCATGACTACACACATCTAACTGCACAAGTACCTCAAACTCAGCATGTGCCAGATTGAGTTCATTCTACTTCCTCCCTAACTTTTCTATCACTCTGTTCCCTCATCAATGACACACTATGGAGGCGGTCATCCAACTAAAATCCTAGGAGTCATCCTATACACCTGTCTCCTCTTTCCACCCTACACTGCAACAATCACCTGCATCTCTTGAACCTCCCCTCATCTGCAAATTCTGCCCTCTCCTCTGCCACTGTGTGCTCATCGCACATTGCCAAGAAACTTCAACAGCCTCCTATCTTGACCCCTTTATAATTCATACCTTATATTACTGCCTAACTGAAGTTTTAAAAAATGTGTCTGATCATATTGATCTCTGGGCTGCAATCATAATGGCTCTCTGTAACCTTTGGGATGAAGTTTATACCTTTTCACTCACACACCAGGTCATTAGGATATAGCTCAGATAGATGCTTTCTGAAGCCTGTTTTAGCATCTGACTACACAGGACAGTCACTGATTAATGCCAGGAGAAGCTGCCATGCATCATGAATCTGTTCCCTGTGAGCGAATTCGGATTTCTCCAGGGAGCAACCATCTTGACCCTTGGTGCAGCAGAAACCTGAACCCAAACCTCAGACTCCAAAATAAGTATATCCCTTTCTGGTCCATATGTGTCTCAAGCATTTCTGACTCATATACTCAATAAAATTTATTATAACCAATATGAGAAAAGAACCACAGATTGGAAGGAGATATTTTCATGGCCAATGATTTAAAAAAAAAAAAAAAGTTTAATATCCAGAATGTATAACAAAAAATCCTGGCAATCACGAAGAAGATAATCCAACTAAAAACGGATGAAAGATATGAAGAGGTCAATCACAGAAGAGGAGGCAACAAGAAACAGGGCTTAACCTCATCAGCCTGCGGGCCTGCAGGAGAGCAGAAACGAACACAGAGGCAGAAGGAGGTGCAGTTCCAGCCCCGCCCAGCTGGACGCACTAAACAGTCTGATCTTAGCAAGTACTGGTGAGACTACAGAGCAAGAGGAAATTTCATGCAGTCCATCCAGGAATGCTACTTTCTATATCCATTTCAGAGAGCAGTTTGGCAAAATATTTAATTTGAAGATGAACATCTTCACCCTAGAAATTCCAATTGTTTTATGCTAGAGAAATTCTAGCAAGTGTGCATACAAGACATAAGCAGGAATATTTGATGCATTTGTATATTGTAATAGAAAAGAATTGTAGGCAACTTAAACATTCCATCAGCATTGTCACCTTAGGAGACAGTAATTCAATGGACTACTATGCAGTTAAAATTAATGAACTAGAGCTAAACAAATCAACATGGATAAATCACAAAAATATAATGTTAGGGGATCTAAAGCTGGAGAAGAACCTAAACAGTATGATTTCAATCTCTACTGTTTGATACCATGCTAAACAGTATGTGCATACATATGTAGTTATGAAATTACACGTTTCATGGAAATAACCTTTAATTTAGGAGTGTTTCTCTCTATCCTAAAGAACTGGCAGGGACCGTATCTGTAACAATTTACAATGTTGATTATAATTACTGTTGTTGGTAGCAGTGACAGGGATAGTAGTGTTTACTATTAAGTAAATATGGCAAATTTTAAGATTTAATAAAACTGGGCTCCCTATACTTTTCCTCATTATTTCACAATTTTAAGTCTCTTACAAGTTCTATAACTGAGTAAGCCCACTTGGGCAAACTGAACCATTTCACTTTTAGATTGTAATATATAATCTAATTTGCTTCAACAGGAAGAAAGGAACTGTAAAGAATTACTCACCAATTCCTCTGATTGCCTTACGAATTGCTTCGGCATCCACAGACGGGCTAAAGCCTGGATAATCTCGCACTGTCCCTCGATTTCCCACCTGGAAGGAAATATTTTGAAGTCCCAGTTCAAAATGACACCTTTGGTTCTAATACGCATGCATATTCCTGTGTATATACTGGAAACACAACAAACCCACAGTCTGCACACCGTCCTCTCCCTGCAGGAGGGGCTCACGAGAGCTGCAGGCCATGTGCCATCTACCACATACACAACGGGCCTCTCCTTTTCTCCTCTTGTCTAACAAGTTAGAAATGTAAGTTGTATTAATCTGGTAGCTCTGAAGAATATTTGCGTAAAGTGGCAGCTGCATCAAAGCAGGGGGAACGTGGGGATTTCCTACATCTTTGTTTTCCAGTGATAACTCAGGGCTATCCCCTGCATCTCACACAGAATTGTGCTTTACAGACTTCAAGATGTGTTAATTAATGTTGACCGAGGCCCCTGGGGAACCCTGCATTAAAGGATCTATAAATGAAAACCCCATCAGGACTGCCTGTTGTTCAGCTTTGTTTAATGGATGTGTAATCGTGGCTGACACATTCTCTTCAGAAGCTCCAGAGACAGGGATCTTCAGGAATGGCATGGAAATGAAAAAATGCCACAGTGCTAATTTTAGACACATAAGTCAGAAATGTGTCAGGAAGCTGGGAAAGACTGTTCTACAGAAACAATAAAACATCTTAAAACTGCTTAAGAGACTACAGAACAGCCACAGGACGTTGAAAAAATCCAAGTAAACATATATGGTATTTTCTAACTCTTTGAATAAAAGCCTGTCTTTATAGTAATAATATTGTTTTTTAAACTGATTTTCTTATCCTATTACTGAATAATATTGGCTTTCTTATTTTGTGTTACTATAGCTTCATCTAGTCTCTCCTTAAGTGTTTAATATTTTCATGAAAAGACATTACCTTGTCACATTAACGTAATGGAAAATTAATGTTCTGGCACAGTGAAAAATGATAGCCCATTGCTTTAATAGATTAGATTGAACAATTTGTTTCAGTACAATCAAACATCATTTAATCTTACAGCATCCAAAATAAAGAGCTGTGATTCTAAGAAAGTAATTACGACGAGTCAGACACGAGATGTGAACGTGACTGATCTGAAGGCACTGTAAGGAACCAGTCACGTCAACACTCTCACTGAGCGTTCTCTTTCTCCGGTGCCTAACACTCTACAGATTTACAGGGCCAGCTGGCATCATTCCGGTTTTACCCACCTAGGGACTTTTTGTATTTATCTTACGAGTCCAGCTTCCAAAGTGTGGCACTATAGAGGAACCACCACAATATTATAGCATTTGAGGGCTGTGTGCCCAGCACTGTGCCAGCCACTTTACATACATTAAGTATGACCTGCATAACAGTCCTGATGAATGAGGAAATGTGACACATTTCACATACAAGACACCAAGGTTTAAGAAGGTTGGAGAGTTTGCTCAAGTCCACAGAGCTAGCTAAGCAGCAGCATCTGAATTTGAAATTGGTCATGACCATTGCAGCCCATTCTGAGTCTTTCTGGAAATCGGGCCTCTGAAGCACCTGGAGCGATTCTTTAGCATCCCTGTCACAGACACATTGAATCACAGAACAGCCCTTAGAAATAAGGTGCTGAGGTAGGCTTGACACATTTAAGAAGCTCCCCGGGTGATTTGGTGCCATGCAGGTAAGTACAGTTGCTTCTGAGTACAAAAGACAAAACTGTGTCTGATTCTAATTATTCATGAAGCATAAAAACTGAGGGTTTCCAGGCTAGCCATGACCTTTCCACTGCCCTGTACTACCTACTCATCAAACTATGCTGAAATTCCAACGTGCAAAATTAGAGAAAAGAAATTCCCAATGGGTTATGCAACTTGACACCTAGTAAGAATTAAGTGGGAAGGAACTACTCATTTAATTAAAAGAAAAAAACTAAACAACACACACACACACACACACACACACCCTTGACTGGAAAAATGGCACTGGCCTCCTGACGTGGCATCTCAGCACTTTCAAGTGCTTCAGTTATTTACTGAGCTATATTGTTTATTTGATAGACTTGATTGCCCAGAACATTCAGAAATATTTACATGACTTATGAAAAAATTTTACAGTAAAAGAAATTAATAACACATGCCAAGGAGTGAACCAAGTACTTTATAGACAATTTATATAACTTTTACAATGGCCTTAACAAGGTGGGGGGTGTTATTATTTCCACTTTAAAATGGAAGAAACTCAATTTTGGAGAAGTTACTTGCTTAACATAACTCTGCTTCTAAGGACAGCCCCGGAATTTGAACCCATCTCCTTGTGTCTGAAATGCCCTGTGCTCTGCACCACATCACAGTGCCTACCAGGATTCCACACAGTGGGTCTCAAAGAGGGGTTCCTGGATCAGTTAGGAGCGGCAGCATCAGCTGTACCTGGGAACTTATTAGCAATGCAGATTCTCAGGCCCCACTCCAGTCTTAGAAATCAACAGCTACGGGGCTCAGGCTCAGGACTGGTGCTTTAAACTAGGCCCCCCAGGTGATTCTCATGCATTCTAACGTTTAAAACCCACTGCTGTGTTTAGTCTCAGCTGCTCGGGGAAACCAAAGCAAAAATGAGCAAGCGAGTCCTGGATTCTTTTGTGGGTGTGGGAGAAGAATTTGATGATGAGCTCATTATTTCAGGAATGTTAGTGCTTCTGCAGTCAAACAAAACTGTTTGCGTTGCCTGCTTTGTTGCCGGCTTTCTTCCTGAACACTTAAATTACTAACCAATACTTGACAGTTTATTTTCAATAATTTCACCCCCTAACCAACGGTCAGCGCTAGTGCAGTGAATACCTGGGCACCGCATGAATACTTGTCCAAGTCTTTTCAAAAAAGTAATGTTTAGTCAGATGTCCACCCACATCCTTCCAACACATTTAGTAGCTTTCCTTTTCTCAGACTTGACCTTCAGATGCCCCCAAAGAAAAAGTAACCCTGAAACCAGCTGGAAAAGAAATTAGAGCAAATAATGTGCAAATAAACGGGGAAATAACAGGAGCTCTTTATGTTGGTAAAAATCGCTGCTACTTACTATGGGCCAAGTACTGTGCTGACCATGTTTCCAGTACTAGCTCATTCAATGCTCACAATAAACTTAAAATGGAGATACTGTAATAAATTGTATCCACAGATGAGAATGAAACTGATGCTTAAGTAACTTGCCCAAGTTCACAGCCAGCAAGCGATCCCTCTCATCAATTTTTGCTGCTAATTACTAGGCTAGGCAGCATCTCTTCTGAACCATCTTCTTCACGCCAAAATGATTTTTCTGATGCTCTAAAACTGTCCTTTGGAGGTCAGACACAGCACACGAGGCACTGAAGCCACAGACGTGGACGAGCTGGGCCTGGGGATCTGTTTGCTACTGCCCCTGAGAGAGGTCAGTCTGTGCTTGACCCATGAAAGCCAATGGTACCTATTTCTTCATGCAAAGGGCAGTGGGTTTGCAAGAAGTTGAACATTAACATTACAGAAGAATGAATGAAAGAGGTGAACACAAGGCGTCCATCCTGTTTAAACATGCTAGAACACATTTAAAGCCAAATACTCCAGACCAAGAAGAGTAGCTGCTGCAGGTATGCGTGGCAGGTGAGTCAGAGCCGAAGCGCTCCTCTCTTCGTAAAGCCCTGTGAAGGTCATATCCAAAAGTGCAGCTTTCAAATCAATGCCCCATGGAAACTGCCAGGACTCGGGACCTCTCCAACAGCCAGGGAGAAATGACCATTCTCTGCTCGATCAATGTCAAACAGTCTGATCATGAAGGTTTATGATAAAACGAAAACTGGGGTAGACTGAAAAAACAAAGCAATCAAAACTTGGAAAATGTAAGACTTTCAATTTTTCAATAAAAGTGATTTTCAAAACCAAAGAAAGATTACCATGAAATGCCCTGGAATGAAATATGGTCAAGTAAGGCAGGTGTTGTGAGCTGAATTGTGTCCCTCCCCCTAAAAGATATGTTGACGTCCTAATTCACAGGACTTCAGAATGTGGACCTGTCTGGGTATAAGGTTACTGCTGATGGAATTAGTTAAGATGAGGTTATACTGGAGTAGGGTGGGCCCCTCCTCTGACATAACTGGCGTCCTTAGAAGACAGCCACGTGAAGACAGATGCATACAGGGAGAATGTGATGTCATCACAAAGGGAGGAAGGCGAGACTAGGGCTGTACCACGGAACACCCTAGACTGCCAGCAGACCACCGGAAGCCAGGAAGTTGGCCAAGGATTCCCTTGCCAGTTTCAGAGGGAGCATGCCCCCTGCCCAACATAATTTTGGACTTTTAGCCTCCAAAACCGGAGACGACAAATTTCTGTTATTCAAACCCATTCCGTTTGTGGCACTTCGGAATGACCACCTCAGGAAACTCATGCAGCAGGTAAGCTGTCAGAGAAAATGATTGGTAGCCACAGTGGTCCTGCAGGGCTACTCCTAGGGGTCTGTCACCTTCTATAGGCTGGCAGGGATCGCTGCTAACAGAGGGCTCCCAGTCACCACTGAGGGCTTGCTCTCCACCCAGGGCAGCAAAGAGAGGCAGGGGGTGGGAAGCAGAGATTGGCAACCTCAGGGACGCCTGCTAGAAGCGAGGCTGACATTACGGCTTTGTTATGTTAGCAATGTGCCTAAGAGGTCCAACGGAGATGTTTGCATTTCATCTTGTACTCACTCAAAGGAGAAAAATATCCATGCTTGCCAGCTTTTCTTTTTCTGATTTCATCAGGGAGAGACAGAGCAAGAGCAATGGAATGTGATAACAGAGGGGAGTGTGCGGCTGGAGTGGAGAGATAAATGTGATTCCACTAGGCAAGACGGGGACAAACAGGCAATGCGTGCTGTGTTTCCCACGAAACCCAGGTTAGAGTAAGGAGGAACTGTGGTGTCACTCAAGGTTAGCCTGTTGGACCTCTGTCTCCTCCTCGCTCCTGGGCCTGTTCCGAGGGTTTCCTATCACTCCAGCTCACGTTTATTCTCCCCTTCGCCTGACCTTCATAACACAGGTTCTTCTGAAATGGCAAGTCTCTTCATCTTTTCTTTCCCTCTGACCCTGCTGTGGGTTATCGCCACCACTGTCCCTTGTGTATGCAGACAACTCCCACATTTATACCTCCAGCCCGGGCTTCTATTTTGAACATGGGTCTTATATATTTCTCTACTTCATTTACCTGTTTTTTTCTCACATATCAACTCATTATTTCCTTCCAAGCTGATTTCTTCCCCCATATATCACTTACATTGTACTCACGTGCATTACAGATAACCCTCAAAACCACCCTATTATGACGCCATTTCATAAGGGAGAAGTCTTAGGCACAGAGAGGAAAGGGGCTTGCCTAAGGTCACTCAGCCTGTGTGTGTGGCACACAGCCAGGGTGTGATCCCAGACAATCCAATTGCAGTCTCTGAGTTCATCCCCAACCTGCCCCATCTCTTTAAATGGCCCCACCAACCACCAAAACCTAGGAGTTTCCTTTGATTCCGTCATCACTCTTGTCCTCCAAATCAAATCAGCAGCAAGACCTGTTGACATTCTCTGGAAAAGATAATCTCATGTGCACTTCTCCCCAGCGTCCTTGAGGCTGCTGTCATCCAAGTTACGCTCACTCTCCTGGACGCGGGCATCTGCACTGGTCTCCCTCCCCACATCCTGCCATTTCCCATGCAGCAGCCAAGGGATCTGTGAGGGACTGAGTCAGGTCATGGCGTTCCCCTACAGAACTCCCTTCTCTGACCTCCCCCTGGAGACTGAATCAAGTCCGAACTCCGTGCACCATCCACATAGCCCGGCAGGGTTACCACCTTGCTCAGCTCCCTCACTCGAGAACCACTCTCCCCTTTCTCCATCCCACTTCGGTTCTCTGAGAGCCCAGCTGAATTATGTTTTCTCACCTTAACACTTCTGTCTGTGCTGTGCCCTCCACCTGGAATGTTTTCCGACTGTCAGTGCCCTGCACTAAGGTCACCTTCTCTGGCCGGGCCATCTGCCCGCCCATGTGACTGAGCGGGACCTCCCGATTCTCCACCTCAGCACCTTCCCCATCAGCGCACTCAGCATTCCGCAATCTCTCTCACCGTTTCATCTGTCTCTGCCTCCTCTAAAATAAAGTCCCAGAGGGCAGAGACCTTTTGTTTCAAATATATCCAGCCCCTAGCCCAGTGCTTTGCCTCCAGATAGGGGCTTAATAAGGAACTGTGAATGAGTTTTGCTGGAAGTAGATGGAAACCAACAATGACATCCCAAGGTATGGAATTTCTCCAAGGTCTACACCCTACAATGGCCTGATGAAGTGACTTCTTTCCGATATTGCACAGCCCAGAAATCTGAGTGATCTTTGTGTCCAGGGAGATTTGGGAGGCGATTTTTCAGTGACCACTCTCAGCCCCATGGCTACTCTAGGTTTTCAAAGCTGGCTCCGGAAGTCGGGAGGGATGCCTGGTTCCCAGTGGTTCTGTTCTCTCCAGCTCTCAGGATTTCTCCGAAACAGGCAGCAGACCCAGCTGTGCGAACTGGGCTTGAAGCACTGGGCCCCCAGAAAGACTTTGTCAGCACAAACTTCTTTCTCAGAATAATTTTCATTACTTGTTTGAAGCACATTATAAATAACTTAGAGTCATCTTCTTTTGAGTTACCTAGGACCAGTATCTGAAAATTATATTTTTGTACCACAATCAAAGTCAGGTGCTTAACTTAAAAGAGTTACAGGCCCAAGTCTCCTGCCAGCTATAGGCCACAAAGGGCTGAAGACTGACGGGGCTATTCTGGCCACATCCTCAGCTCTGTACACATCTAACTTCATCCCCTGGGGGGACACCTCCGTCTAAGGGACCTGCACTCTACCTCTGGAAGACACAGGGAACTTGGCTCAGTGCAGTGGGAAATCTGGCATCACCCACATCTTCTTGAAGGAGGTTGGTGGCTGGCTTGGCGGGACTGGGGGGGTGCAGTGGTGACACCATCCTCGTCCCACTTCATTTCTATGGGAGTGGAAATCCACCTGTGAGGGACTGAGATCAGGGATATTCACAGTTTGTAACTTTCTGGGCAGAACACTTCCTGTATCAATGGCCAAGGTCATTAATGCCCACATTACGTGATGGCAAAATGCATTATGTTGTGAGTTTTGTACACTTGTGTTTGGGAAGTGACAGTCCTGACAATAAGTTGTTATAGATTTAAGAACGCTTCCTAAACCTGGATAATAGAAACTCTTGAACAGTCCATGCAAAGGCTATTGAAACTATTGGGATTCTTTGTGGCCTTTAAAGGATCCCGAAGTAAGGGAGGGGGACAGGGAGGGAGGAAAAGGGAGGGAGAGGAAGGCAGAGAGAAATAGAGAGAGACAGAAAGAGAGAGACAGAAAGAGAAAGAGAGAGAATTGTAACTCCTCCTCAAATCTGACCGGCTGCCTCCTATTGCTCATGGGAATTTTCTTACTGCTTTTTAAATATACCTCTCCCATCTGCCTCAGAGCTTCTCACCTGCTGATCCCTCTGCCTGGATGTTCTTCCCTATGATATTCTCCCAGCTCACTCTCTGTTGACTTCGTACCTATCTGAGCAGAAAAAACACTCCCCATCACTCTCATGATCCACCTATGCTTTTCTCTGGAGTACGTAAAACTGACTTTACACATTATACAATTCTTTGTTTATCATCTGCCTCCCAGAAGAAAATCAGAGGCATGTAAACCCTAGGCTTTTTCATTTTTTTCCTCTTTCTCTGCTGTATCCCCAAAGCCTAAAACAGCATCTGGCGCATAGTAGATGTTTAGTAAATATTTGTTAAGTGAATAAATGAGTAAAAAATGCTTTCTTGTTCTGGGTCTTGCTTTCTTTGATAATTCTCAAACGCCAGGCGGGCTTTTCAAAGCTCCACGCTGCCTGTCAAGTACCTGACGAATGAATTCTCCACTTCTCCTCAATCCTGTCCACCTGGGGCTGTCACCACTGGAGGTAAACATGCCTCCAGGACCTGGGGGAGGTGACACGAATAGTTGAAAATAAAAGGAACAAAGATATGATAACAGAGGAAGGGGCAGGCTTGAAAACTGTTTGCTCTTTCGACTTACTCTCTTTTCATTCATGTGAGTCCTCTGTAATACTCTTGTTGTTCAGGACTCTGAAATATTTTTCTAACTGCTTTGCATCCACCAAAAAATAGACTTTCAGGAGAATCAAATCACCTTTTCCCTTTCACATTCCTTGATCTCTATGTAAAACTTTTTCTTTTCCTCCCCGCCTCTGATTACCAGGCTTCTTCAAAGGCCTCTCATTAGATTGGCAAATTATACTCTTTATTATGATTAAATGTGAAAGAGGGACCCTCCCTCCTCAGTGGCTGAGCTTGGGTTGGGGAGTGGCAGAGCAGGGCTCTCCAATGTTCATTCCATTCATTCCCAGGAAGCCTCTCTCTCCCATTCAGGTTATACAGGATCTCTTTCCAGGCTCCGTCCTGAAACAAAGCTCTCATGTTTTGATTTGAAATCCAGGTCTAACCTGTTTTTCATTAACTTCCTGCAGAGAGCCATTTGTATAACTGTCTGAGTGCCAATATTTGTCTAAAGAAGCTTCAGGGAACACAGTTTAAAACACACCAGACAGGAAGTTGCAATCTTGTTGAAGAACACTTCATCAGTATATACTGCACTGTTTGGGATAGGAAAAGTCTTTCAATTAAAATAGTTAGAAAGCCAGATTTTCCAGCCCTGAGATGTGGCAGGCAGGAAGGAGACCATAGCAGAGATTCAGTGCACCCACATGGGTATAACACAGGTGTTCTCCCCACACGCGTTAAATCTGCACGGGCAGGAAGAGCAAACACACCCGGAAACAAAGGTCTAACGGGATGTCCCCACCAAGGCAAACATGAAACTGGACAGGACTCTCACAGACTCCTTGAAAAAAATAAAAACAGTATCCAGTACCCAGGGTTGGTGTCATCCATGGGACAGAATTCAAAAGGCAGTACCTTTCCACAATCTGCTCTCACAGTAGCATTCCTCTGGTGACACAGCAGGAATGGGAACGTGTGTCCTCAGGTGTCAAACTACACAAATCCAGTTCTCAGAAAAGAGAGGATGGGCCAGGTGGGGAAGGGAAGCTGGCTCTCTGATTCCTACCATGGATACACTATCAGGGACTAGCTTTTCCCATTAGCCAGTTTCTGCTCCAGATGAACCTTCCCCAGCTCTTTCACCATCAGGAATCCCTTTTATTAATTAATTCTCCACGGGCCCCATGTTTTAAATGATTCTGCTGCCACTCTGTAGTTGTTACAAAACATGAACTTACTTTTCCGTTATTTATTATGAAAGATGTAACTTCCAGTCAGAGCCTCTGGTCAGCATAAGATGAACAGCACCAATGTTGACATAATTTTAGTAAAAAATAATGAAGAGCTATGATGTTTGGAAACTTTGTAGACCCCGGAGTGCACTGTACATGTGAGGTCTGATGAAGAAAACATCTGCTCTTTGTCCTGGGTTCCAGGCACAGGGGCTCAAAAATTACAGGAAGTTCCTGAGTGATAAGTGTCCTTATTATGCTAACGAGTTGACTCATTTGGTCGGAGAGGGGGTCCTAAACAGCTTCAGCATCAGGGCTGGCCACTAAAAAGACCAGCCTTTGACTTGATTACAGGGCTGGCACTTTGAGAAGGGAAGGGGACAGTGGCCAGTGATTTACCGAAGCACACCCATGCAGGGAAAGCCCAGTGAAGGCTCTGCACACTGAGGCTTGGAGGAGCTTCCTCACCGGCGAGCACTGATGTGCAGGGAGGTTGTGCCCCACAGCTTCATGGGAGCCGGCCAGGAAGCTCTGCATCCAGGGCCCTTCCAGACCTCACCCCATGTGTAGTCTTTAAAATAAAACTGTCACTGTACATATAGCACTTTCAGTGAGTTCTGTGAGTTGTTACAGAGAAATACCAAACCAAGAGGGTCATGGAATTCCCCAAGTTCATAGCTAATCACTGGGAAATGCAGGTGGCGCTAAAACTTGCAGCTGGCGCCTGAAGAAAGGACGGAGCCATGAAACCTGTGCAGTCTGACAGTGACTCCTGGGAGTGTCAGCTGTGTTGCAGCATACCCACGTGGAGTGGGAACGGGGCATTCGGTCTATGTTTTTAAATACATGTGAATGCCTAAACCCACAGAATATACAGCACCAAGAGTCAGCTGTAATATGGCCTCTGGGTGATGATGCTGTGTCAAGGTAAGTTCGCCAATGACAACAAATGCAGCACTCTGGTGGGCAATGTTGACAATGGGGAGGCTGCGCATGCGTGGGGGCAGGAGGTAATGGGAAATCTCGGTACTTCCCCCTCAGTTTTGCTGTGAACCTAAAATTGCTCTAAAAATAAAGTCTTAAATGTATGCATAGACATACATATATACTAGAAAATATTGAAAACAGGAGTGATCAGAAAGATTCTTTTGGGGAAACCATCTGTTGCAGGTAGCTCAGAGAAATCATTCCTATAAGGAGTGGGGATGCTGTTGATTTGTAATAAATTCAAGCCCAGAAAACAGGCAGACTCTCCTTTACTAAAGGAGTTGCAGGGGTGCTAATTAGCAAGAACTGTTTTTAGAAAAAATCACTATATCGAAACAATGATAATTATAATATTTACTGAGTGCTCACTACGTGCCAGGCACAGTTAATGCGTTTCCGTGAACTGATTTAATGCTTATAAACACTAGGTGATGCAGGTACTGTTATTACACCCATTTACAGATGAGGAGACTGAGAGACACTAAGTATTTTGCTCAACATCATACTCAAGAGTCTGCCTTTTAACCAATTAGAGACCTATGAAAAAAACTGGGATTTGGCTTTCCTGTCTGCATTCTGCTCTCAGTAAAGCCCACAGCAGTGCACTCAGTACTTGCTGCTTCAGTTGTTTAACTACCCTTTGGACAGTACTCTTTCAAAATAAAGTTAATAGCCATTTTATTTATAGCAAGTTATAGTTTTGTAAAACTCCTTTCACCCCTTGGGTCCAGAGTGGCTCTGTGTTCTCCCTCCTCATATTGCAAATTGGAGTCTAAAATGGGGAAGGAAGGAGGTATAGCAAGTTAGGGTAAGTTTCATGATGATTACAATGATTACAAGTTAATTTAGAAATATTTTAGTTCTACAATAAAAATACTGTGAGGGTTCAAACAAAGAGTAATTGCATTCATTGCTGTTCTGCAAAAGTAAATTAAGAACTGACGAAGGAGGAAAGAGCTCAGAATATTTGCATGAGAAAGCCAGCACTGTAGAAGGCACATAGACAAACAAGTACTATTACATATCTTATTGAAAGTCATGTTGCATGACATTTTAATTTGTCCATCGCCTGAGTGCTTGCTCTGGACCTACAGGTAATATATGACAAGGGACCTTAAATCAAAGAGCACAAACCACTAAGATCTTTTCATCAGCCTTAAGGAGCAGAACACATGCCTGAGCAGAGATTGTCAGCATTTCCAAATGGAGGACACAGTAGTGTGACATCGATTCCTTATTCATCTGAAACAACCAGAGGCTGCAACACTCCTACAGACAACACACAGACCCAGCAAACCAACCATGCTTTCACCTAAAGACTGAAATTACAACTGAAGTCTTCTCTCCTGAACAGATTAACTCCAGTAAAGTCACCAGACACTGATAACCACACTATCTACAGTTTGTAGAAAATCACTGACTTCATTGTTTATTTGTGTGTAAGAGGGAACAAGAGAACAGACAAAACTTAGTGATAAGAACATTTACACAAATCTGAGGGTGTTTTTGTTGTGATAAAAAGCATAGCATAAAATTGACCACATTAACCCACTGAGAGTGTGCAGTTCAATGGTGGTGAGACTGACTGTTCACGGTGTTGGGAACCAGGTCTCAGAACTCTTAACAGTTCAGAACAGACAGACCCATTAAGTGTAAAGTTACATTTTTTTTAAAGATTGTATTTATTCATTTTTAGACAGAGGGGAAGGGAGGGAGAAAGAGAGGGTGAGAAACATCAATGTGTGGTTGTCTCTCACATGCCCCCCACTGGAGACCTGGCCCACAACCCAGGCATGTGCCCTGACTGGGAATTGAACCAGAGACCATTTGATCTGAAGTCTGGCACTCAATCCATTGAACCACACCAGCCATGGCTAAAGTTACATTTTTTATTTGGAATTTTTCTTAAATATCTTTATTTATTTTTTCTTTCTTTTTTATATATTTTTAAGTTTTTATTTATTTGTTTTTGTTTAATATTTTGTTTCAATATCTATATGATAAATACCCTGATGTGAAATTTCTGCATTAAAGGGTGTGTATATTTAAACATTGATAGATATTGCTAATCTAACATCCAAAATGTATAATGGAGTGAAGAGTATGGGTCCCTGAAAATATCAGAGCATATTTCCCACAAACCTTAATTGGGGGGAAGGGAGGAGTGGATGATACTGCATTTAAGGTATTTTGCACGACAATAGCAAGTTAACAGCTGTGCTGTGGCTGCTATGCCACCCCCACCACCGTCCCCCTGCCTCCCCTCCCCACCGCAAATGGTGCACACGGCTTTATGATACAAACGTATAGTGACTTGTAACATAACCGGGAGTAGTGGATGCCCACACCGGATGTCTGTGTGTCACAGGGAACTCTTGCCCTGACTTAAGATGAGAGCTGAAAGACAGTAAAAGATATGGGGGAACTGGCAAAAATGGCACGTTAAAAGAGGGGCTGGATATGAGGTCACATAGGAAGCTCCTGGTGGAGCTTTTAAAATAAAGGCAGGCTGAGAGAAAAGGTGGAAGCAGTCACATGGTTTGAAAGGGTGTAGCTAAGGGGTCCAGCCCACCATGAGGTCTGGTACGTAAGGAGATGCCACTTGGTCTAGAGTAAGAGCCAGAGTAAGAAAGAGGAGACCCGCCAGGCAGCCTGCCTGGAGAGGATGGCAGCAGAGCTGGTGGAGCCGTGCTGCGCGGGACCTGCCAAGCCACCTGGATTCGTGAGAAGCTTGGAGCCAAACTGTGACTGAGAATACTGACCTGCAGACTTCTAGTTTTTTGAAAGATGTTACCTCTGACTAGCATATTCTGAAACTGGCCTGGTTTGGCAGAGGGAGCCAGGACTATGTGTTTTTGGGTGTTTTAAAAGGAGCGGGACTCAACAGCAGAAATCCGCCATTATTCTAAAGTTGCATAACTTTTCACTAAACAACCCCTTTCTTTTTTCACCAAACCCTTGCACTGGGAGTCTTGCTTCTTGGTGGTGGGCATACGTGGGGTTCTATAACAAGTGTGCCCAGTTTATTCTTCTGAGAACAGAGTAGGAGAGTACCTATCTTGTCGAAACCCTCTGCAACATTGGTCTTAGACGTTTTTTTTCACCTTTACCAATTTCTTAGGTAGAAAATAATTTCCAATTGTGTTATTTATATTTCTTTAATTTTCAGTGAGGTATATTATGTTTTCATATGTTTATTGAATATTCATAATTTTTTCTATGTTCAACTCATTCTTTGCAAATTTTTCCTTTGAGTTCATTTTTCTTATTGATTTATTCAAGTTATTTTTAGGTTGAGGAGGTAAGTCTTTTGTCTGATGTGCTACAATATTTTTGCCCAGTGGGTTGTCTTCTGACTCTAATAGTATTGTTTGCTGTCAAAAATAATGAATTTATATATATTTAAGTAAATCAAGACTTTTTTAAGCTTTTGATTTGTGCCTTCTCCACTCCAAGATTATTTTTAAATTTTACCCCTATTGCATCTCTTTCATTAAATTATTTTTATCCATCTGAAATTTATTTTAATGTAAGAAGGGAGAAGGAACACAGATTTACATTTTTCCCAAATGGCTACAGTTTTTCTAATTTATTGAATAAGCCATTTTTTCCTCTGTGCTATTTATCATATAATAAATTCACAAATTATATACCATATACATTCTCTGCTATTGATCTCTCTGCTTCGGTGTCATCATAAATTATTTTAACTACGTACCTCTATAATACATTATTATTTTTGGACATCTGCGAGCCTTTTTAGCATGTTAGTTCTTTTTAGATAAACTTTTTATGACCTTTCAGGAAATGTTCCTTTGTATTTTGATGGGACTCAGACGAGCCATGTGTTAGGAAGGCCTGATCTTCACTTACCCAGAGGGAGGCCATGCTGTCCCGCCTCTGCCTTGTGCGCAGATCCCACTGACCTACTGAGAGAAAAAAAATTACTAAGCGGAATAAGTCTACGATTCCAAATTCGGTAAATTCATCACTCTTTAATCTTTAATCCAGAAAGGAGAACCAACACTCAAAGAGAAACCCCCTCAGGAAGAGGATGTGTCTCCAACATCAAGTAGCCCATTTGCTAAACAAACATTTACTGAGCACCTACTGTATACGGAGCTGGTGCTAGGCCCAGGAAGGGCTCAAAAAGAGAAAAATTCTCTGACTTAAGAGGTTTACACATATGTTTCCAGGAAAGCCAAATTCTGACTCATTTCAAATACAGTAAAATTACTTTGATTGCTGGCTTCTTTTAATCAAGAGAGACTACCATTGTAGGGAAAACAAAAACACAGGAAACTGGCCCTCATCAACATAGATTTTAGCTGGCTTCAATTTGATTTTCCGAGTTTCACTGTGAAATCCGCATTTCCATTTTACAAGGCTCCAAGCCATGTCTGTTGTAAACAGGCAGCCAGCATCTTGAGAAGGCGGTCCAGTCGCTGGGAGGACGCAGAGGTGAAAAGGGCAGCTCCTTCATAAGCTGAGGTTATTCCAACAACGCTGGCGTATCTCTAGGGTTGATTTAGAAATGCAAGTTGCTCCCACCCATCCTGGGAACAAAATATTCTAAAAATACAATGATAGCCCCAGAACAAAGTTCAACAGGAAATTACACCATTAGTTTCTGAAAATACTTAGCCCTGATTTTCTCAGGCTCTCTGTAGCCAGGGGCAGGGGGCTCCCTAGTCAGAGTAACACCACATATGTTTCTCTTAAAGCTGGACACAATTTCGTGGAGCCTGTTTTCATCTCTGTAAACACGGGAGAGGAGCGCTGTTGCTGCCCTTGAATAAGATAATATGTATCATCATATCAGCCAGTTTTTTGAGTCCTTACTATATGCCAGGTAATATAAAAAAAAGCAGTAAAAAGTTAATTTTGTAAAGTTAGACTTTTTTATGTTTGCTCACTGGGGCATACTAGGCAATAAAACAATATTTGTTGAATGAATCAATGATTTAATAAAAGAAGCCTCACATTAACTATCGTTAATAACATCTCAACTTGGCATATGAAGAAGGTGGGGCACAGGGAGGTAACATAACAGGCCGCACAGCAGGTGAGTAGAGACTGAATACAGGCAGCTGTTCTCCGAAGGTATGACCATAACCCCATGCTTTTGCATTACCCAAGTGGTGGTTCCACACATGGTCAGAGCTGATACTCACTATGTGCTGATCCAGTATAATTTCTAAATTATGAACAACTGTTACCGACTTAAATTTTAACAAATAAGGATTACTCCACAGTGGAGGCCAAATGACCTAACCATAGAACTTTAAACATCCTTTCCTGAAAGGAATTAAGAGTGGCTACATCCTTTCCTTTCACTTCCTCCCGCATCCCTGCTCCTGAATAGACTTCTGTACACTACCACATGGCTCCGGTTTTCTTTACATCTTTAAATTCTCTTTGCCAGTTGGAACTTTTCTGCCTCCATGAAAGCTGATGCTGACATCTTTGCAAAATAATGTTTTCATGAGTTACATTTTTTTATGGTGTGGATTTTTAAAAAATTGTAAATGAGCTCTTCCAGAGGGCACAGTCCTGACGTCTGTGATCACAACCCTTGGAAAAAATTTAGCTAGGTGGTGCAACTTCTTATCAGCAGCCAGAGGGGACTCCAGCCACAAAGAACTTCCTGGCCACAATTTTCTATATAAGGTCATTTGCAATCAAATTACTCAGATGCCTCACCTGCTGACTCCAATGCCAAATTCGAGGGGAATGATTCATGTTTAGTGAATGGAACTCTGTCGCAATCAAAGAAAATGATTAGCCTTTTCACACACACACACACAAAAGCAAACTTCTTGGACTCTCAACGCCCAATATCTAAACCCACTTTTCTTCTACCTCCTAAAAAAATAAGTAAAAATAAATTGCCCAAGTGAAGGGGACAGGATGGGCAGAGTTCCAAGGAATCAGAACGGAGCTTGGAGCCTGCCACCACCTCCCAAGACGCCCCTGATCCAGACAATGCTCTTGACGCCCTGCTCTGCTTCTGTTCCCAATAGTTTTAGGATTGGGAAGGTTGAGATGGCCAACTGGATCCTTACTCTGCTAGCTGGATGGTCTTCCCAGACCACAGCACTTTAGCTCCCCTGGGGCCGTTTTCTCGATTTTGAAATGTGGGACGTGAACTCTGCCCTCGGAACCTGCACCTGCGCGGCCCGGCTGGTTTGCAGCGAGTGCGCCAAGTTTACGCTGCCTGGGACCGTGGTGCCGGCGGGAGAACTGGACGAGACGCGCGGGCAGCTAGGCGGTCGGCGAGGCTCGCGGCTGCGCGTGGAGAGGCTGGACATACCTGAAGCGGGGCCCGGTGTGCTGGAGAACCGCGAGGCACGTGTGCGTCCCCCGAGCCAGGTGTGTGTCTGGCGCGCCGGCGCTCCGAAACTGGTTCCCGGCGGGCCAGGGATAGCGACCGCTATAGCGACCGCACCCTTCCTTCCCTCTGCCCCTCCTCCGGCCCCGACTCCACCTGACCAACGCAGGCGGGAAGGGAAGCCGCGCCCCTCTCCATCGGACTGCGGTTCTGCACTCACGCCCTCAGTCCCGGGTCGCTCAACTTTCCCGCGGCTTCCAGGCCCCTACCCCCACCACGCCCCGTCTCCCACCATCCTCATTTTGAAACCCATTTCCTCACTTTACACTTCTTCACTTACATTAAATTCTTCAGATTTATTGCAACGCTTATTTTGTTCTAGGCAGTGTGGATTCAGAGATGAGACAGTTCTCACTCCCAAGAAGCTAGGGGCCTGGTACAGATGGTGGATAGCTAACATCAATAGCCACCTACAACATGTATTCAGCATTTACTTTGTACCAGGCACTGTTCACAATTCTTTAAGTAATATTACAGCAACTCTGTAAGGTAGGTACTATTATTACCCGTATTTTATAAATAAGGAACCCAAGACACAGAGAGATTGGGTAATTTAAGCAAAGTCACACGGGGAGAGCTACATTTTTTAGCCTAGGCAGTTTTGTAATACCTCTGCTAAGCTTGTGGGCTTTCTAGAATGAGGATTAGAACCCAAGACTGGAGGAGATATGGTGGAAGGGCACACTAGGCATTTGGAACAACAAAACAAAAGGAGGCTAAAAATTAAAGCCCTGCTTGTATTGGGGGAATTATGAACAGTTTCGTGCGGAAGGATGGAGATCATAAAAGCTACCATTTATTAGGCATCAGGCCTAAATAAGTACTTGAATTGATCACCTCTTTTACCTTCAAGACAACCCCTGGAGGTGCTATTTTTATTAGAGTTTGCAGCAGAGGAAGCTGAGGTTAAGTGATTTACCCAAGGACAAGTGAGGAAAAAGTATTTATTGACTGCACACTCCCTGTAACTAAGGCCTTTGCTAAGTGCTGTGGAAGATTAAAAGGAAATAATCAGGTGTAGTTGGGATGTCAATGAGTTTACAATCTCATTGAGGTTGAGACAAACTCATATGAAACTCAAGTCAGTAATGCACAATGCTTTATAATTTTTATTACATATAATGCTAAATTCTGGGGAAAGGACTTGTAATATTGTAGCTTTAGGAGAAAAGGAACACTAAGAAGATTGGGACAGTCAGAAGAGATGGGGATGAAATGTGAAAGATTTGAAAATTGTCATTTAAAACAATTCTTTGTTTCTTTTTAATTTTAAGTTAGCGTTTTCCATATTTCTGAAAGTGTTGTAAGGTTGCCTAACTGCCATGACTGTTACCCTAAGTTTTAGTGAAACTATTAACTTTAAGAAAAGGATGAGGACTATTGAATTGTCACTTAGATGTTTGTAAAATTTTGGTGTGGTTTATCTACAGTTACTTAAAGTATCAGAATGCATTTTTTTCCTTTGTCTTTCAGCAGGATAATACGTGATACCCCTTTAACCAGTACTGGAGGTGCAGGGACTGAGGAAAATCACTGGCTTGGACTGATGTGTGTGAGCCGAAGAGGCCAGAGCAGAGGATCTTCAAGATGGGTGCTGGGCCTGGGAACCTGTTAGCACAAATTCTATTTGACCCCAAACTTACTCTCTTAATAAGCCCTCCAAGTGATTCTGATGGATCCTGGAGCTTAAACACCGCTGGTTTAAGAAGATACCGTCCTTAAAGAAGAGGAGCTCCAGTGGAAGAAGCAGAGAGGCAGTCTCGCTTAAAGAGCTGGAGCCCACCAGCTTCACACCAGATTTACAAATCTAGAGTGATGAGCGTTCTGCCTTCCATTCTGCATTGCAACTCTGGACTCCCACTCAGAGATCTCTGCAAGAGACTAAGTCCTGCCTCCTCCTGGGAAATTCTGGGATTAGCATGGGGCAGAAGGGGGACATTTATTGAGGACCTATTACTTATGCCAGACATTGAGTAGTGAATGCACTCTGCACACATGATCTTATTTCATGCTTACTCCCCTACCTAACTTAGGTGTGATTACCTCTATTTTGCAAATACAAAGACAGGCTCAGAGCAATTTGGCAACTTCCACAGGCTGCATGCCATACACCCAGGAAGTAATGGGACTGGATTTATACCAACAAGGAAATGAGTAATAGGTGGTGTTTATACTTGTTCCAGGTTCACAGTTCAACCTCTTTGGTTTCATGGTGGCGACTTTAAACTAAAATGCACTCTAACCATTTTTTCAAATTTTTCTAGTTGAAACAACTGCCAGTTACTATTTAGACTAGAATCATGCTATGATTGTAAAACTATTTTTTCCCTCAAAGGGAAGAATTTTCTCAAAAGGAAATGTTAGATAATAATAATGGTAATAATGATAATTGTAATGATCCCAGAGACGAGGTTTATAGTCATCTAAAAAAAAAAAAAATCCAGCTCTGGCTGGTGTGGCTCAGTGGATTGAGTGTCTCACTGTGAACCAAAAGGTTGCCAGTTGGATTCCTAGTCAGGGCACGTGCCTGGGTTGTTGGCCAGGTCCCCAGTAGGGGGCGCAGGAGAGGCAACCACACATTGATGTTTCTCTCCCTTTCTCACTCTCTTCCCCCTCTCTAAAAATAAATAAAATCTTTAAAAAAGATTATTTGATAAAATAAAATCAGAAAGATTATTTGATAAAATTTTCACCTTTCTGAATACATAGAACTACTTTCAGTTTTAGAAAAAGCTAATTTTCATATACCACCTTTTTCTCTGTTAAATAAAACAATTTGAGGGTCAAATATAAGACTTTAGAACAAGTTATTGAGGTGCATTTAAAATAAAATGTGAGGAGAAATCTAATAAAAGTAGGTTAAATAGACCAAGTGGTTGCGGATATTAGACATGTTTGTTCTTACAGTGGTGTGCTGAGCCAGCTTGGCATAGAGCCGAGCACTAAATTTTCAGGCATTTTGCAAGTTACTAGTTAAGCACAGCCATTGTTAAAGTTGTAATAAATAAACACAACCGAATAGCTTATGTGAGAAACAAAAGTACTCAAAATCAATCACTCCTAATTACTTTACTATATTTTAGTGTTACTGATGCTCGAGGTTGTTTTTGCCTGTGTTATCTGTGTTGTAGGAATACCATATAAAGTTGTGTTCCTGCGCCTTTCTTTCCAACTCCATGTTCAGTGAGGCTGGGCTGGTGGGCTGAATTCGGCAGAGGTGGGGCATGTACAACAGGGAAACCAACCAATGGCTATAAAACAGGCCTCTCTGGGTTCTAATAGCCAGTTGTGAAACATTTGTCAGCATTGCTCCTGATTGCCAGATGTGCCCAGTATATTACTTGATACTGTCCCTAGAAACTTATTAACCTCTCTGTATGCCATTCTAAAGGGCTCTTAGAGTTTTCTCAGGCTCATTTGGGTACAGAGTCTCTGTTACACTGATGGTGTGAATGAAAAGGGGGCTACGCAGACCTGACAAGCTCAGGAGGGTACATGGCAGGTCTGACAAGCTCTGCGACCGAAAGTAACCACACAGGATGGTCTGAACATGAACTTGGTGGTAAGTGGGCAGGTCATGGTGGGAAGTCGCATCCCAGGCCTACAGCTTCTTTAGTAAAAAGATAATCTTTACCTTAGGGAACCCTGTCTATTGCTCTTATGCATCTGGGATAATATAACTTTGAAATGTCAGAACAATTTTTATTTCCAGGTCCTTTGAAAACAGACCCACTAGAAACAGAGCATGAAGACGCTGAAACTCCTTGTGATGTTCTTGCTCATGTACCATCTCTATTCACCGTAATTGTTAAATGTTCACTATCCTGTGCCCACCAATGTAAAAAAAAGTATGTATTTCTCCCTTTTCCTCTTTATTCAGTCCCAGAGGTTTCCCAGCCTTTTCTCCCACCTCCTTGTCTACCGCCAATAGATTTCATGTAAACTTCCTTCCTTTTTCTCCTTTGATTCTAAGTGTGTTAGAAGAACTATAAAACTGCCCTTCACCAGAGCATGTCTCAACCTATTGAGATCTTGCTTCAGGGCATGTCATCAAAATTTTGGCTCACATAAATTCTCATTAATGCTTTCTACAGGTTTAGACATTTGTCAGCATTTACTGGCATCTTAATATTAGGTTAAAACATACAAAACTACTGATACAGGACTATTTTTAACCTACAAAATCAACAATTATATGGGGTTGGACCTAATGAGTTATTCCCAATTTAGTCTCCCTCTCCTGCTCCCAGTATTTCTTCAAAACCCTCATCCATGAGATACTGCAAAATCCATATGAGAACTCATTTTCTGCCACTTCCTCCCAAGTTTCCTAAACACTATAGCTATTCAACTTCAGGTCTTAGGGAGCATAACAATACACAGGTTGGTGTCTGATACAGCTTCTCCATGGACCCAGGAGGAACGCACTTCAGGCTCAAAGCCAGCTGTGAGGCAAGGGGCAACCATGAGGAAGTGAAGCGTACGTTAAGTCCCTGGCAGCATCTAAGGAAATCCTAGGCTTGGTGGTGGCCTCCTTTCCAGATTTTATGAAAACTTGCTTTCTCAAGTCTTGCTGAGTTTGCTAATGTGCCATGAAAAGGTGCCAACAGAGCCCTGCTGGTCACCATCCTTGGCAATACTTTAATTTTTTTTATATAATCCAATTCCACAGTGGGAAAAGGCACACAGATGCACAGGCTTGCAGAATCCTGACACTGCTTGGGCTCAGTCCCATTCTGATTCTGCCATTTCTCTTCCACAAGCCAATAAACTATTGTTTGGTGCTTTGGTCATCTCCAGGGTGTTATGGACACTTAGTGAACCTTTGTGTGTGCATAAAAGAACGTGGCCAT
Source organism: Tonatia bakeri (assembly GCA_004024845.1). Taxonomy (NCBI): domain Eukaryota; kingdom Metazoa; phylum Chordata; class Mammalia; order Chiroptera; family Phyllostomidae; genus Tonatia; species Tonatia bakeri. The sequence continues at coordinate 55,520 of PVIA01001108.1, forward strand.
TCTCACACCTGGTCCAGTATCCTGAGAAGCTTTGATGGTAACATAGTGTGAATAATCATCTTACTGTATTGCACATGGAGACTTTAATTATTCCTCTTTGTCTTAGAGTTTCAACAGACTGCAAGAAAAGAGCCATGATTATCTGGAGATGTGTAATTTATTCTCAGTCTTGCTCTTAGCACAGTTAACATGTGTCTGAGATCCAGTCCCTTCAGAGGGGCTTTCTCTAAACACTTTGTCACAAAATATCAAAAAGATTTTTCCATCTCCATAGCAATGTTTTTTGAGATGAATAATCTAAAAAGAACATAGCAAAAAAAATGCAACCAGACTGTCATTTATTAATATAAATTTATATAGTGGCATATGCTACCGGAGAAATCAGAAATTCATAACACACAAATTGGTATTGGAAATACAAAAATCATCTGAGAGTCAAGAAATTAGGTTGACAGCACCACAAATGTTTTACTCGGTCTGAGCAGGTGTGTTGTAGCTAAGAATAACAAAAACTCCTACAGGACATCGAGACTGTCATAAGACTGTGCAAACACATCCAACACCATTTCCCATCCACCAATGAGAATCTGCAGGAGTCCTCAGAAGGCCTGGGGGACAATAAAAGGCAGAAAAAAAACATGCAGACTCTTCTTCCTTTTAACCTTCACTGCCAGCTAGCATGTGATAGCAAACAGCAACCCCTGAGGGGTTTTGCTCCTTCTTACCCAGAGGCATGGTATAAAAGGTTAGTAAAACACACACAAAGCTTTAGTGGGCAAGTTAGAGAAACTGAAAGCAGAGTTTTGACTGAAATATAATCCCCCATCAGTCACCAAATTATCTGATCCCTAAATGAAGTATAAAACATAAATAAGAAATTCTGTATCAAAGGGGTTAATCTCAAGTTCACATCTTTTACCACTTTCTGTGTGCTAATGTCACCCACTGGAGAAGCACCACATTCAGTAACAGGTGTTTGTCAGGGGAGGGGAGTGGGGAGGGGAGGCAGGGGTATTGCAAGGGCTTTCCTTTCACACAGATAGTTCACTATCTCAGGGTCCTCCCAGGAAGCTGCCCTGGTCATGCAAGACCTCCTATGTGGAGGCTGCTAAGGGCATCTGGAGATATGTCTCCACTGCTTTCCCCCAGGAGCTTCATTCTGCCACCTGTCTGCACTCTTCCTGTGCAGGTGTCCCACTGTGTTATAATGGATGTGCAAGAAGAATATCTGAGCAAATGCAAAGGTATTGCTTTAATGTGTAAGCATTCTGGCACACAGAGCGGTTATAAATAATGGGTTAAATCAAAGTGTCTCAAGTGATTGGCTTCCTGTCTTTGTAGAATTAGCATTCACCCCCTAAGTTGTCAGAAGATTCTGTGCTCGTCTGGTGAGCTCTCCAGCCATGAGACACCAATTCTGGATGTTTGTGAAGCAGATATATAAGTTCTGCCCCAAACTGCCTGAGCTGGTCTCAAGTAGCACCTGACCAGTCAGGAGCTCCCGGTTCTGGGCTCCCTCACCTCATCCTGTCCTAAAGCTCTACACTCATCTCAGAAGGCTACGCCAGACATCTCTCTACATGCCCTGCTTGGAGCCTGAGTCGCAGGCTAACCTCCTGCTAATACTCTACTGTGACTTGTCTGTCCAGTCCTCCTGAAGACCATGGCCAGATTCAGGTCTACGTAAATTGGTGCTTCTTTGTTCCAAAGAGATTATTTCATAATCCAAGCAGAAGCAAGTTTTTGTTTTTTTTTTCTACTTGCCCTTGTGATATTGCCACCATACTCTCTCACCGCCCCTTCCTAAATGTATTCCTAACTCACCCATGATGCCAGTCATCTGGTCACTCAACAACCATTCCAGGCGTGCTTGTTACATGCAAGGCACTGCTGAGAAATCTGAGGCACAGCTAACCAGATCCTGCTCCTCAGAAGCCTGGAGTCTGCTAGAGATGCCTAAAACTTTTCATAGTTCATTCTTTCTAGCTTTTAGGACCCAAGTGTTTCCAGTTTGGAATATTCTTAAAGAGCTCAGATCTCTCTAGTACAAACATTATACAATGCTAATGCTGTGTTATTTGCCCAGTGATTGTGGTATGCCATGCATCAAGGAGAGATCGTGCCTGACTCCCGAAGATGGTCTTCAGAACAACAGGACATGCCCGCTTCATTTTTGCCTAAGACAGGAACCAAAAAGAAACATAAAAGCAAGCTGTGTGCACACTACGTGAAAAATTGCTAAGCTGCTATCTGAACACTAATAAATCACTTTAAAGCCATGTGTTTATGGCCTTGTCATGTGTTGATATGGTAAAATAAGTGCCTGAGCTACCAGAAAAGAACCCCCCAAAAGAGAAATCCCTGAAATACGGTACCAGGAATGGTGCCTTTATCTGCTGTGAGTACTGGTAGACATCTGTTCACTGATTTTACTCTGGCTTGGGCTTTCTCCTAATTTTCTTTGTTCAAATGAATCACGTACTTTCCTGAAACCCTAGCACAATAAAAACCTCACAGCTATCAAAGCACATGGGCTTGTCTATTATTAGACTGGGCAAAGCCTGGGGTAGCAGGAAGTGTGGTAGGTTTTTTAAGCATCCATGGCAATACAGAAAAAGGCCACGGGGCACTGATCTTGTTTTGCGGCACCCTTCCACAGGGAGGATGACTGCACACATCCCTGGTGCAGCATAAACTAGCTGGGCACAAGGACTCCTCTCCGGGCCTACAGTGTGATGTGTCACTAATGTGCTTGCCAGGCTCCTCCTGTCCCCTGGAGGTTTCAGTCCCTCACCTCCATAAGAGGGCTTCTGCCACGTCCGATCCCTACTGGCTGACAGGAGAGGCCCGAGTTTCCCCTGCGACTGACAGAGAGGCGTTCTAGTCTATAGCACTTGGAAGCCCCAGGTGAAAAGGGCTCTGGAAATGCTAAGCACAACTAGAGGCCACGGAGTGCAGGCTGTCAAGTGGACACAATGAGCAAATACATCCACTGTGCTGATTAGTAGAATTCTGAAGGGAATCTGAATGTCAGCAGTTTGCACTCTGCTGTCCAGAGGCCCAGGAAGAGCCCAAGTGGAAGGGAGCTGGAGGAGGGCAGGGAACCAAAGGCCCTGAATCCCACTCTCTCTCTACCATCTGTCCTATTCACTCCCCAGTCCTCTGAACTGCACCAGCTAACTTAACTGTCCTAACTCCTGTCCCAGCACTAAAACACTGGCTCTCTACGGTGGTCTTCCAGAAGGAGCAACTGTAGCTACTGAGACTATTAAAGGGATCCACGGAAAGAACTACTCCAGTCTTCTGGGGGTCTCAGTGGTTTTGTTCAATGAGGTAGCTCAGTTGTGAGTTGATGCAAGTGATGTGTGCCTCCTGCCGCTCAAAGCTATAGTTTTCCCTTTTTAATCTGCAAGATTATAAAAATACCAGTATTTCCCCCCGTTTTATAAAAATGACTTTAGGAAAAAAATACACATGGGTCTCCTCCATTAAACTTCTGTTCCATCTTGTAAATTGTTGTGAACTCTGACCTCCAGATTCAATTTCTTTACTTTAGCACCTTTGAATGCATAAGCCCCCTCGGTGTCACTCAGGATGTTGATGTTCCGCACGGTACAGTACTGTCTGTTCACGTTCTTCTCCACCCTGTCTGGGCTCCGCTTGGGCGCGTCCAGCTTGGTGTTCAGAGGGTATTCCTCCAAAATGTCCTCTGCGGGTGGCTTCTTCCTCTGTTTCTGGCACTTCCTGGTGATGAAACAAGCCACCAGAAACACCAGCAGTAGAAGCATGATAGCAGCAAGCGCACTGCCGATAGACGCCCCAGTTTGGGACAGAGAAGCAGCTACAACCGGCTCTTGTATCTCCAGGTTCAGGGACTTCATATTGGTGCCGTTCTTGACCTGGTCCCCTTCGTTGTCATAGATGAGGGAGTCATCAAGGGTCAGCCGACCACTGGGGTCCACCAGGTCCCTTCGGTTGCGCTTCAGCGGGGCCGTGAGGGAGCGCTGGACTCGGGGTCCTGAGATGGTGTCAGGGCCAATGATGTAGATGACCTGGAGGTACCACTGGTGTCCTGCTTCCACCTGCAGGGGGAGGGAAATGGGAGACAAACTGAGCATGTCGTTGTTGCCCGCAGTTGGCCTTGGACGAAAGGAAATGGAGAGCCTGCTACTGCTACAAGCCTTGACACCTTTGATTTCTAAATTAGGGTGATCTTTGCCCAGCCCTTCAGCCTCTTCTCTTTTTCTGTCTGTGTATAGGATAGTCCTGAAAATTTATTTTTCGTGGTCTCTTTAGCTAGGTAATGCTTATCATGTGTTGGTCTTCCTTGAGAGCAGGGAAGTAATGGTATTAACAACCACATTTATTCCCAGTGACCTTAACTGTTTGTTATGCTAATTTACTGTTTATTTATTTATGTATTTTTAATTTATTTATTTTTAGAGAGAGGGGGAGGGAGAGAGAAAGAGAGGGAAAGAAGCATCAGTGTAAGGGAGGAATATCGATCGGTTGTCTCTCATTTGTGCCCTGACCTGGGACCGAACCCGCAACCCAGGCATGTGCCCTGACCGGGAACTGAACCTGTGACCTTCTGCTTTACAGGATGATGCCCAACCAACTGAGCCATACCAGTCAGGGTTAATCACTATTTATTGATTAACTTTAATTAAAATAGAGTCATTCAACAAATATTCATGGAATACTCTGTGCATAATAAGCAGATACTTGACAAAAGTTTGCTAAATCTAAATAATTCCTGGGTCCTCTCCTGAGTGGTTACATCATCAAGTGTTTTAGTGCCACGTTGTCTGCCCCCACTGAAACCCTGGTTTTGAACTAGCGTCAAAAGAGTGACAATTATTCTGAAATCTAAGGTTATAGATCTATTTGGACAAAGGAAAAGGGGGAATTTGATCTTGGGAGTTCGTGTTTATTACTGGGACTTAGACTATTTTTGCTTATCAAATACTAGTAATTCTTACCATTCTAAATTTTTGTATTGTATTTATTATTTTGTTAAATGTTTTCTACATGCTTGTGAAAACAGAGCCAAAAAGGCAGGCAATATAAAAAAAAAATAGGAAAAACTAGAGTATCATGGGCACACAGTATGAGATCACATGCAAATTAAATAATTTTATCATTGCTTTGTTGTACTGGAGGTAGATGTTGAAAATTATGGGTGAATGATAAGCTTAACCACAATAAAAATGATGTGCCGGCAAGATGCTCTAGAAGAAACCGACAGTCCAAAGATGAGGTCTTCCTCTTCGCAGCTTTTCACGTGGCCTCAGGCCTGTGCTTTTGCTCTTCTCACCACACTCACCTTATAGAGTGCATCCACTTTCAGAGTGAATCCATCCACACCTGGCATGCTACTGACCACGTGGAAATCAGGCAAGTCGGAAGCAAAGTGGGCCTCAAAGGGCACGTCGTGGAAGTACTTATCAGTCACCTCTGGCTGACTGCGGTCCTAGATTTTCAGAAAAAGAAAAAAATATTTAGCGAGATGGAACCACTGACTTGGCACGTAGCAGTCACGGGGAGGAGCGAGGGGCTGTGCATGCCTGCCTCGGGCTGGTCGGGAGTGTGTGCAGAAGGAGCCCTCTTCTCAGGTCGGCCGCCGCCTTCGGGCACCCCCTGTCCTCATCAAGGGAGGACACTCCGTGGCCTCTGTGATCTCAAAGCACAGAGTGAAATAGCCTAGACAAATAACTCTCAGGCTATTTGGTCTCGGGACCCTTAACACACTTAAAAAACAAGGACCCCAAAAGTCTTCTGTTTATGTGGTTTATACCTATCAGTATTTACTGTATTAAAAATAATACCACAAAAATTAAAAAGTAATTTTTTACAAATTCATTTTAAAATGGTAGTGAAAAGACTATTATATATTAATGTTAGTAACATATTTTTTAGAGAGATACCCCCATTTCCATTTAAGAGAGCTGGTATTATTTTATATTTTTGCCAAATTTCTGGAAAAGAACTAGATCCTCATAACTTCTCTGTTTAATCAGTTGTAATATGTTGTTTAGGCTGAAGTATATAAAGAAAATAACCTCACACAGCTATGTACTTGGGAAAGTGGAGAAAATCTCTAATAGCTTTTATCAATAACTTTCATCAATAAGTTGATAAGTAGTATTTTTTAAAGATTAGTTACAATGTGGGATCTGAAACCATATCAATAAACCTTCCATGCTGTCTACACTCAGGAAGGAATGAGTGTGACAAAGGCAGGTATCATCATACCGTTACAGAAGAAGTTGTCACCTGAGGACTCCCTGAAAGAGTACCAAGGATATTCAGGGGCCTCTGGGATCACGCTTTGAGAAACACTGGCCTAGGCTTTCCTTTTCCTGGGACGTTAGAAATAGCTTGTCTGGTCACCCACCGTAACCATCAGATTTGGTTATGTATACTAGAATTCAGCTGATCAGAGAGAAGCAAACAATAAATACACACACACGTATATATGTATACATATACATATATACATACATGTATATGTATACACACACACACATAACCATCAAGAGTGGGGCTGGGTTCTATCAGCTTCTGACAGAATTCACAGCTGAGAAAACCTACTCAAGTGTCAGCTCTTTACCCCAACAGTTACCTACCAGCAGCAAGAATCTGTGCTTTAGGTGTTTGTTTGGCTGAATGCATCCATACTGTGGCCCTTCGTTGTAGATTGTCCCCGTGGGATCAAAGAAAGGCACGTAGCCATCCTTGCCAGTACACAGATAGACTTTCTCCAGCTGGAGTTTGTAAGCAGAATTAAGGTTTTGTTCTGGATTCCAAAGCACTCGGCCATACAGGATTTGACCTGGAAAGAGTGAGTGACATTAATTAGGTCAGAATTTAGGATTAAAGAGAAAATAATGTCAAGGGCAAAAAGGATTTAACACATTCCCTTTGGGTCAAAAGTACCTCTCTATGAAGAGCTCTGTGAATCCACATGCCCCTAAAATACTCACTTATTTAGTTATTGCTTTTCTTTTTTTTATTTTAAAGATTGTTCAAGTACAGTTTTCTCCCCTTTACTCCCAATCAAGCAGTAATTGCTTCTTTTATTCGATACATATTAAGCATTTAAGGTGTGCAATCTGTTATGTCTAGGAGATACAAAGGTGAGTGTGATGGCAGCTGAGAGGACAGAAATAATAGCTATATAACTGCTAAAAATAGCTAACATTTAGCCCTGACCAGTGTGGCTCAGTTGGTTGGAACTTCGTTCTATACGCTGAAAGGTTGCCTGTTCGATTTCCAGCCAGCGAGTGTACAGGAGGCAACTAATCAATGTTTCTCTCTCTTTCTCTCTGCCTCCCTCCCCCCACCTCTCTGTCTAAAAGCAATGAAAAAAATGTTCCTGGGTGAGGATTAAAAAAAACATAGCTAACATTGATCAAACTCATACTACTTGCTTGGTACTATAGTAAGGCCTTCCCATACAAGAACTCATGTAGTACTAACAATTCCACAAATGAGGAAATCGAGGCACTGAGTAGTTAAGTGACTTGCTGAAGATCACAAAGCTAGTAAATCATGAGGGCGGGATTCAAAGCCATGGTGCTTTGGCTCCAAAGCCCACACCATTAACCACCACAATACTCTGCTGTTACCAACAATAGAGGAAGGTGCATAATGCTAAATAAGCATGTAGTTGCACACAGAAATCTGCCCGGTGAGAGGTATGGAAGGATTTAACAAGGAGACGACATCTGAGCAGAATCCTGAACCACGAGGAGGCATTTGTCAGAGCGTTTGCGATAGAAGGAAGAGGCAGGGAGAGCATTCTAGGTAAAGGGGACTCCAATACAAAATACTGAGTGCCGGGAGGCAAGAGTCCCAGTGCAGCTACCGTTTCCTTCGTGCCTATCATGGCAACCAGTTCTTCACCACACTACCTTATTTAACCCTCCCATGAGCCCACAGAGATGGCTTATCCCTGTTTAAAATAGCTTGTCCACGTTTTCCCATGTGTGACACGAGGGACAGGAGTTGAGCACATAGCCGTCTGCTCCAGTCGCCCGCCCAGAGCATTTACTCCATGGCGGGTCAGTGTGCCTGGACTGGAGGCTGTGCAGAGGCACTAGCAGAAGAGACTCCTGTGAAGATGGACTAATGATGCTGAGGATTCCGGACTTCAGCATGTAAGTAACAGGTAACGCTGGAAGGCTTTAAGCGAGGGTGTCATATTAACACACCTGGGCTTCAGAAAACAGAGAATGGAGGGAAGACAAAGAGACTGGAGTCACAGAGATCAGATAGGGGCTATTTTCATGCTCTAGTGATAGATATCTAAAGTATGGCTGTGAGGCAAGGGGATGGATTCAAGAAATGTCTGGGAGTCAGATTCCATTCAATGTAATGACAGTGGGATGTGGGAGGTGAAGAAGTAAAGGATAACCCCAAGATTTTTTCCCGGGGCACCTGGAGTATGCCGATGCAGTCACTGGGGCAGCAGGTATGGGAGAAGCACATCTGGAGGGAGGTAAGTCCAGTTCTAGACATCTCTGGGTGTCTGAAAGACACCAGTGAGAGGCTTGGTAGTCCCAGACTGCGTGTGGAAATGAGAGATCAGGCATAAGGTGACTTTTATGGAATGGCTGTGGAGTAGGAGGAGTCTGGGGGGTTCAGTGCAAACGGATGGGACAGGCCATGGGGTTGGCCAGAGGTCGAACTGAAGTGAGAACAGGAGGAGCCAAGCCTGGAACCTGGGCAACAGCACAGGGCAGAGAACGGAGTCCCAGGGCAGGAGAGCGGGAAGTGGTCGGAGAGGTGAGAGGGTGTCAGGTGCGGCTGGTGCAAAGGGAACCAAGCAGGAAACACGTGTCAGAATCCATGGGTTTGGTGTCATCAACACGACAGAGTTCTAAGCTCTGGCGGAAAAACTCTGCCTGCAGCTGGTGGCCGGATGAGGGATGAGGGGTGGTGAGGAAAGGCCATGGAGACAGTGTGTACTTGCCACTGCTCTAAGGACATCTTCAGCAAAAAGAAAAGGAGAAAATAGGCTGAAGTTTAAAGAGAAGGTAGGGTTGAGAATTTTTGTTTTCTCCTGTTATGGGCAAGACTGGAATGTGTTTTTAGGCTAAGAGAAATAAAATCAGATGTGAAGAGAAGATTAAAAGTAAGAAAAAGGCAAGAGGGGTAATTGAGAGAGGAAAGGCAGACTTCTTAAAATTGATTTCTTCATTCAACAAATATTTATTGTGCACCCAGGCGCTAGTGGTATGGTGTGCAAATCTCACATTTAATCGCAGTCTCTATTCTCAAGGAACTTATAGTCAACTGGTAGAGAAAGGCAATAAATAAGTAAAGTAATATATTATAAGATACCGAAAATATGATAAGTACTATAAGAAATGAATAGTGCATTGTGAAAGTGAGAAACACAGCCTATGCTGGATTGTCTGGTGTGGTCAAGGCTCTTTGAGGGGATAAACATTTTTCCTAATTGAATTTATTGGGGGTGATATTGGTTAATACAATCATATACATTTCAGGTGTAATTTCTATAATACATCATCTGTAGATTGTATCGGTGTTCACCACCTGAGGTCACATCAAGGAGATTAATAATGAAGTGCAGCTGTGAAGGAGAAGACGGAGCCTTTGCAAATGTGGAGGGAACCATGTCTGGGGCAAGGAGGGGGCAGAGGAAGCTTTTCAGGTCGAGAAATCATGATGGAAAGTACATATACATTTGGCACACCTTTGTGGCTAGTAGGCAGTGGGGGTCATGTTGCAATCTCTCTGAGGAACTGAGAGATAAAGCAACTTACCTACAGCTAGTGTGTTAGAGTCTGGTTGGAAACTCAGCCTTCTGTGCTTTTCCACAGTGCCAATAACTATACTGCCACGTATGTGATCTTACAGTGAAATGACAGGAAGGAAGAATATGGGTCTGTTCCTTGACTGAACATAGGCTGTCCCGGCATCACCCCCCTGGGAATCTTCACTGGCAAGTTGGCTGACGGCTGATAAATAGAGATGCTAGCCCAGGGGCTTATCTGAAAACTTCTCAAATCCAGCCACAGTCTCTTTGTGCAAGAGAAGGAAACAACTCACCCTTTGAGAAGGCTCCCTTGTAATCCATTTCTGCCAGCGACATATCAGATGTGTTGGGATCCATGAGAAACACTTTCTCGTTATTGCAGAGCTGAAATTCAGTATTGAGAGAATACACAACTGGTACGGGGCGGTTGGTCTGCTGGAATGCAATGGGTATCAGGAATCTAAATGTGGGAGAAACAAGAGCTCCTTGAGAGTGGGTCAACTTTGCAAAGGTCACTCAAGCTGCCCTCCCCTTCCCGCCCTTCTCGGGACTGTGAACGATGCTCTGTTGTAGGTGCTTACTTACTGAATAATGGGATGTATATAGCTGCGGAACTTTATTAGTTTGGGTCATTATGAGGTTAATCCATTCTTTTGAACAGGAATAATCTCATTCATCTATAGGCCCCTGCGATTGCTCTTTGGTTGCTACAGGAATCACTGCCATGGTGCTTGGCCTGGACGCCTCCTCTCCAGGGCTGCATGCTCTGAGACTTTGTCTCTTTCAACCTGATCAGAACTTATCCCGTGTCCCACTCTTCAAGGCATCGCTAGACAAATACTCTTGCCTCCCCTTACTCCAACCTCCCTGGACTTCTGTCTCAGTGTTTTGAACATGCCCCTGCCCTCTCTGAGTCTGGCAGGTAAGGGCTCCTCCAGTCAGGTGAGCTTTCTTTAGGTGCTCTCTTGCATATTCTCTGCTGCCTTGGGGCTCATTTACTCAACGAATGTTCACCAAGCTTTCGTTATGTGACAGACACTGTTCTCGTGATGGGAATTCATTTGTGAACAAAGTCCTCAGGGAGGTGACTCCTAACAGGGAGATATAGTTAATAAACAAAATGAGCTCAAAAATAATATAGTCCACTAGAAGGCAACAGGTCATTAGGAGGAAAATTACACTAGGAGAAGTTCAGTCGAAAATTTTAAATATGGTAGTCACGGAGGCCTCAGTGGGAGGAAGACATTAATGCAAAGGCTTGAAGGAGGAAGGCAGTAAGTCATGTGGCTATTGGCAGAAAGTTTTCCAGGCAGAGGAAACAGTAAGAGCAAAGGTTTGGGGTAACAAGTGTGCCCAATGTTAGAGAAACAGGCAGCTAGCTAGGATGGCTGGAATGAAGCAAGTGAGGAAGCTGAGACCAGAGAGGTAACCAGAGGCCACATTTGCCTTAGTTCATATGGCAGGGACTTCAGGTTTTACTTAAACTGTGGAAGGGTTTTGAGAAAGTGAGTGGGATATTCTGTGGTGAGAACAGACTGGAGGGGGGAAGCAGAGAGACCTACAGGAGGCCAGTGCAGTGATTCCGGTGAGGGATGGCAGTGGTTCTGACCAGGGCAGCTGCCAAATGGCTGTGAAAATGATTTAATTAATATATTTTATAGGGGAAGTCCATACATTTTGAATAGATTAGACATGGAGTTGAAGAGTCCCAAAGTAAGAAGGGAGTCAAGGAAGTTTTTAAGAATTTGGGAGAGCTTTGGCTGATGTGGCTCAGTTGGTTGGAGTGTTGTCCTATAAGCCGAAAGTTTGAAAGTGTACAGGTTTGATTCCCAGTCAGGGCACATGCCTAGCCTGTGGGTTCATCCTGGTCAGGATGCATAGGAGAAGGCAACAGATCAATGTTTCTCTCTCACATCAATGTTTCTCTCCCTCTCTCCCTCCATTCCCCTCTCTCTAAATCAATAAGCATGTCCTCAGTTGAGGATTTAAAATAAAAAGAATTATAAAAGACACTGGCAAAGATTTTTTGTAAGTGGCCAAATAGTAGGTATTTGAGAATTTGTGGCACTATGGTCTCTGTTGTAACTACTCTGCTCTGTTTTTATAGCATGAAAGCAGCCACCGATGATATCTAAATGAATGAATGTGAGTGTGTTCCAAAATAAAACTTGATTTACAAAATCAGGCAATGGGATAGAGTTGGCCGGTGGGGCATAGTTTGCCATCCCTGGCCTAGAAGGTGGGGCTGCCTTTACCTGAGATGGGAAAGTGGCAGGAAGAACAGATTTCCTGGAAGAAGAGGAAGGATCCAGTGACAGGCATGCTCATCCTGAGGGCCTATAAGGGAGCCAAGTGGAGATGCTGAATAGTCTGTCCGATGGACAAGTTGGAATCTGAGAGGTAAGCCTTGGGCTGGAGGTGCTCCTTTGTATGTAAAACCATGAGAATGAGTGATGAATGAATGATGAATAATGGATGGGAGTGAAAAGAGAGAGAAAAGAGACTGTTCAAACGTGAGACAGGGCACTCCGAATTCAGACTACGGTCAAGAGAAGGACCCAGCGGAGCAAACAGTGAAGAAAGGCTGGTGAGGTAGGAGAAACACCCCCAGGGAGTGATGTTCTAGCTGATCAAAGAAAGTGCTCCTGGGAGGGGGCCATACAACCGCTCACTGCTGCTCAGGTGTCACAGTAATGGAGATGAGACCCAGCCCCTGATCTAGTCACTGGTGACCTGGGTGAGAGCGACCTGGGTTGGAGGCTGAGAGCAGAAGGCTGATTAAAGTGGACTCAGGAGATGACAGAAAGAGCAAAACTGGAAATTGGAAATCTAGGCAACCCTTTAAGGAAAAGGAAGGAGAAAAAAGGAAGGATGTAAAGGGAGAAATGCAGTCAAGAAAGGATTTTTTTTGAAAGCTGGGAGAATGTGCATTTTTTTTTATGCTGGTTGAAGTGATTCACAGAGAGGGAAGAATCGCTTGTGAGATGTTCTTCATAAAGTGGACAAGAAGGTTGGGGTTCCAGTGTTTGAGGGGATTGGCTGGCTTTGGACCGGGACCAGAACTCTTCATTCACACCAACAGGTGTGTAAATGCACAGACCCAGGAAGGCGGGCAGATATGATGGTGGAGGCTTGTGTGAGTTACCCTCTGATTTCTTCTGACTCCTTGGTGAAATGGGACAAGCATGGTCAGCTGAGAGTGAGGATCAGGGATGCAGCAAGTTTGAGTGGGAAGGAGAAGAAACACACTTGAGAAGAGAGAATGAAATAATTGGCTGGGGAACCCTCGTACTTTCCTGGGCAACTCTGAGGGCTAGCTTGAGGTTAGTGGGAGTGAATTGAAAGTTTCCTGACTCAGACTTCGTTGTACATTCTGCTGGAACATTCTTCCCCCCTTTAACCACACTCCGTTGCTTAGTTAACTCTTGGTTAGGTCTCAGCTCAAACACCACTTTCTCTACGGAGCTTACTCCCTTTCTTTCCCTTCCCGGCTAGGTCACACTCCTTATCATTGCTCTCAGTACACTGTACTCAGTCCTTTCATAGTACTCAGCATGGTTTATATTTTGTTGAAATAGTTCACTATCTGATCAAAGTCTGCTTCACCGATTACAGGTTCCAGAGTTATAGCCCATATCTATTGCTCACCATTGTATCTTCAATGCTAGCCAAGCTCCGGACACATATATTTGTTAAAGAATGATGCATGAATGATAATTTCAATGCTTTACTCTTCCAATAGAGTCCATCTGACCATTCTTTACTTTTCAATCAAAGGTGCTCCAGTGTGTAGATTTGAGAGGGGTGAAGACAGAACTTGGGTGTAGGAGAAACCCTCACAAACCATAGCTTACTTGCTTCAACAATTTTCATAGGACCATTAGCTGTACCACGAACTCATATATTTGACTCAGGGAAACAAGTTTTTCTTGTTAATGTTGGCATTACCAGTATCACATAGTGCCTGGCACATAGGACACTCAATAAATATTTATTGATTAAGTAGAATGAATAGTGGACTTGAGATGGTGACGATGGTGATTTAAGGTTAGAATATATGACATACCTCACAAAATTAGGCATAATATGAAGCATAATTCTTTTAAATTAAGTCTGAATTCCCTGAGTCTGTCTTTATTATTTTCTGGGTTATACTTCTCTTGCATCCATACAGAGCCATATAGATGATCAAAAGCAAGTTTGGACCCAGGGAGAAAGCCACTCTGGGAATAATGGGGAAGATTTCCAACTCTCAAGCCTCAGTCTACTCAGCAACACCCTCCCCCTGCAGCGTCCCTCACCCACACAGTCCTGAGCCTGCAGAAAGGCTGGCATCTTTTTTGCTCCTTTTGCCATTTTCAAACCACTGTTCCTGTCTGTCTTTAAAAAAATCCAGTACCTACCCTGGAGACACTCTTCTTTCACATACACACTAAAAGGCACATATAATATTCTTTGTAATAGAGAGAACCTGGAACTATAAGCCAAAGAGAGTGGCCAAATCCACTGTGGGATATTTGTACAGTGAATACCTTAATGTGGTAAGAAACAAACGACAGCTCCGTGAATCTGCACAAATGTGGATTCACTTATGAATCAACATATAATTTGCCGAGCAAAAAAAAAAAAAAAAAAAGCTGCAGAGAGAATTCATGCAGGCTGAAATTTTCATATGGAGTTAAAAAAATAGGAAAAACCACATAGAAGCAAAGATGAGGTGAACCATAGACCAAGATAAGGGATGATAAACACAGATACCAGCTTAGCGGTTATCTCAGTGGGGAGGTGGGGGGAGAGCAGTTAGAAGGGGCACTCAGGGTATTTAACAAGTACTGGTAGTGTTCTAGTCCTTATTCTTTGACTCTATTTGTTATAAAGTGGGAATAACAGTGCCAATCTTGTGGGGGATCATTGTATGAGAATTAAACGTGAAGAGCTTAGTACAGAGCACACCATCTAGTCCGCACTCCGCCCATGGTCATTAATATCACTGGTAGTTGTTATTATCCATTTTATCAGCAGTATCACAGCCCAAGGGACATTCAGTTCACTGCAGTTGTAATTCATATTAAGTAACTTTCTACTTTTTAAGGTTTCATATATGTACTATATATGGTCTTCTGAATTTGAAAATTTTCATACAGGAATAAAATTCTCCAGCATATTTCATTAGATTTTTGCGCTTTATTCTCCCTCATTGCAGCCAACTCCCATTTTCCCGGTCACCGTCCCGCCCCATTTGGCTGACTGCGGGGTTCTCCTCTAACACTGCTCCTGCGTTCGGCTCGGTGAGCTCAGCGTCCATACGGATGAACCATCTGGTGCCCCGGCCTCCCAGTTCCTTCACATCCTCACCCGCAAAGAGCGTGCTCTTTGGAGACACCTGGGCTTCACAGTCCTACTATGCACCCCCTCCAAAAATCTCACTTTCAGATTCCTCACTTCTCTAACTAGCACCTCCTCTCTTCCCAGCTCTCCTCTTCTCTTCCTGCTCCTCACTAACTCTGCCACCTCACCAGGGTCTTCCCGACCATGTTTACCGGGATGCAGAGGAACTGGCACGCCGACACACCCATGACGGGAATGTACTCACGACGTATTTACAAAACTTCAGGAAACAGTTTACAGTTTCCTAAACAGTTAAACATGCAGGATCCGGCCATTCCATTACGAGGTATTTACACAAGAAAATAAAAGTAAAAAAGCATATGTCCATGTAAAGGCATGTGTGTGTGTGTACACACATATATATGTGTATATGTGTATACATATATATGTATATGTGTGTGTGTATCAGCTTTATTTATCATTGCTGTAAACTGGAAACAACCCAGATGTCCATCAACCCATAAATAAACAAACTGTGGCATATCCATACCATGCAGTACAACTCACGATAACAGGAACACAATACTGATACACAGAAACATGACTGAGTCAAAGTAATCATGCTGAGTGAAAGAAGCCAGAGGGGAACAATGTGTATTGTATGATACCATTTATATAACTTTCTATAAATGCAAATTAATCTGTGGTGACAGGTCAGGGGATCCTGGGGAAAGGGGCGGTTAGGGGTGGGATGGGAGGGAGGGATTACAAAGGAGTATGAAGAAACTTCCGGAGGAAGTAGATATATTTACTATCTTAACTGCAGTGAGGTTTCACAGAGTGAAATCACAGTTGACCTTTGAACAATGTCGGGGGCCCTGACCTCCACACAGTTGGAAATCTGCATATAACTTCTGACTCTCCCAAGACTTACCAATAGCCAACAGTTGACTGGAAGCCTTACCAATAACACAGTCAATTAACACATATTTTGTATGTTTTGTATGTTGTATACTGTATTCTTATGATAGTGTAAGGTGGAGAAAAGAAAATGGTATTAAGAAAATAAATTCACAGTATTTATGGAAAAAATCCACATACGTGTGGACCTGCACAGTTCAAATGAGTGTTGTTCAAGGGTCGGCTGTATGTGGAAGTTTATCAGATTGTAGGCACTCCGTGTGCAGTTTATCTCACATCAATAAGATGGCAATTTAAAAACAACCCTCGTGGGCCCTCAGCACTGCCCAATCTGCTGCTGTCGCTGCCCCCTAGTACACTTCCTTCCCCGCTCTCAGAGGTGACTGTATCACTTCCTCCTCTCTCCTCGGGCCTCGGCGTTCTTCACTTCCAGCCAATGCTTGGCTTCTCATTTCAGAGAAAACAGATCCAATCCAGTATCTACTTTGTCATCCTCGCCCTCCCAGTCTGCTAACTCCCCTTACTCCTGTCTCCATAGACCCCGCCTGCCTCCCTCTTTCAGCGGATGACCTCTCTCTGCTTCTTGCTAAGGCCAGCCCTGTCCTGGGTCTTCCTGCTCGTCCCCCACTCAAGAACTTGGCTCTGCAGATTTTCCCTTTCTTGCTGTATCATCAGATTTCCCATCACAGACCAATAGGGTTATTTGCACCAGCATACAAACATCCTGAAATATTTTTCAACCTAAAACACAAATAAAATCTTCTTTGACCCCTCATATTTCTAGCCACTGCCCTTGTCCTCTGATGGCCTTTATGACAAAACTCTTACACATTGTTTGTCCCTGTTGTTCCCACTTTCTTGTCTCTCTCACGAACCCACTCCGATCAGGCTATTTCCCTTAGTTCACGGAACCTGCCCTTTGTCAAGATGATCATTGACATCCGTATCACCAAATCCAATAGCCTATTTGGCTTCTTAATTTCAAAGCCATTCCAAATTATCTTCCATTATTAGTAATATAAAATTTTGTCCTCATCATTTGTTCTCAAAAATGTTTTCAGCCCTGGCTGGTGTGGCTCAGTGGATTGAGTGCTGGCCTACAAACCAAAGGGTTGCTGGTTCAGTCCTTATCAGGGCTCATGCCTGGGTTGTGGGCCAGGCCCCCAGCAGGGGGCATGTGAAAGGCAACCACACATTGATGTTTCTCTCCCTTTCTTTCTTCTTCCCTCCCTTCCCCTCTGTCTAAAAGTAAATAAATACAATCTTTTTTTTTAAGAAAAGAAGAAATGTTTTCAATTCACTTTGCTCTGCTCCTAGAAAGTGGCATTAGACTACAAACTACCTGAGAGCAGAGGTGACTTTAATCCTCTGCTAAAATTTCCATGTCTAGGCCAGGGGAAAGCACATAGGAAGGGCTGACTAAATACCGGTTGAATGAATGAACATTGGTACAACTCAGTCTCAGGTCTGAGGTGGGTACGGGCTGATGCATAGTTTCCTCTTTTTATTCTCGGTAGTTACAGACACTGCAGCAGTGAATACGGAAGCACTGCTCCTAGGGGAAATACAGGATAGGGTTCCTGCAGCCTCCGGTCCCAGCATTTTCATCAACTGATCGATACCTAACCTTGTTCTATGTATGTTTCTGTTTAAAGACTTCTTATTTAATATACATTGTCGATTCCTTATGAAACAACTCATGGCAGCAGCATTAAAACTCACACCGGACCCTCCACCAGGCACATTTCAGCCTGCTCAAGCTTAGAACACCGGACGACACTTCAGCTGTACACTCAGGAGCCATTTTAAATGAGGAAATTACCGATGAAAAGCACGAAAATGCAAAAACCACGGCACTGATCAGACTGTGAAAGGACGTTTGTTCACACGGCAGCATGAGAGCTGAAGCAAGATGGCAGAGCGAGCCCCGCTCAGTCTGAGCCGGGAATGAGTGTGTCGGGGACTCAGTATTTTGTCACTTGGTGCGTGTTCGCACGACTGTGATATCACCCCCAAACCGGTTTGGGGGTTACAAACAAGTGTTAGTCAGTAAGCAAATTCGTAAATAACGAGGGTTGACTGTATTCCCTACCTTTCTGGGGCGTGTGCCGTGCAGGCCAAAGGCTTCTCTCCTGGATCCACCCATGGCTGCGTGGGCTGCACAGTGCACGGGATCAGGCAGATGGTGTACTCCCCGGAGTAGTCTTTCCTGGAAACGTGGAGCAGACTGGGGTTAGACAGGACAGTTTATGGACCCCTCACCCACCCAGCCACATGCCGAATTCCCTGAAGGAAGAGTCTTCAGACAGTATTGGTGTCCTGCATCCAAGAACGTTAAAGTCTGCAAACACAATTTTCAGGAATTCATCACTGATTGTTCTGATCTTCAGAGTGTTAGCCTGGTGTTAAACAGAGCTACTTTCATCTATTCAAGTCCTTTTCATGAAGAAAGCCGAGAAAGACACACTGTTTGTACAAATCTAAAAGGCTCAGGTGAGGATCACATAGAAATAGCTACTTCCTGTAGATTTCTATCAACTTGTTGGACAGTTTCTGTTTAGTGTTTCTTGTTGACTGACACCCTGTTCATAGCATTCTCAACTGCAAAAGCTTTATTAACCAACAGGTAACGTGTCAGCTGTGCTCTCATAGAGAGATGGCAAATGCCTCAGGGTTAGAGGACGCCCTTCCAGAGAAAGGGCTCCTCTCCCAAATTTCAGCCCCATCCCTTTACGAACGAAGCTAAAGAACATTATCACTTCTCACAGGAGACTTCCCAGCTGGGAACTTCCCCATTAACGGAGGGGTGCAGGATTCTGGAGGTCACGACACTGACAGCAGGAAGCCTGTGTACCCTCACCTCCTTCATTTCCCACACTTGTCTTCAGTAGCAGTCCAGCCCTGGCAGGTTGCCTGGAAGGCAGCCAGACAACCAGAAGCTTCAGGAAGATTCCTCAGGGGCCTTGGGAGGCTGCCATCCATTGAAAGAAAAGTGTAGGCTGTGAACCTTAACTGTTGTGAGCAACCTGTGAACAGTTCTCACACCACTGCTTACTCTTTGACCATTTCTTTTGTATTGGTTGTATCTACTTATTATGAAAGTGATAGTGAAGATTTGGTTAAAAAATAATTAAATAATGCCATGATGGGACATCCTGGGTCGGGTTAGTGGAATGGGCCAGGAGACAGTCCAACCCTGGTGTGGCCTTGTCTCTGCTTCGGTTGTGTGACTTTGGGCACACCAGGCACACTCTCAGGGCTTGGTTCCTAAACCCCTTTATGCCCTGCCCTGCAAGTCCGTATGTCTGTACGTCTGTCATTTCCTCATCTTCCTGTGAAGCTTGGAGCAGCAGAAAATGAAATATTGTACACCATATTTGAATTGCATGAAAATTGACATGTATAATGTGAATTTTAATACTCTTAAGTAATAGAAATATTTAATTAGGCAGGACTGTCTTTGGCACAGCCTGGTTTTCAAAAAGTCAGGTCAGATGTTGCTCCTCTGCCCAAACCCTGAGGTGGCTCCCACTGCAAAGGAGTAAAAGCCAAAGTGCACCCCCTGGCCCACAGTGCCCCAAGATGGCCCGACCCCACCTCCTTAGTTCCTGTTGCCCCGGACCCTACTCCTTGCTCGTTCTGCTGCAGCCACTCCAGCTTCCTTACTGTTCCCCAAGCATCCCAGAAATGCCGCCAACTCAGGGACTTTGCTAGGAGAGAACATCTTCTTTAGATAATCTGCAGAGCAAACTCCTTCACCTACTTCAAGTCTTTGTTCAAATGTACTTTCTTGATGAGGCCTACTCTGAACATCTGAATTAAAACGACAATAGCCCTCCCCTGATTCCCCTTCCCCTGCTCCATACAGTTTATTTGTCCACAGCACTCCTCAGCTCCTATCATGTTATACTACACTTGCTTGTCATGCCTACTCTTGTGCCTCCTTACTCTAAGTGTGGAGTGCAGGGATATTAATTTTGTTCACTAACACGTGGTAAAGGTTCAACAAATATGTTAGACAAATGAGTGCAAGACAAACTGCATGATCTCTCAAGCTTACACTCCTACTTCTCCCCATCCTTAGATGCAGTTTAGGTTGATTTCCTTGCTATCCTTGCAAATATGTCAAACACAGTCCTGGATGCATGTCTAATTCTATAGCTCTTTCCCCCTCTTTTCTAGACATTTCCCCCATCAAAATGTGGAGCATCGGCTGCCCTACCTCCCGCAGGAAGCCTCGCATAGCTCCCCATCCGCCCCTCGGCTCTCCATTCCCTGAACAGCCATGGTCCTGGGTTCGGTATCTCCCACCGTGCACAGAGCAAAGAGTTTGTGGTGGCATTCTTCACTTTGCCATTATCTATATATTTTATCTCCTTATCTCGAACGTGAGCTCCTAAAGAATGTTTACTCAGGATCTACCATGTGCTAAAACCTACAGTTCTTGGGACTCAAGAGAAATCAAGCCTATCTTTTGCCCTGGGGAAGCTCACAACCTAGTGGAAAATGAGAATCTAGTTAGAGCCTTGTACTGTGATGAGCTGTGTCACAGTAGAAGCTGGAACAAAGCAGGAACAAGGAGGAGGAGCTTCTAGCCCTGAAAGAGAGTGGGGAAGGTGTCACAGAGGGTCAGCATTTCAGCTGTGGCTCAGAGGAGCCAAAGTTTTGCAAGAGGAATGAAGTAGGAAGGGCAAAGGCAAGGGGTACAGGGAAGAGGTACAGATGGGCTGGTGGGTTCAGGGCTTGGTGCGATGTTTATTGTGGTGAAAAGGCTGGAATTGGGATGAGGCTAGAAGGGAGGGGACGGGCCTTGTACAAAGAGTTGGACTTTAGTGGGTGGTGTGGGGGGTCAGCAGAGGACGTGTTTGTTTGTTAATTTTATTGTTCATGATATTACAGTTGTTCTCATCAGCAGAGGATTTAATGAGGATAGTTTCTCTGCCCATAAACTGGGACAAAGTATCACGCACACACAGTCTTATGAGCTTCTAGGAAGCACAGTCCTTTAAGATTGTTGTATATTGATTTCAAAGAAATCATTACGCAAAAAAATACCTGACATAAGACCAAAAGCTTATAATTAAAGCAATCTTTTTGAAAATAATTCTTAGGACAATCTGCCCCTTCTTGGTTATAAAGCTAGAATAACATTTTCACTATAAATGCAGATCGTACTTTTATGATGTATAACATGGGGGTGATATTTATGACAGATTCCCAGTCCCCATTATTCTTTTCATGGTAATAGTTTTAATTTTGTTTTCCCTATTCTTCTTTCTTACAAATGTGATAATTTACTGTTTTGTCTAATTCCTATTCTATCTCTACATTGGGTATGGGAAGGAATAAATACTGTTATTTATTTTATAGGACACTGAACCATAAGAGTGGCTTATGGGCCTAATAATCAGAGACCCTGAATTTTTCCCTGCTTACGGCAGCTGGAATGAAATTTCTTTGTTTCAGTAAGGTTTTAGTTGGACGCATTTCCCAGCTTCCTTTGCAGGTAGAAGTACCACATGATTAAGTTCTAGCCAATGGGATGTAAGTAAAAGTGATGTATGCCCTGCCTGGTCTTACCCTTACAATAAGGGTGAATTCTTCCCGTTTTGTGGGGTCAGAAGCTGATCTGAGCTACATCTGTTGCCTTCTGTATTTGCCAGAGTGTTGTTTCTATCTCTTTGCCTTTTAAAATAGAAATTACAGGACTGATCAAAGAAGATGTTGTACATATATACAGTGGAATACTACTCAGCCATAAGAAAAGACGAAATACTGCCACTTCTGACAACATAAGTGGATCCTGAGAACATCACGCTAAGTGAAATATGTCTGAAAGAAAAAGTCAAAACCATATGAATTCACTCATGTAGGATATAAAACTGAAAGCCACAAATGAACAAAGAAGAAAGACAAACAAATAGAAGCTCAGACACAGACAACAGCGTGGTGGTTGCCAGAGGGAGGGGAGGCACGGGGTGGGGCAGTGAAGGATGAAGGGCACCCGATGTATGGTGACACAAGATGGTCTGACTTTGGGTGTTGGGCACACAATGCAATATACAGACCACGCATCATAAAAATGTGCCTTGGGCCCTATAAATTTTATTAACCAATGTGACCCCAATACATTTAATTAAATAAAAGATATCCAGCCCTTGAAGAAAAGCCCTATTTCCCAAGCTCCTAAAAGGATCTGCGAACATTTCGGATCTACCCGAGCGCCCCCCGCTGTGAGCACCTGTTGTAAGAGCTTGTGGCCCTCCAGAGCTGATACGGAGAATCGAAGGTCTGAGCACTCCACAGCAGCTGCAGGCCGAATTCAATTCCTCCCAGGTGGTCTGGGGTCAGTATGAAGGACTTCGCTTCCGGCAGGGTGTGGTGCTCCATCACAAACTGTCCTGTTTTGAAGGGAAACATACACACTTATTTGGGACTTTATTGTGCTTGTGGTGATGCCCTACAAGTCTTAGAACTGAATTAACATCCTCAGTCAAACAGCTAAGGTCATACCTGCCCTCCCGTCCTTAGAATACACCCCACTCTGGTTGGGACGTTTAGCACCCCACCTCGGCGCACCGTCCCACTGGCGATGGTGACGATGACCACAGAGATTCGTAAATGATATGAATGCGCCTTGAGGAACTGGTGTTAAAGGTCACACTCAGACTAATAGGGGTCCTTACGTGACAGCCAACACTGAACAATCTTAGCATTGAATTCCAACCAACGTGTTTCTTAGATGTAGAAAGGACGCAGTGGTTTACACATAGAAAGCCCACATTTGGATTAAAAAAATACCATTTAGTATCACTTATGTTCTTGGTGGAGGGAGACCATTGTCCTGAATACGCAGAAGCAGGGAGACTATTCTAGATTAAAGGAGACTAAACAGATATAACAACCAAAGTGCAATATATGAATCTTGACCGGATTCTCCCTTTTACATAAATAGACAGAAAAGAAATTGATACACAAACAAATAGAAAAGACATTTGGGGTACAATGGAGAAAACAAGAATAGGGACTTGATATCATTAGATCAAAGTCAGGTATCTTGGCTGTGGTAACGCGACTGGGAATTGTAAGAGAATGTCCTTGTCCCCAGGAGATGGCTTCTGAAGCACTTAGGGTGGCCTGACATGCAGCCTGCAACTTGTGTTCAAAAGGAGTGACAAAAAGCCAGTAAGCATGCGTATGTGTATACACACATGTAGCAAAGTGTTAATCCTTCACTTCGCTTTTAATTGTTCTGGCCTTTCAACTTTTCTCTTCCCTCGAATGTTTCTTCATAAAATGCAGAGGGGGAAACAGCCCTGACCTTACCTCTGAATTTTGCGTGGGTCTTGAATTCAATGACGAGCCGTCCATCCTCTCGAATATAGATTCTTAATATCTGAAGCCTTGCAGAGAGCACACTGTCTGTCTGGATTCCTGGGCAGGCAACCACACACAGATATCCAAGTTAGGGCATGGAGAAGGCCTCCCAGGCAGCGGCCCGCATGGGGGGTGGCCCAGGGCGTCCTCTGAGCAGACACACACATTGACTTGAGTGTAACTTAAGAAAAAATGTATATATTCATGTGAACACAGAGTCTATTTAGAGACATTGGCCAATTAAAATTGTAGGAAAGTTCACTCTCCTCTGTTCTTTTTCACAACTCCATGCTCCTGGACACGGTTTCTTTGTGCCCGTCAGTGCCACTGGCCCAGACAGAGGGCCCCAGCCCAGAGCTCGGAAAAAATGGTTTTTAAAACTTCTTATATCAGCCCTACTCCAGGAAGTGGTTAGAACACATGTGCTTCATAGCCCATTTTCTTTTCCTCACCAGGGTACCTTTTTAGCACCTAACAGCACCATAAGGGAAGTCTGGGTGCTGCTTTCAGTATTCACACCAACAAAGAATTAGCAGCTAGCTTAGAAGGCCGGCTCTGATACCACCACATGAGTAAACTGTTGCCTGAGTGAGGGCAGTGTAATTATAACACCAGGGAATTCAGTGGCACCAAAAACTAAAGGGCAACCGAAGGAAGAGGAGGGAAAGTTACAAAACAAGAACCAAAACAAACCAAAGCTCAAGAACTTATCTGGCCCAAAGGATGAAAACTTCCTGAAGTTAGCCTCCTGTGACAAATATAAAGCAAATAAATGATTTAGCTTTACTCACTTAACAGAAGCAGAGACTATACTGTACACGACTAAACATGAGACCCGTGGAAAGAAAACTGCAGCCTTTTAGTTTCTTGGCCTCAGACCCAGTAACTCCCCTCCAGGAAGGGAGCGGGAGAAGGAGAGCAGGGGAGGAAGGGAAATGAAGTGGGGTGACTTTGAAGTACAGACACTGAAAATAGGAAAAGAGCAAAACAAAAATAAAAAGCCCTCCGAGCCATTGGAGTGAGTGGAGGAGAGGGCCGTGCAGTTCAGGGGCATTCACGTGGCAGCCGAGGGACGAGGGACGGGGCACGTGGGGAGACGTAGGAGGTGCATGAGCTCCCACTGAGGGGTCGGCACCCATCCAGAGGTCAGCCTGAGGGGAAGGTCATTTGAAAGGTTCAGCATGGAAATCCTTGAAGCAATAGTAGGGTTACAGTCCTTTCATTTCAATTTTAAGAAAGCAACAAAAGAGCAACCTCTGAGCCAAATGAATAAATAAGTGCGCTATTTCTTTCGACATATTTTTCCATTTCCGTGAATCCAATTTGAAGACCCTTTTTGCTCCTTAAAAATGAATCACAGCATTTTTAGCTCAGAGAAAATGACTGTCACTGTGCTCCCGAGAACACACACTCCTCTGAACCCCTAATGGGAAGATCGGGACCACCCTCTATTCTGGGCCCCAGCTACACAGGCCAAATTCCTCATCGCTGGAGGCCTTCCGGCATCAATGTATATGGTCCTCGTTCTTCTTCAGGAACCACAGATCAGTACACTTTCCAGACTTCAGGAAGCCCTCCTTTGACTGTCCACACAGCAGCGAGGTGAAGCATGCAGCTACTGTTAGAAGTCACTACTTATTTTTTCTTCTCCCCTTGCTGCAGCATACGGTAGGAACAGTTAAGATGTCAGTGGGTATACCTGTTCTCCACAGAACCGTGTCGTAGAAGAAGGAAAACTCCATCTCAGTGTGGTGCTCCAAGGAGGCCCAGCCCCTGGGGGCTGTCACGTATATGTAGGACACGTAGAGAGGCACGTGCACGGTCAGGAACGACTGGGCGGAGTCTCTCACCTGCCAAGCAAACGGCGTGCACACAGGGAGGGTTACTTCCTGGGATGCAAAGGCTCATGATCATCGCATCTCATCAGTTCAACCTCCTCTCACTCATTAATAATTACTAATCAAGTGCCCACGACTGTGGCAGGTACCAGGCTAGGAGCTGGGCTCTGAGCGATGGAAACACCAAAATCACTGCCCTTAGAGAACCCACAGTCTAGTAAGGAAGATACATCAATTTTTAAAAAAAATAAAGTAAATAGAGATGGGAAACAGCTAAGAGCCTTCTTAGATAAGGTGACCTGGGAAGGCTTTTCCAAGGAGGTGACACTTGAGCAAATACACTTTTGAAGAGTGAGGAGGAGCTCTGTCTCCACTGTTCAGTCGCCAGAAGCCTTGGCTGAGATTTTACGGTTTCACAGTTATTCCTAGAGGACTGACCAGACAGACCCGGAGTGCACTCTCAGTGCTGGTCCGCACTGACGGTACTTCCCGTGACCTACAGGAGAGCCTCAGTTAACCCTGGCCTGGAAGACAACCAAGGCCTAGGGGTGAATGAGTGGCTGGCTCGGATGTTTCCGTGAGTACTCACAGCTCCCACGCCAGGAACACAGGTGGTGGGATTTGATATCATTTCTAGGAAACTCAACCAACAGACAGCTCAGAAGTGTGTTCCCATCTCATACAATGCTGTGTTGAAATAACTTTGAAAAGGCAGAATGCTGTACTTCCAAAAGAACACTCCTTCTCAGGGGGTTCCTGTTACTGCTACTAATTTGGTTCAATACTTTTTACTTTACTGTGCAATGAACAAAAACTGGATAACAAGACAACATATGAGCAGAAGGTTTTGTGAGGAAGCTAACTGTGTACATGTATGTATGAGTGGGGGAGCTGGTTTATTCATCTTTAAAAGTGTGTTACATTTTCCTTCATAAATATTTCTTTTATACCAAACAAAGCTTAGTTTAAAATGATTTTATTTTTCCACTGACCCAGTACACTATGAAAATTATATTTTTTGAGTATGCAAACATAAAGTGTGTCCATGAGTAAATAAGGGAAAGAGCCAAATGCTTTATTAATATTTAGGACATAAAAATTTCATTTTTAATGTATTTTTTCATATTCAGTGTTGTCAGGGATTTAAAATTTGATTCCAAGTTTTTCAAAAGCCTCTACATATTCATCTAAAAATCTCCTTTAATATGCCTAATTCTGTTTTCTTTAGAAAATTCCCAGACCCCATCTGGGTCTCATGTCATGTTCTGTCCCCTTAAAATACAGGTTTTGCTAAGTATACTTGCCCCGATCTCACAACTGCTGATACTCGAACCTCCATAACTTCTCAAGTTGACTGGCAAAATTAATTCCCCCTCCTCCGCTTCTGTTTATTCTCCTTAACATTCATATTAGTTACTGATTTTAAAAAAGAAAAGCATCCCTGACGAATATTACTGTATACCTTTTTGTGCCAGTCACTGTGTTAGATGCTTTCCCCCATTAGATTGCTAGTGACAATTTCGGAGGAGCTTCAGAGAAGCTATGTCTCATCTAGATCTGTTAAAATATGATAGATAGGAGCGAGGGCTTGGTTCTAAGTGCCATGTTCTTTCTACCATATGTATCAGCTGTTTCAACTATTTTTAAAGAAACAGACAGTGATGCAGTATTTCTGTGCATATATTCTTTCCACGTTGTTTAAGAAATGGGACACAAATCATGGAGACCAGAGAACACTAACTTTTGAGGGGTGCAGGGAGAACCGATTATTCAGTTTTGCATTTTCAAGAGTGTAGGGTATAGACCTGCAGAGATGGAAAGGAAGCTTACGGATGCCTTGAAGTTCTATTCAGTAGAGGGCAGTAGTGTATACAAAATGAGAGTTAACCGAAATGAGAGGCATCCAAAGAAACAAATTGGATTCAAAGACACTTTTCCAAAATGATCACTTTTAAGTCCTGTAGCAAGTCCCCTCTTTCAGTGTGGTTAAACCTGATTTGAAATGAAGACCAAACATGTAATTTTTAGCTCTTTAAAATAACTGCTCAAACTTGGGTAGACTTTGCTTTAGAATTGTTTCTCCCATGAGGACCCACTAGCCTAGTCCCTTTGATATAACTGCTCTCCTAGTACTATTGCTTCTTGCTATAAAATTTTCTTTTGATACTAATGTTTAATGACTATTAAAAGGGTCTACTTATTGCCAGGGTTGCTAGTTTGGAATAGATATGGAATCAAGGTGTTTTAAACAATTATCTCCCCATAAGGCTTAGGACGACAGGGTTCCACTTACCTTCTAAAAGACAGAGTGTACCACCTGTCATGTGACTCATTTCCCCAGGTGGGGGAGAGAACACAACTACTTAGTAATAACTCCACCATAAAATATAAATCTCTTTGGCTTTCCAACATTTACCCAGAGGAAAAAACGTATATAGTCAGAAAACATTAGATTTTTATAGAAATGACTATATCAGACAGCAAATTTTTCCATACTAATTTGAACCTTTTCCATATTACATTTCAATTGGTTGATTAGATGGCTCCAGGAGGCTCTCTCTAGCCATGAGACTGCTAATGTCTCACTTGAGAGACATAAAAAAGGCTCCCTTAGCTGGTTGGCCCAGTTCTGGGAACACTTGGATGCAAAATGCTAACTAAAGCACTTAGGAACAAACCGGTTTCACCTGGCAGCCAGGTGCATGCAGCCTTCAGACAAGCCCCTGGAGCACCCACCTGGAAGTCGGCAGTTACAGACCCCCCACAGACGTCAATGAGCTCGGTCATGTCGTAATAGGCATCAAAGGTCCAGACGCAGCTCTTCAGGTTGAGGTGTTTGTAGAGCTGGATGGTCTTGGGCTCCCTTACACTGGGGTCGAACTGGAAGGGGCGGTCGTAGCCCGGCCCCATGGCCGCGCTGTCATAGACCTTGTCATCCAGGAACCCAGCCTCTGCAGGGGAGGGAGGGACAGGAAGGTAACTCAGTGTGCAGACTTGCCCCTCCACGGCTGACGGTTGCCCAGAAGCTGGGTGGGGAGAAGAAAGGCATCCTTTTGGCATTGAGAGAGCTTTCCCTCCATCTGAGACTATTTATAGAGCAACACAGGGCTCCCAACAGACACAGTGAGAAGGCAGGGGCGTTGGTTAACTGCCCGCTGCCACGTGTTCAAGTGACTGGGTTCGCAGACTTAGACGTCTGTCTGCAGGAGCCAGGGAAGAAAAGGTGAACAAATGACACCATGAAGGAGGAAGTCAGAGCTTGGTGGCCCTACTTTCGTTGGAAAAAAAAAAGGCACACTGCTCTGCCTGTCACACCTGTCAAGTTTGGTTCTATGCTTCACAAGCAGTCTTTGAAGGAATGGATTTACTATGCAGATAATTTGTTGATGAGTTTTTATTTTTATAAGATCAAGTTTTATAAAACAGCTTTCATGAAAAGCCAAACATCTGACTACAAACCACCCCTGCCCCCGCCCGCCAAAGTTTCTGAACTCTTGGGAAAAAAGTCTTAATTTTGTGTTAATGAGTAGATAGCTTGTTAATGATGCTTGACTAAACCTTCCATGCTATGGGCAAAAATATAGGGTCAAATGCTGCCAAGTAACTGAAGCATTTTAAGTGAAGGAAGACCTTCATGCAGCAGAGAGCTGAACACAGACACGACTGTGGAATCCTGGGGTTGAGGTCTTTACAGCACTGACAACAACTATAGTATTCTGACAGAGCTGATGTGTTTCTTCGGATGTTTGACAGCAGCTTCTAACCCTCTGCCTCTCCAGGATTAGGGTCTCCTTTCCCACATGTTGAATTTAATTGTGTTTAAGTAGGAAAGGTGCAAACTTCCAGCTTATAAACATAGTACGTTTCTTTCACCAGCTGCATATGTGGACCAATTAAACTTTTATGTGTAGCCATGGCAGGAATAATTTACAACTCAACTAATTTCTAGTGTATAAAGACCGTCACCACCCGAAATGATGCTTAATGAATATGAAAGAGCATATGAACGCTTTTCTATCTTCAAAAACACTCTTGAAAGATTCATCAGTTCGGAAGGGAGGAAGGGAGCATTTAATGAGCACTTGCTAAGGTAAATGGAAACAGACAGGATTGTTTGTACAGCAAAGGATCTTGACACGTGCACTGTAGGAAAGCCCCCACCTCAGCTGTCAGCTCCTCCAGGGCGGCAGGGATGCAGAGCAGCTCAGCCCGAGGTCACACCCTAGCTGGGGCAGCCAGCACCCAGCGACCTAGTCAGTGAGGTGGGGTGGAGAGGTCTGTCCCTTGGGGCTGACAGTGGGACAAGTCTGACGGGTGGGCTCTCTCCAGGGCTCTGTGGAGAGTTGCTCAAGGCTTTGTCCGGTTACATTCCTGTATGGCTTCTCCCTACACCAACCCTGCCTCTTCCCTTCCCTTTCATATAAGGTGATCCCTAGTAAACACCCTGGCCCTCAACTTCATTCCTGCTCCTGGACGAACCTATCCAATAACCTGTAACATCGGCACTCGAGCTTTCTGAAGATGCTGTGATAATGAGGTTTTTGGGCACAGATCCAAACATGCTCACTATAGAGGAGAAAAAGAGCACAGATTTACCCTGGTCGGCATTTAAAAAATGCCAACTCATTTAAGTCAGTCAGAGAAAGACAAATACCAAATGATTTCACTTGTATGTGGAATCTAATGAACAATAGAAATGAAAAAACAAAACAGGAACAGAGTCATAGATCCAGAGAACAGACTGATGGTTGCCAGAGTGGGGAGGGGTTGAGGGACTGGGTGGAAAAGGTGAAGGGATTGAGAGGTACAAATTGGTCGTTAGAGAACAGTCACAGGATATAAAGTGCAGCATAGGGAATATAGTCAATAATACTGTAATAACTACATGTGGTATCAGATGGGTACTGGAAATATGGGGGGAACACTCTGTAAACTATATGATTGTCTCACCACTATGCTATACACCTGAAGCTAATAAAAATATTATCAAATATAAACTGTACTTGAAAAAATTAAAATAATTTAAAAAAGAAAAAAATGCTAACGCATTTAATCATCACCTTCATTGGAATCAATTATTTCATCATGTTATAGATGAGAAAAGAATGGCTGGAGGAGTCCAGCTATTTCCCTTCAGTTGCTTAGGTAGCGCACTAAGGATCTGAACCTAAGTCAGTTTGGTTCCAAAGTCCTTGTTTTCCCTGTTGATGTCATTGAGCTTCTTAGGTTGGGTGGCCTGCTAAGAAGGAAATCTGCTAACCTTGCAGATCGTGGGGATGGGAACACATGAAAAGCAGGGGCCACCTGGCCGTATCCCGAAGGGCCACGGGGCTGCACGGGAACGGGATGCCGGCACAGAACCCATCCCTCACCTGCGATGCCTCTGAGGTCGCGGGCGGTGACGAGATTGGAGCAGACGTGCTGGTGTCTGTAGATGGACTCGGAGAGGAGGAAGTGCAAGTTGTGCAAGGGCGTGGTGGAGATAAGGGGCAGCATCCCGTCCTGGTGCGGGATCTGCACTGAGATGTGGATTCTGGGAGGAAAAGGCAGAAATGAATGCTTAGGTGCAGGCCATAAACCACTCACAGGGTACATTTCTTTCTCAAAACCCACTTTGTCTTGACCGGTGAATTTACCAATATTTTGTTCCCTAAAGCTTTTCACATTGTAAGATTTCTCTCTGAACATGAGGGCGTGTTGTATGTGTAGCATTGTTTTTTCTCCCAAGAGATCCCTCAGACTCAGGACCGATAGAGCAATCAAGAATCATAGATTTTTGCTGTTCTATACAAGGAAAGATAACATCGCAACCACATGTTACTGGAAAGCTTTCCCTTGCTTTAAATGGAAGCTCTGTTCCCTCATGAACTAAAGCTGAGTGACGGATACAGGTGCTGCCCCCTTCTCCATCAGAAGGAGGTTGTGGAGGTCGGGTAGGGTCAACACTCATTTTTTTAATGAAAGACATCACTGAGCTCTTAAATTCTAAGGTTGTTATTCCCATCCAGGAACACAACTTAGAAATAGTAATGTCCCACCGCTCATACTGTCCTTCCCCAGATGAAAGAACCTCCCTCTCTTCAATGGCCTCAATCTGAAACATGTTCTCCCCTGATCTGCTGGGTTGGCCAAAAAGTTCATTTGTTTTTTTCTGCATGATGGCTCCAGTAGTGCTTAGTTGTCTTTAACTTCATTTGAAACAAGTTCGTTTGATTGTATTGTGACAGCTGTCATATCAGTTTGCATTAAACAAAAAACTTATCAAAATTGGTGAATTATTGTGCAGCCATTTTAATATTGAAGATAGAAGAAAACATGCAACATTTGGTGTATTATGCTTTATTATTTCAAGAAACAACTGAGACACACACACACACAAAGATCTGTGTGGCATAAGGAGAAGGTGCTATGACTAACTGAATGTATCAAATGTGGTTTGCCAAGTTTCTTGGTACTATTGACATTCTGGCCAAATAATTCTTTGCTGAGGGGCTGCCTTATGCACTGGAAGATGTTTAGCAGCACCCGTGGCCTCTACCCACTAGAAGTCAATGGCGGGAGATAGCTGACACATTCAAAATATTCAAATCAATGAAGTTATTGGTGAAAATGAAAAATGTGCCTTTTATTTTATGGAAAAAACTAAAAGAACTTTTTGACCCATGCAATACATTCCTCAGCATCTAAGTGCTTTTATATCAGAAAACCTGTAACTTATTTATATTGACTGCTATTTTGTGTATGTTTTCAGACTTTTTATTTTGCCTCCCCACTCTGAGGACAAGAACCATGTTCTTTTGTTTCTCTAAAACACATAGTTTATAATTCTAAATAAAATATAAGCTTAATAAATATCAGTTGAGATTGCACCACAATGGAACTGTACTTACAGTCTGCATTTTTTTCATTGTTTAAGTTTACATTTTTGGAATATTTATTAAGGGGCATCTTCAGTTTTTACAGCTTATATCTGGGAGCAAAGACCCATGTTTATAAAAGGAATTAGAATTTTGGAACATAAAGAGGATGACTCTTTTGCTATGAAGGGTTCAATAGTGCTCTGGGTATTTCTGTTATTGCTTTTTAAACAAAGATAGATTTTATTCTGTAAGAATGTAAGGATTTGCATATTTATTCAATTCTGTTCTTTCCATGAAAATGAACCCCTTTCTCTGAATTCAGTTGCTCATAAAGGCACACATATAAGTATTATGAGGTTTAATGAATGAATGCATATAACATATATGAATTCTTTTTTTTGCTATGCAAAAATAAAAGTATTCATCTTCCACCAAAATAATGGTGGCATGGGGAAATATAAAAACACACCTGTCCTCTGAGATATCAAGAAGCACTGTTCTAGGCACAGGGGATACAAACTAAATAGTCATGGTCCCTGCCCTCATCTTCAATTATGGGGACCAAGATAGAATGAGAGAACATAATGATCTGAAAGGGGAACGTGGATGCCAGAAGAGCTGGAAGAAGGAGCCTCCAAATCACATTGGGGGAGCTGATGAAAAAGTTCTTAGAAGTGATGCCATGAGCTAGGTATATATAATAGGTACATATAATAGGACAACTAGATTTAACTACATGGAGTGCAAGGAACAGGGAGAGTTGGAGTCAGGAGCAGCAGCATGGCGAAGGCATGCCAGCTGAAAGTGTTGGAAGCCCTGGGGAGGTCACAGTGATTCTCTCTTGGGGTGGGAGGACTGGAAGGGGAAAATGACAGGATGAGAGAAATGAGGCTAGGATAGGCAAGGGGCCAGGTCTTAGGGAGCCTTTGAAGAAGTCAGCCTTTTTCCGAAGCATTCATGCCACTATACCTATTTTGCTGAAGCATCACTCACAGGCCTGCCCTGCCTACAAAACACACACAGAAGACCTGAGTTTCACTCCACCCTTTCACTGCGGAAGGTACTGCCAGCCTGACCTGTTCGGATGCTCCTTGTGTTTGACATCCAGATATTTCAAGGTTGCGATGAAGGACTGAGCCTGGAAGCCTCTCGCTGTCCCAGCCACCACTGGGGTGTGGCAGATAGCACTGTCTGTTCCGATGGTAACAATGTTGCTCCGTAAGGGGGTCCCCACATGACCCACCTTGTCTACAGCCTTTGCCACACAACGCACATGGAACCTGCGGCTGAAGTAAATGCTATCCAGGACCTACCAGGAAGAATAAAACATCTCAGACTTATGTATACTACTCAAACAACTCCTTAAAATGTATCTTCTGGATGTTACAACACAACCAATTCCTGGTACAAGATAATCTGTGATGACAATCTATTATCCATCCATCCACCCATCCATCCACCCACCCATTCATGATATAAGTAATGACTTCCTAACAGGAACCAGGCACTATGGACAAGCCTAAGTCAGTAAGTCAGACAATGAGCAAGCAGACACATGTGAGGCAACAGCCCAGAGGTGAATGGTTACCAGTGACAGTACTGCTCTCTTTGTATTATGTGTTAGGTTCACCATAAGGACCACTCACCTGGTTTTTAGCCCTTCTAGCAAGAGTCATTGGCCTCCAGGTCAATTTTGTTGAGGGCAAGGTGTCAGGAGAGATGCTTCCTTCCCAGGAGTGTTTCCTACTGCTTTCCCTCCTCCAACCCCCACTTAAGGACCACACACATTCCTAGAGTTACAATAACATGCAGGCCTGAAGTTGAGAACTTGGCTTCTGCCACCTACTGGCTTTTGAAGGCCTTTCTACAGATTCTTTTATGCTCCTAGACATAGAGAAGCTGTAAAAGTGCTTAACTCCATCTATGCAGAAGCAACGGAGGTCTCCCAAACTCTTTAGGTTAGAGAAGCAAATAGCAGGAATAATTAATTAGTAGTACTGTGTGCCACAGATCTCCCACAAAGCAAACCTACAAACTTATAAATTCTACCCATGGAAACAACGTTCACTGAAGTCTATGAAAAATTAAAGAAGATTCTTCTATTAAAATTTTTAACAAGCCGCCAAGACTTTATTTATTTATTTATACATGGACTTAGTTCAGAAGGGATTTAAGGCATCTTACAAAAATGCATAAAATACAATGGTGTGAAATAAATAATTGAGGAAATAAAGATACAGTGAAGGACATTGGGGTAAAAGTATTAGTCATCACTTCATTGTACGAAGGAAAACCGAAATATAAAGTAAAGTTATAAACTTGGTACCTGTTAAAAATGTATATTTGGCTCAGGTCAGACCAAATTCACTTCATGGTTTTGTTGAATGGAGAGTTAGATACTTAAACAATATGCTCTTGAGGCTTGCTATTTAAAGTTTTTAATAATACAGAAGATATTTTAAGTTAGAGTTCGGTCATGTTGCAAAAGACTTAACCTTCTACCCTTTCTGAATAGGCTGCGCCAAAGCAACAGCCGTGAGTGACCCTGCTTTATCCAAAGCCTCCCATCTGTGTCTAACAGCTTCCTTCATTATCATCCTATCAGAGTGATGCGCTTATTTTTTTAATCCTAACCTGAGTACCTTTTTTTTTTCATTGTTTTTTAGAGAGAGAGGGGAAGGGAGAGAGATACATTGATATAAGAGAGAAGCATCAACTGGTAGCCTCCTGATGCTCTTGGTCTGGGGGTCACTCCAGCACATACGTGCCTGGACTGGCTATTGGGGATCGAGGATCAAACCTGCAACTTAACTTTGTGCCCAGACTGGGAATTGAACCTGCAACCTTTCAGTTATGGGATGATGCTCCAACCAGCTGAGTCATACCAGCCAGAGTGAAGTGATGCACTTATTAAAGTGAAACCAACTAGGAAAAATTTAGATAAATGCAGTCTGAAAGAAATCTCTAATTTCCAAAATTATTAAGAGTACTAATTTCAATGAAAAATCATTGAGTGCTTACTATGTGCCAGATACTGGGCTGAGTCTGCATCTCCCTGATTTCAGCTCTTTTTCTGAAGAGGATGAACTTGCTGGTGTGACCAGCAAGCAGTCCCCGGAGCGCAGTGCCACCCGAGCCTGGGAAAACCATCGCTGCCACTGCTCTCTGGCTGTGGCAGAGGTGTCGGTCTGGGCTCCTAACTCTCTGAGGACAGCAACAGCATTGTGAACCTCTTCCTTTCATGTTCTCCCACAGGACTTTGTAAATGCTGATCACTCAGTAGAATTTTATTCTTTTGTTTAATAACTGGTCCCTACTACGTGCCATCAATGTGCACATTTGGGATATATAATTGTGGTAGGATGAGTTTACAGCTTACTACTTATTGAATGCGTGAACAAAAAGTAATCATTAATTTTACTTACCTGGAACCTTGGACTTATTATGCTATTTATAGGTTACTTTTTTTTTTAAGATTTTATTTATTTATTTTTAGAGAGGGAAGGGAGGGGGAGAGAGAGAGAAACATCAATGTGCGGTTGCTGGGAGACATGGCCTGCAACCTAGGCATGTGCCCTGACTGGGAATCAAACCTGCGATGCCTGGTTCGCAGCCCACGCTCAATCCACTGAGCTACACTAGCCAGGGCATAGGTTACTTTTTAAAAAATATTTTATTTACTTATTTTAGAGGGAAGGGAAGAAGGGAGAAAGTGAGGGATAGAAACATCTATGTGCAAGAGATATATAGATTTGTTTCCTCTCATATACCCCCAACTGGTGCCCTGGCTTGTAGCCCAGGCAAGTGTCCTGACCAGGAATTGAACCACCAACCTCTTGGTTCACAGGCCAGCACTCAATTCACTGAGCCACACCAGCCAGGGCGTAGATCACTTTTATGTTTGATTTGTCAATGACCTTTTCAAGTGGCTAAGCGAAAGAGAGGTGATTTTGATTTTGCAGATCAGGAAACTGAGACTCAGAGAGGTTAAGTAACCTCTTAACATCACAAAGTTAAAAACAGGCAGAAGATTTGTAAACAGTTTGCCCGAGTACTAGCTTAGTTTTTTTCTATTACACTATATTACCTTCCTTGTACATAAGAATAAAAAGACTGTTTGTCCTGTGAATACCTGCTCATTTGTTAATTTTATTCCACATGGCACACATGGACCTCAAGGGGTCTGACAGAGTGAGAGTGACAAAGAGAAGTACCAGTTCTCTCCCTACATAACCAGGCCCAGACCCCCAGACCTACCATGTGGTTGACGCTGGTGAATGGCGTGTTGTCAGTGATGGTCTCAAAGGGAGACCGGGCCCCATTGCCATCGGTGGGGGCAGCCACTTCCCAGCTGAACTGCACAGAAGTCTGGTTGATGCCAGCCTCGCTGCAGCGCTCCCTCGTGACGGCATACCTAGGGAAATGCGGGTCGCAGGGGGTGACGCAGACCAGCGGGTAGCCTGGGGAGGGGGACTTCTTGACTCCTTCCTTGGCAACCTCTTCCACATGGTCATAGTCCGCAAGTGTGACGACCTGCAAAGGAGCAACAATGCCTCAGCGTGGGTTTGGTGGCGGGAAGGACAGAGAACTAAGGCTTCACAAGAGTCACAAGATCACTTCACTTCCTGGGATTCTTGAAAATAAAACAGAAGTTTACAATGCTTTTTGAGGCATCCGTAAAAGATACTGCAGACCTTAGGCAGTGGAGAACATCTTTTTACTACCCAGCTAAAAGCTTTATTATCTCATTAGTATTATTCTTAAATAAGAGCTCTATTGCTCACATGAAAAATACTTTTATTTTCCTGCACACTGTGACCAAAGCTATATCATGAACAGCAGTTACTAGTTTAAGGTTGTATTAAATTGTTAATGGTAAGCAGTAGCACATTTGGCCAAATAAAAGTAAATAATGGTAGTATAGTTCTTCCACAGTCATACAAGAGATGCACTTTGAAATGATCCTTCTAGAATATGAGACTAGTCAGGGGAGGTTAGAAGAGTCATTCATTCCGACTGTTTCATTATTACAGGTTGAAATCCCTTTGGCAACCTCTGGGCATTTTCTTTCTAATTGTAAAGTCTGTGCATTCATTCCATACATCCCCAAACTGGGAGTCACAGTGCTGCCTTTCTGCAAACACTTAATTTTATGTGTGTGGCCAGTATGTAAAATAATAGATATGGGGTAGTATTCTTTTTTTTTTTTTTAACTCTTGTAGGTCCTACCAAAGAAGTGAGAAGTTTTATTGCACTGCATTGTATTTTTGGTTTCATCAGACTAAGGTATGAGCATGGTTTGGTCTTACTCTAAGGTTGGAAAGAATTTCTCATCCTCTGCACTATTGATATTTGTGCCAAATAATTCTTTGTCATTGGAGCTGAACTGGGCATTGTAGGAGGTTTAGTAGCATCTCTGACTTCTACCCACTAGATGCTAATAGTACCTAGTAAGACAGTCATAACAACTAAAACTGTCACTAGAGATTGCCAAATGTTCTGTGGAGTTGGCAGTGGAGGGTGGGGGCATCGCAGAGGAGTGGTTCCCAGTGGAGAACCACTGTGTTAGAGGAACAAAGAGACATAGAGTGCCAGAAGTCCTGCTTATGTCAAGTTCTCATCTACCGGTCACCGAGATATAAACCAGGGGTCCAGCAGCTCACAATGGGCGGTGCTGGCAGTATGAGACTCCCTGCTGCCTCCTGGTCTAGAATCGTCACCGTGGCCGTGGTCACTTCACCAAGAACTGCTTCCACTGGGTCATCTGGGCCAAGGACGACGGAGAAAGATTCATGCCATTCCCGGTCCTCATTGGACAGGATCTCGACTTTAAAAAAGATGTGATCCACACCTTCACCAAGGACAGAACACAAGGACAGCAGAGATCCTCATTAGGTGACACACCTAACACAAGTCATCATACATTTAAATAGAGGTTTTCTATGAATGCAGTGGCTGCCGATCACACTGGCCCCATCTCAAATCGGGGAATCTGTTTTACAGACACAATTCCACCGGTGGTAGAGGCTCAGTACTGCAGGTTTAATATTCGACACCATATGAGGATTAATGGCCCCTGCCTGACACTAGCTGGCAGTAATAAAAATCTATGATCCAAAATACACTCCACCTTGGCATGAGGGGTTTTTTTTGCTTGATTTTTCTTCCCCTTTGCACTTAGGCACGAGCGCCCGTGTGACTGTGAGTGCTTACATAGACACCCTTCAAAGCTGTCTACCAAGAAGCAATAAATAATAGCTCAAGGGCTGCCTACCAGGCCAGTCTCCGCAAAGTTGAGAATGTGGTTGGCCTTAGAGGGGGAGGGTTAGTCTTAGAAACTCCCTTCCTTCTAAAATTATTCTCTGAAGATGCAAATTTCCCTGGCAGTGAAGGTCCCTTCCTCATCTCCTACGGGCATTTGAGCTCAGTGACTTCTAAGACCCGTATCTCCCCCAGATCCTTATGTAGCAAACGAGAAAGTAAAGACACGGGGAAGAGAGATCCTCGTGCAGATGCGGAGGAAGGGCGTCTACCTTCCCAGCAAACAATAGCCAGACACACTAAGGACAGAGTCAAAAGCTCCTTAAAATTCCAGGGTGGTGAGAGAGACCCCAAACAGAGACCCCAAAACTCACTTTTGAGGGAGTCATTTTCTCCCTCCGCTTGCCAAAGCATCTCTGAAAAGCCCTTATAACACTGTTACCCATTTCTGGATACCTTACAAGTGACGCTATCATCTACTGTAGCCTTTCCACCTTACACTGCTCCAGGAAGTTCTGTGAAAAAACTTATCATACAAATCAACCCCTTCCCTGTCTCACTCCTGCCATCAAATTAATACGTCAGACAATTAAACAGCTAGTTTTGACTTCAGTCCCATCTTTCTCTGTTCTCTGACTTGTTTCCATAGCTCTCTGTGGATAAACCTTTTTTTGAAACTCCATAACAGGGCACCCTATTTCCTAGTAGGTGTCAAACCACTTAAGTACCAAGACTGTACCTTCTGGATTTTAGTAATCCCGGCCTAAAGGCTCCAGC
Organism: Tonatia bakeri; assembly: GCA_004024845.1. Lineage (NCBI taxonomy): Eukaryota > Metazoa > Chordata > Mammalia > Chiroptera > Phyllostomidae > Tonatia > Tonatia bakeri. Next base: position 94,669 of record PVIA01001108.1, read on the forward strand.
ACAGTGGTTTGTACCAATGTTTGTTGAATGATGGCACTCATGTACATTTTTTAAAAATCAAGTATTCCTATTGTTAAATCAAACTGCAGGCTAACAACAATAAAAATCCTTTAACATTTTTAAAACTTATTGATTTGACAGAGAGAGTATGAGAAAAAGTGAGTGGGAGAGAGAAACATTGATTTTATTGTTCCACTGACTTATGCATTCATTGGTTGATTCTTGTTTGTGCTCTGACTGGGAATCGAACCTGCAACCTTGGAGTATCAGGATGACACTCTGAATAACTGAGCTACACAGCCAGGGTCAAAAACCCTTTTAAATGAAGCAAAATGCCAAGATGTTCCAAAGTCAGTGGACTGTTTGTTTTTCTATGCCATTTTTACTAATTAAAAATTTTGAAGACCCCCACAACCTCAAATGTGTGCTTAAAAATACTTTATGCCATAGGGCTGTTTTCCTCTTTCATTTTTCTGTTCATTGCTTTCTTCAGATATGAGGTATCTGGTTCTCTATTGAATAAAACCCACAGATGGGAATGGGCATTCAGTTACCAGGACTGAACTTCAGGACGCGGCTCTTCGGGTAATAATCCACACCAGACTGGGCAGACCCGTCCCGCGTGCTACAGCGGACCTTGGAGGTCCTGTTCTGATCCCCTCTGCGGATCACCTTGATGTTCAGAATGGCCGTTGCATCTGGCCCGGAGGGTTCCCGGACTTGGTACGCAGCTTCTTCGAACTCGATGGTGGGGGCTGAGCAAACACAGTCAGGAAAACAAGAGTGAATTGGCAAAGTACAACAGATTCCAATTCCCATGAAAAGAACACTTGCTATGACAAGAGGGAGTTTTCCACAGTTAATGACACAAAGACAAAATGGCTTATAGTTATGAAAATCAATCAGTATTTACCCTTAAGCAATACTTGGGAAAAAATTTATTTGGGATTTTGTCGAAGTTATTTCTCATAATTTCTTATTAAAAACAATACAGTGAGAAAAACATTTTTAAGAACTTTGGAAGGCATGATGCCCAAGTTTCCACGTAGCACAACTCACAGAGTGTTTCAAAAATGTGCACCATATTTACCAAGGGACTGATAGTGAGCACTGGTAAGTATCTACCAACTGATTGCACGAACCAAGTCCTTTTCATTTATGACACATGAATTTCTACGGTTAATAATTTATCTCATTTATACACGACTTCGATTTACCAAATCCATCCTTCATCGCTGGTCCTTCAGATCTTCCTTCCTGGTGCTCTCACCACCCCCACCCTTAGCTTTTCCTCATGTCTCACAGACTAGTTAAGACGGGGTCACTTCGGTGACTGACTGCAACAGTAGTTCAGGAACATAGGGCTTCTGGACACAGTCGGGTCAATGTACTGTTGTCATTGCTAGGGTGTGGGTAATAATATGATGATGAGTTTTACTAAAAATTTCAAATTATGCCTTTTTTTCTATACTTTCTATGTGGAAGGGCAAAGTGGAAAGCAGCAGAGAGACTAAGAGGAAAAAATCCAGAGCAATTACAAATTTTAAATATATAAAAATATTCAGAAATTTCTAGAGTCTCTATTGTTCATTTTCCCCTCAGAAAGTCAATTCTTTCTAAATGTAGAAGATAAGCTTCATTTGAGCCTGCATAGATTTTGTAGAAAGAATATTCTTTGAAACTTAGGAGTGTCTCTGTAATACAATGTGAATTCATTACCTCTCTGAGCTTCAGTCATTAGGTTTTCTGTAGGGCCGGGAGAGATTCACTCGGGATTTGAACCTGAGTTTCCTTGGGTAAAGGAGTAAATCACATCAAGGCTGACTTTAGATTTTACCCAATGTCCAAATTAGTCCCTGATTTTATGTATGTATAGCATGATTTTTGATATACAGTAAATATTCAATAAAATTGCTATCACTATTTGTAATATTAGTATTCATTTACTCATTAAAAGATCTATTTTTTTTAAAGATTTTATTTATTTATTTTTAGAGAGGGAAGGGAGAGGGAGAGAGAGAAACATCAATGTGCGGTTGCTGGGGGACATGGCCTGCAACCTAGGCATGTGCCCTGACTGGGAATCGAACCTGCGATGCCTGGTTCGCAGCCCGCGCTCAATCCACTGAGCTACACCAGCCAGGGCTAAAAGATCTATTTTAATAAAACAATTATGTTTCACTTTGGAACAGATTTTGTTTTCTCTGGTGCTTGGGTCACTCTGTACTACCACCTGACGAAAGGATTTTTGTTTTTAGGTTAGTAGGCCAAGTCAATGAAAGAAAAGAAAACTGAGAAACCAGACACTTTTCTAGGAAGGTGCATGTCTAAATCAGTTCATTGGTTCAACTGATCCTGATTATATTTCCAATTCTGCTCCTGAACTGCAGTGACTTAAATAGTTTTATTTTCTGTCTTAGTATCTCTGTCCTTGCCTTTAACCATACTCATTCTTTATCTCTTGGCAGTGTGGCAGGGAGTAATGAGATTAAAAATACCTGTAAACTTATCAGAGTTTTATAGAGGATGATCATTTGCTGCCAACATTTTAACTGAATACTGCAAGATTGTTATCAGTAGGTACTTTCAGCACTTTCATTTTTCAAAGCACTTATAATTACATTATTAGTCATTGTAATGTACAGCGAGTGTACATTAGAGGAACTGTTACCATCTTCATCATTGGATATGGTGACGGTGGCCATGTTGTTCTTTCCCACCCTGGCTCCGCTCCAGTGGTTCCCAAGAGGATGGCCGAGGTAGACCCTGAACTGCTCCTCGGGCTCAAACATGGAGTCATCATGGATAAGGACACTACAGTTCTTCATCTAGAGTCAATGGCACAAGGAAGATTCAAATTTGCAGTGAGATATTAATAACTTGATTTCTCTTCCTAGAAAATGATTTTTCTTCTTATAGCATCAAAGAGTCAACACAAATTCAAAAGGATCCAAACTATTTAATGTACAAAAGAGAATGTTTATATCTAAGAGTTCCTGCCTGTGTGGGACCTGCCTATATGTGGAGCCTTGTAGGAGAACATTCCAAACCGTTTTGAATTATTGGTAACGGATTATGAAAGAGAAGATCAAATAAAGAACCTACCAACGAGCATGGGCGGGATATTTGCGAGCTTCCCTGCATTTTGCTTGGCTGACCAGTACATTTGTACATGTTATCATAGGTAGATTTCTGATGTGGGGGTTTAACTTGTGCATCAGACATCCTGGAAAACTGAATAATGCTCTTCTCCCATTGCAGAAATTGAATAGTCTTATAAAGAACTTCGGAAGGCTTCCTGTTAGGCTTAGGTCACCTTTAAACGCTGCAGATTCCCAAGTGCGCTGTCAAGTGTTGTCTGTCACATCTGAAAACTGCTGAGTAATGAAAGTCTTAGAACTTAACCTAAATCCTGATTTGATAGAAAGAAATTGCATTTCTCAAACTGAATATTCTCTACTGAGGATTGTATCCTTGAGAAATATAAAATAAGGTCACAACATTCCAGATAACGGAACAGCCTCCATAGTAGAATCATGTGATAAGTGGGTTATTTTTAGTCAAACCACTGAAATCCCACTACACCGCTGTCTTGTCCAGGCTGTGTGGGTACAGAGCAGTTTCATTCTCACACGGCCCAATTATGCTACAGGAGGGCATCCCTGGGAACATTTATACGGGGCTTGTTAACCTGTTTTTAAATCTCTGAAGAATGTTCCTTTTTTTTTTCTACCACATCTTTCTTACAATAAGAATTTCTTTACACAAAGTAGGAATTTAGTGGTAACTCCTCAGGATATCTTTGAAAGAAGACATTCTAGTAAACGATAAGTTCCAGACATACTGCTTAGCAAGCCAAGAAAATGAAGATTCCAAAGCATGCTTATGATTGATGATAGGTAGACTGTCATGTGGGTAATATTCAGACTATTAGACTATATTTCTTCAAAATTTTATTAAATGACATACTGTCTCTTGGATAGGCAGAGAATCCTTTTTTGAACTTAAAACAAATATAGACATGTAGACTCAAAGATAAAGATTGCATCTGTAGTATTTGTGTGTATTTTTAAACACACGTTTCAACCTGCCACCAGTAAAATTCTCATAAAATACATAACTGAGACAGGGCTCTTATGAGTCATAAATGTGTAAAAGACTGAGAGTCCCAAAGAAGAAAGCCATCTCTTTTTTATTGTTATGAAATATGAACAGAAGAAGAATCTGGGGTGAACTGGGATGGGTAAGGTCTTCTTATGCCAAACTTCAAAAGGACTAATAATAACCCCCAAATCTGATGCATAGGATTATATCCAAATCAAAGACTTCTGTTCCACTAAGAACACCATGGTGAAAGGTAATAGATAAGTGAGAGAAAGGGCACATATGTTTATAAAGTCTAAAATGTCTAACTGGTAAGAAATTAATATTTACAATATACAAGAAAGCACAGCAGATCGGTAAAAGATGACAGCACTATGATAAGATAAGGAACAAAGAATAAAATAATAAATTTCAGTAAAAAGGAGCTCAACAAGTTAACAAGTGTACAAAATATCATTCATTAGAAAAATGCAATTTAAAACAAGACGTAACTTTTACACATTCGATTAGCAAAAAGTCAAAAGACGCGTAAGGCTAAGTGTTGAAGAGGATGTTGGGCTGTAGCAATACTAGAGTGTACTGCTAGTGACATTCTGGAGAGTATTCTGACACTATTTGTTTTTCCAAATTAAGCACATGCATGCCTAGCAATTTGGTAAAGCAATCTGGCTGTTGGGTATGTATCCCAAGAAATTCCCACTCACATCTGTGAATGGACATGCATGAGGCTGTGCATGGCAGCATTCTGAGAGGTGGCAGTGTGTTAGGAGGTGACCGGAGGCTATCGCTGTGGTTCCTCGCTGTCTGCTGCTGAGCGTGGGTGGTAAACACAGTAGATGCATGTCACAGAACAGTAAGCAACAGTCTGGAGCAGCAGATGCAATGTACACATAAATGACATGGACAAGGAAACATATTGCTGAGTAAACACAGTAAAAGTTTGAAAAAGATATAACCCGATGGCAGTTTTATGAAATAAAAATTATGCACATAAAACAAGTATTTTTTAACAACAAGTACAAATTAAAAGATACACATTAAGCACAACAGACTCAAGAGCTCTGAGGTGGGGAAGGGCATGTGGCTGGAGAAGAGGGGTGAAATACAGTGAATAAACAAACAAAATCTTAAAAAGGGCCTTGAACTAACCAATGAGGACTTGTACTTTGAACCAAGGGTACAACTGACTCAGCTCTCTGCAACTGAGATCCAAAAATGGAAAACTGTGATTCCCATTCAATATATATTTTTGACACACGCTGAATCGCAGGTTTTGAGTCTGATGCAACCACACGTAGTGACTGGAGTTTTTCAGGAGTTCTCATGCACTATGCTTCACTATTAAAGTACATTGCCAAGAGGATATTCTACTGACTTGAATCTGCTCCATGTTGGCCTATTTGGTCCTCTAAGGATGTATGTTGCCCTGGGACAGGAGCCCAGGTATTAGAGAACTGCCTGCCCCTCCTTTAGGTAACACTGGTGGATATCTTCATCTCTAGTGTTGTTTCAAATGAGTAGGAGCCTCATTCGATTCTGTTAAATTCCAAAAATATTACACATCATCTAAATTTCTCAACTCAATCAATGATATATGTTTTTGGTTTTAAGTGGAAGACCAAGGCACACAGAATGTATATTACTAAAAATATTATGAATTCATACGACACTTTCTAGGTTGTTCATAATTTATCTAAATCACTTCACTATGGACAAATGAAGGCATCAAAGAAGAGAACCTCATCTTTCTGCAACCACGAATCCACTTACTTTCTCCCCTTTCAGAAACGTAATCCGTGAAGAGTCTGCATTTCTTCTCTCCTCAAAGTCCTCCATGACCTGAGCTGAATGGCTCTGAGTATAGCACCTCACCGACGACTCATAGCTCAGATCTCCACTCCGAATGATAGGCACGTGCAGAACACCCTCCTTCTCCTTCACGAGGAGCAAATCCTTGGCAAACTGCATGCTGGGCACTGGGGTGGGGGGCAGAAGGAAAGATGGAGGCACTATTAGAGAGAGACACAGGGAGGTGGCCACGGCCCTCATCAGCCCGCAGCCACCACGTGGCAGGAGGGCTCCAGGAAGGGCCGCCCTAGGCTGGCAAATCACAGGTGGTGAGCTGATTTCAAGGCATGGCTGCAGCTCTCAGGACAAGGGAAATGTTTCCACTGTGACTGTGGTTCCAATAAAATAGAATGAATCAATTTTGCACCTGCTTCTGCCCAGCTTCAGCGTATGGGCACCATCTCAAATGCACGCAGGTAATACAAGTAAAGAAATGGGCCACGTGTAGGAAAAGTTTTGATACAGACTTGAGTACTCAAAAATGCTCACTCCCTTCTAAGGCAACAGCAAGGACAACAAGAGCATGAGCCTGCTGGTACGTGGCCACGCACATCAGTCCCGGGGCTGGGGAGACAACAGGGAAGAGCTGGGGCCTCGGTGAGAAGGGAAGAGCAGGCCCCGTGTGGAGGAGGCTGACTTCCAGCTCCAGTCTTTTGTTGGCAGGTGTTCCCATTTTCAAACAAAGCAAGATCTCTTGTTTGGATTTTAATGTCCTATCTCCTAAATTTTAAAATAGCAACCAATTAAAATAGGAAAAGGAAACTGCATATAGGTCAAAACTATTTGGGCCAAACAAAACATACCCATGTGCTGAAATGTCCAGCAGGCCCCCAGTCTGTGACTTCTGCCACCTGTTCTCTTTTAAGTCCCAAGGCCTCATTTGACTTTAGGGAGAGACCAGAGCCAAATTGTGATTTAAAAAAAAAAAAGGCTTGGGAGTCAACAGGCTTGAATTTCCATCCCCACCATGCTACTTATAAGCTGTATGATACAGGGGAATCTACTTAGATTTTCTGAGCCTTGGGTTTTTTCAATGCATAATAAACTGGAAATAATATCTAACTCATAAAATTATCAGGGGTATTGAATTTAACAAGATTATGTGTACATGATCCTCAATGCAGTGTCTGGCACACAGCAGGCACTCAAATTTTGGTAGGAATTATTATCATGTGGTTTATATGGCCCCCTATTCCAGGCTTCTCAATGTGAAGGTCATTTGTTCCTTCTTACTTCCTACAGCGCCTACAGTAATGCTCTACATTCAGGTATGTCTCCTTCCGAGACCAACATTTTGTTGATGGTCGGTTATTAATTTCTTAATGAATAACACAAAGAGGCAGTCCCTACAGCCATACATTAAATATACTCTGGGGATGCAGGAAGCTGTCCCTTCAGCTGCAGACACCCACTTCCTGGCTGGGTCCTGAATATGCCCTGCCACACCCAAAAGGAGGGAACAGAAAGGGTAAGCACCCAAACATTCTGCCAGGCGATATGTAGAAAGCCCTGTTTGCCCCACTCACCCACTGCCCGGAACTGTTGGCATTAGCAAAATAAAACAAACCCATGATCTGAGCTAAGCCTAACAGTTATCCTTTATTATTAAGAAAAACTCTGAAGAAACCTCTTAAGAGAGTACTATTTAAAGGAAAATTAACACCTTTAGCATAAGGTGCTGGACAATTACCATTTAGGGCTCTGCTGTCTGTGCTGTTAGAAAAGTGAGGGGCAGTGACATGACCTAGCACAGAAAGACAAGGAGAAAGCTTGTTGCCGAGTAAAAAGCAACACAAGGAAGAAAGCTTTGCTGTTCATGGCAGATTATCTAATGCCTGGGATTGATTTTCCTCGCTGGCCTGACAGGCATCAAGTCGGATGAGAGTTAAAAGCTAGAGTGGTTCTCTTTTCATTTTGCTGATTGTTTCCTTTGCTGTGCAAAAACTTTTTAATTTGATGTAATCCCATTTGTTTATTTTTTTTGTTACCCTTGCCCAAGGAGATATATCAGAAAAAATATTGCCACAAGAAATGTCCAATATTTTACTGCCTATGTTTGCTTTTGGGATATTTATGGCATTGAGTTTCATATTTAATTCTTTAATCCATTTTGACTTTATTCTTGTATGTGGTATAAGAAGGTGGTCTAATTTCATTTTTTTCATGTATTTGTCCAATTTTCCCAGCATCAGTTATTGAATAGATTATCTTTACGCCATTGTATGTTCTTGCCTCCTTTGTTGAATATTAATTGACCATAAAGATGTAGGTTTATGTCTGGGCTCTCTATTCTGGTCCATTCATCTGTACGTCTGTTTTTATGCCAGTACCATGCTGTTTTCATTACTATGCGCTTATAGTACAGTTGGTATCAGGTAGCACGATTTCTCCAACTTTGTTCTTCCTTCTCAAGATTGCTGTGGTTATTCAGGGTCCTTTGTGGTTCCCTATAAATTTTTGGAATATTTGTTTTAGTTCTGTGAAACATGCTATTGTAATCTTGACAGGAATTGCATTGAATCTATAGATTCCTTTGGGTACTGTAGACATTTTAATAATGTTAAGTTTTCCTGTCCATGGACATGGTGTATGCTTCCACTTACTGATATCTCCTTCAATGACTTTCTTCAGTGTCCTATAATTTTCTGATACAGGTCTTTTACATCCTTGGCTAAATTTACTTCCAGGTGGGCTTTTTTTTTTTTTTTGATGCAATTGTCAATGAGATTGTTTTCTTAAATTTTCTTTCTGTTAGCTCATTACTTTACTGAATTCATTGATCAGTTCAGCACTTTTCAGTGGAATCCTTAGGGTTCTCTATATACAATATCATGTCAACTATAAGTAATGATAGTTTTAGTTTTTCCTTTCTTATTTTCTGATTGCAATGACTAGGATTTCTAGTACTATGTTGATAAAGAGTAGTGAGAGCAGAAATCCCTGTCTTGTTTCTGATTTTAAAAGAGATGTTTTTAGTTTTTGCCCATTGAATATGATGTTGGCCGTGGGTTTGTCATATATAGCCTTTGTTATTTTGAGGTATGTTGACTATTCTCACTGAATGGGAGAACACATTAGCCAATGATACATCTGATAAGGGGTTAATAACCAAAATTTATAAAGAACTTATAAAATCCAACACCAAAAAAACAAATAATCCAATTTTAAAAAGTGGGTAATGACCTGAATAGACACTTCTCCAAAGAGGACATATGGATAGCCAATAGACGTACAAAAAGATGCTTAATGTCACCTATCATCACAAAATGCAAATTAAAACCACAGTGAGATATCACCACACATGTGTGAAAGGACTATCATTAATAAATCAACAAACAACAAGTGTTGTGAGGAGGCAAAGAAAAGAAAATACATGTTAACACACCATTGGTTGGGAATGCAGGTTGGTGCAGCCACTGTGGAAAACAGAATGGAGTTTCCTCAAAAATTAAAACTAGAACTGCTTTATGACGCAGTGATTCCACTTCTGGGAATATATGCAAAGGAACCCAAAACACTGATTCAAAAGACTATGTGCACTATTTGTTCATTGCAGCCTTATTTACAGTAGTCAAGATTTAGAAGCAGTCCAAGTGCCCATTAGTAGACGAGTGGTTAAAGATGTGCTAGTACATTCACACAGTGGAATATTACTCAGCCAGAAAAAGGAAGGAAATCTTGCATTTTGCGACAGCATGGAGGGACCTGGAGAGTATTATGCTAAGTGAGATAAGCCGGTCAGTGAAAGACAAATACCATATGATCTCACTCATATGTGGAACATAATGAACAAAATAAACAAGCAAACAAAACAGAAGCAGACACAGAGATATAGAGAACGGACGAACAGTTGTTAGAGGAGGAGGGGTTGCGGGGGCTGGGCGCAAAAAGAGAAGGGATTAAGCAAAAACAAAGAAACGCATAGACAAAATAACAGTGTAGTGATTACAAGAGGGAAACGGGGAGGCAGAAGAGGGTGAGGGGAGGACACATGGAGACGGAAGGAGACCTGATGTGGGTGGTGAGCACACAACCCAACATGCAGATGGTGTGCTGGAGAACTGTATGACCAAAATCTACACAATTTTATTAGCCAATGTCACCCCAATAAGTTCAATAAAAATTTTTTAAAAGCTACAGTGGTACTGTTTGGGTTTTGTGTTGTCAAAGACACTTTTTTCCCTTTTAACAACGTATTAATGCTTATTCCTATCCACAAATTGAGAAATAGGAGTAAAAGGAAGATTTAATTTCCATAGTTTTCATAGTATACCTTTTTTTGTCATTTGAGTTTTTACTATATAAATAAATTATTTAAAATAAATGAAAATATTGAAGATCACTCTGCTGGGCTGCCTGTTCCTTTTTTTGGTGACTTTTCACTCACTGTAAGAGTTTAATTGTGGATTCTATCATCAACCACTGCAGACGCTGATTAGGTCCCTCTGTTTGAGGTGGAAGGTTTGCCTTTATCTCCTCCACCCAACTCCAGAATCTGACAATTCTGAATTTCATCAGTTCTTCCTAAGAAGCAACTTTCCTTCACTGTTCATCCTCACATTACTTAGGTTAGGTCTTCGGGGGTGACTGACATTTTGTTTATATACACAGTGTCTCCTCACGCCTGTACATCCGCTACAGGATGGCTGGCATTAGGTCCCTAAAACAAAACCACACCACTCTTCTGCTGGTAAGCACCTGTTGCTCCTCTCTGCTTGTGAATTCCTTAGGCTAGAACACAAGACCTCTTCAGACCTTGACTCCAACCTGTCTTTCCATTTCATTTCCTTCTATTCACCTCTGACCAGGCTCAAAGCAAAAGTAAGCATCTCACTGCTTTCTAAATATGTGTCTTTCAAAATTGTGTATCTTATATATACTGCATCTCTTTATTTGACAAAGCTTTATTTTATTATCCATTAGGTAAACTGTTATCACACCTGAAGACTCAGCGTAAATACCAACTCCTTTGTGAAATCTATGATTCCTCCACACAACGTTACTGTTCGGTTCCATCTGCTCCAACAGTACTGGGTGTACTGCACTGTTAGGTCATTTGTCATGATATAGTCTAATTTGAACTTGGAGGACATAGCCCAGCCAAAGCTTATGTATTTTTTGTGTATGCAGCAGAGTGCCAGAAACATGAACAATTATTTCTTTCCCATATTTCTGTGTAAAAGTATGTGCACACATGTGCTGGTGCACACACAGACATACACACATGTACACACACACTCACATACACATCCTCACACACATCTCTTGAATGAGACGTGAATGAGTTCCAATGCCATACACATGGAAGTGAAGAAAAAAACAGAGCTACATTCTGAACCACCAGCTGGAGCCCCCAATCTCTTACCATCCTGAAACGTGTCATTAATTGCAATGACAGCCTGGAAGGGTTTGGTCAGTTCGGCCCCTTGTGCTGAGCTGAGGAAAACCACAAATGTCTCCAGCCCTTCAATTACCGGATACTGAGTGTCATCCAAGATTGTTAAGGTGCAATCCTAGAAGAGAAGTCAGAATGTTAAGTAGACTTAGTATGGTGATCACTTTGCAATATATACAAATATTGAATCATTATGTTGTACACCCAAAACTACTATGTTTGTTATACATCAATTATATCTCAATTAAAAAAATTTAAATTAACAAAAAGAAAAATTCAAGCAAATCTTACTGAAATGCTGAACATACAACACCCATTTGTTTGGGGGAAATTTGGGCAAAGGCAAGAACTTGCCTTTCTTTGGTGGTCTTACTTTTTTTTTTTAATTCATAAAATTATACTCTTTTTGTTATATGTGCTTGGCTGTTTTGTTTCTCGATATTTATATCAAACAAGTGTGGTTTCTAACCTAAATCTCTGGTGCTGGATATGAGATGCTGAAAATGTCACTGGGAGAGTTTGTAGACAATCCCTCTAGATTTGTTCTCTTGATTGTATGTTTGTGTTTTTGAAGAAAGGGAAGAGAGTTCTACTGCAAGGGGAGTTTAGCATCTTCCCAAGAGTTTGGACAGTGGACTGGACACAGTATTACCAGACTCACCCTGACTTCCATCGCTGTATGCTCACCTGCTCAGTGACACCTGGCCTGAATTCAACCTTCCTGGAGCTGGGAATGTAGTCAGCCCCCGGAGTGGCGGAAGCTGGATCCGAGGGGCGTGTAGCACACCAGACAGACGTGAAGGTAGAAAGGTCAGTCCCATGGCGGATAACTGGAATCTTCACTGTGCCTGAAGTAAGGTCATAGAGATTCCCATGGTCAGCCCTGAGCCAGGACACCAGTGGGGCTTTCACGACAACACTTCGCTGCAGCAGCAGCCGTTTAATCCTGCTGCCTGTCCAATCCAGCTTCCGGGATGCTCCTATGCTCGCTACGCCCAGGACGGCTGAGAGGCATCAGTGCCCTTCTACCACACTAGGATGAAGAGCCGACCTGGAGGAGGGCCTCCTGGAGGCTGCTGGAGAGATAGCCCTGGGAGGAAAGTGGTTTTGTGGCTTCACAAAGGAGACAGTTCACAGAACAATGAACTTAAGTGGGGAAGATCCATTGAAAAACATCACAAGCCTATTCAGGGAGAAGAAACTCTGAGACTAGCACCTCAGGGATGAGTTAGAAAATAGTCAATTAAGAAAGAACCAGCTAGGGGAATCTATGGGGCCTGAAGCTGAATGTTCCTAATTAAATGTTCCTAACTGGTTTGATTTCCCCATTTTATCTGAGTGGTGCACACATCATTACTTAAACCATATGTGCTTATTGCTTATCTTAGGAATGAAGCTCATCTTCTGGTCCACTGTGAAATCATACTCATAGGGTCCTAATGATATACATGTATATTTTTAGTCATTTTCACAATCAAGGTCAGAGGAAAGCTATATGAAAACCCATCAATCACAGTTTTCCAGTCAGAATGTTGTGCGGTGACATGTAGCCGTGGCTGGGCATTTAGTGCATGGGGAAGGAAATGACACACAGTAAAAAGGTCCGGCTTCTGACTCCAGCTCTGGCTGATTAACTGTTTGATCTTTGACGATGTATTTAACCACTCTGGGTCTCCACTTACTCTCCTCTATAATGTTACCTTCTTTACAGAAGATTAAGTGAGAATGCATGAAATATACATCGGATGGTACCTGGCATTCTGTACGCACTCAAAAATATCAGTTCCCACCACCCTTCAAACTATCACCTTCAAAGAGGTGAAAGGTATTGTCACGTGGATCTGATCAGCAGGTACTCCTCACAGCTGCTGCCCCTTCTAGCGGGATGTCTGCCAGCAGCACGAGGAGGACCCTGGTGGATCCAGGACAGGAAAGAAATCTGGGTGGAAGAAATCTGCTTCCTGACTGCTTTGGGCTGTTATAGGAATAAGACAGTTCCATTTGTGAAGACACTAACAATTTAGAATTTGTTTTAGCAGCTAGAAGTGTACTTAATAATATACCTACATTCTCAATAGATCACATTCCCCTCCTGTACAAGTCAAAATGCTTAGCACCATGCTTTCCCTCTGGACCACAGAGGTCAGTCAATGAAGCCAAAAGCCAGATCCCTCCCTGCCATCAGCAACCAGAGCAAGATAGTGAATGAAACTCCCTGTTCTTTACATCCTTCCATTCTTGGTTGCAATGCCTAGCATCATATGACTCGACCAACAATGGTGTCAGTGAGGAATGGCATTCTCAATGTTTTCAGGACATTCTCAAACCTAAGAGGAAATTATCCAAAAAAGGGATAAAGAGATGGGTGATGGCATTCTTGAGATGCTCTTCATTACCTGCATCCTCACTAACAGTGAAAGCCGTGTTGCCCAGGGACACAGTGGAGGCATCATTGGGACCACTGATGAGCACCTTGGCCGATGACACCCTTCCAATGCGGGCATTGTCAGAAGCACCTGCCAGGGCAATCTCAAACTCTTCTTCCTCTTCATACTCGCTGTCATCAATGAGCATGATGTCACAGGTGGACATGGTGACACCAGGCCTGAATATCACACGACTGTCAGCAGACTTCCCTCTTGATTTAAAGTCGGAACCTGATTCTAGAGCATAGAGGCTGCTTCCCACAGCTGACTTAGGGATGGTGTAGCAAATCACAGAAACACTGCTGCTGGAGTCCCCTGAAAGACAAAATGGCAAGGAAACCAAAGCAACCGAATGAGTGTTTTTCAAGTTTTAAAATCTCTGATACATTGGTGCCCTTGGTTCCCTCTGACATATTCCCTCACTACTTGTGTTCACACTGACATGAAACCTTCCTCCATTGCAGTCTCTTTTGAGCTTGCAGGATAAGCTACTTGAGGTTGTAATATATCCCAGATACTTCACCAAACAACTTAAAATGAATTCCCTATTCTGTGAATTTTGTGCTCTGTTAAGTTCACAAGACTCATTGCCCACCATCTAAGACCACAGTGGGTGGAAAGATAAGAGATATATTTGGTACTTTAAGAAGCAAAGTAATTATGTCCCCAAGGTAGTGCTATGAGCACAGTTTACTGCTTTTCTGAATAAACCTCTGTACTTTAATGGCTAGGGAAAAACAAGCTTGTTTTTAAAAAAGAAAGGCAAAACAAAATCCACCACTCTGTCACATGACTTTACTTATTGGTGCTGCCACTGCCCTGGGTGACAGCTGTTCTGGGCCCATCTTGCTGGTCCTGAGCAGTCGATGGGGCCTTGTTCATTTCCCAAGGGGCGCCACCAAGGGCCTGCAGTGTCTATTGTGTTTGTCACTCTAATACCCAGTCCGCAGCTTCAGTGAAAAACCTGACATCATCACTTATAAGCATTGTGTGGCTCTGAAAGAAGGTTCAGTTTCCTGAGTTTTAAAGTCTCAATATTGCACAATCATAAATCCATAAGGTCTTTGATTTGATTTTCAGCCCCTCAAGAATTGACCTTTAGTTCCTACACACAACGTATTTCGCATCTGAGCTCTATATGTGACATTCACTCAAGGAAATCTTTAAACACATTTCCTGTCTTTCAAGAACTAAGATGGGAAATCAGTTCTTGCAAATTGTAACTTCCATCCTTGACCAGGGCTATAAATATTTTATGGATTGGGTGATGGATTAAGAATCCCAAGTATATGAATATTTGCAAGACCAAATATAAAGTCTTCTAGTCCTATTAAAGAATAATGGGGGGTGCTAACAGCCTCAACTAACAAGAGAAGCCTTCTGCTAGTACTCACTAGGCAGGGTCTTTATTAGAGTTGTGCTGTGGACTTAAATGAATTAACGCACGTAAAGTACTTAGACATATGTGTTAATATGGTACATGAGCACTTGCTACATAAAAGGGACTCAATAAACCAAAGCTCTTCTATAGCTCCTTGTCACCTTTGGCGCCAACAGACCTTTTCTTTCAATAGGTGCAAATAGAAAACCAGCACTCTCGTTGACCCGGTAGGTCTTCTTATCAAACTCTAATGTGGGTTCATCCTCAGTGTCATTGATAATGACCTTCGCCTGGGTGAACTCCCCTAGTAGGGCATATGCTGGCATGCTGAGCTCCACGGTGAAACTTTCAACATTTTCAAACACATCATCATCGTTGATGACGATGGTGCAGGATTTGGTGTCCTCTCGCTCATCAAACTGCACCTGTCACAAAGTTGGAATTCAGAAAAAGTTACACTGTGAATAAGCCAGACAAAATTTTAACTTTACATTTGACTAGATCCTTTGCCAATAAGATGGGCCAGATCTGTAATGTGAATATATTAGCCTGGTACAAAAGAGGGTGAAATGATTTGATGTGCATATAACTGTGAACTTACAAGGATTTATTATAGTTTTACTCTGTCTAAAAATAAGAGGAGGATAAAACCTTCAAATGGAAACAGGGCTACAGATTTGTTCAAAACTGAAAGGGCAGGAAATGGGCCTGGAATGCACTTTGTGTAAATGGGACAAGTGAAACATGTGCAAAAATAGTCATAAACCTGTAGAAAACACATAATTTTCATCAACAGAAATTACAATCTAATCGGCTAATCAAATTTGTACTAAGCTCCACATTTCAAAACACTCCCAACTAAACAAAACACTCCACAGATCTCTGTTTAGGATCTAGAACACACTTCCTTTTATCTTTCTTTGAAAAACAGGAGGGCGTGCCTCTTTTTATCATTTTGTCAAAAGACTCTTTAGCCTATCTCTTCTTTTCTAATTCCTCATTTAAATTTGACAAGGGAAGCCTTCGCTAAGCCGTCTGAAATGCCTCAGAGAGAGACCACTCCTCTTTATTTCTGTTGTTTATGTTCCCACAAGAATAATGAAATTACTTTGAAAAAAACACTTAACGAAGACCTAACAAGAGCCAGGCATCCGTGCCACACATAAAAGATGACACACACAGGCATTTTGCCATAAAGGAGTTACTGTTTCAGCCCCCTCCTTTCTCTTTGGCTCTCATTCTCACCTTTTTCTCTCTCTCACTCACACCTTGGCACTAATTACCACCACTGCTATATGGAGACTACAGATTTTTCTCTCTACCCCAGACCCCTCTCTGTACTCCCTACCAGCATATGTAGCTGTCCACTGATTGTTTCTAAGGCAACTCACACTCAACAAGCTTGAAGAAAAGTCAAGATCACACCCTCACCAAACCTACGCTTCATATAGTGTCCCTTCCTAGCAAGGGCATCACCACCCATTTTTCCCTTCTGCCCCACTATCTAGTGTACTGCTACATCCTATCAGTTGCGGGCACACTCATCTGTTAAATCATCCACTTCTCTCCTTATAATTGCACTTCTTCGCTCTATAATTGCAGCTTAAGCTCCCATCACCTCCCTCCTAGCCCATCCAGAGCTTCCCAGCTGGTCTCCCCACACTCTCTCTTCTCTCCCTTCAAGTAAAGAAGTGGAGAAAAAAGGTCAGGATACCAAAGGTCAAATGTAGAACATGATGCTTTGGAAACTGTGCTTTTGGGGGGTGGTTAGGTCATGAATCAAACTGTAAAGACTGAGAAGCAGGAAGCAGGAAGCAGACCACTTCAGCTTTGGCAGTATTGTGTCAATGGAGATTAGGCAGACTGTGGAGAACAAAGTATTATAGGAAAGGAACACAGCACAATTACTTGAGCAAAGAAGCCGGTGGAAAGGGAGGTGGGATAGAAAGAAGTGGGAAGGTGCCACGGTAGCCTGCAACCACATCACAGCTCTTGCAGACAGTTCAGGACTCAGAGGCATCTCCCCACCACCCACCTACCTGGCCAGCATACTCCACGTAGTCCTGCTGCCCAGGCTGGGAACCGAGCCTGGGGCTGGAGCTGGCAGTTCCTTGCTCTGTGCGACACAGGACGATGGCATATTGGTTGAGGTTCCCAGTCCTTTGCACTGTGACACTGACAGACCCCGCCTTCTCACTGACATTGTAGCTAGAAACACACAAAAATGTAGTCTCTGAAATCCTGCCCCTGAACAGAGTCTCTTCTGGTTGGTTGATGTTGTCGGGGATTTCAGAGAAGAGGGGGTTTGATTGCTATAAGAAGCTGGGTTGTAAATTGAGGAAATGCATTCACCTGGGGCAGGAACAGTACCAAGTGACCAAGGAAGCTGTGGATGCAGAATGGTACCTGCCTCATTTTCAGAGAGAGTGGAAAGTCATTTAGAAGATGGCAGCACAGAGGAGCTATGAACTTTGTATTTCAGAACATGGAGAAATGACAAAAAGACTCTTCCTAGTGTGGTAGAGTAATCAGACTAGGTCAGCAGGTTCCTAGGGAAAATGCTGCTTGGGAAGCAGTGACTTAGCTTAGCTGGGCCTGATTGGATCAGCGTTCCAGGATCTGAGCTGTGTATACGGCGCATGGAGTCAGGACAGTGCCAGAGGTAAGAAATGAGAAGTGGGCCTAGGTAACAAAGGTGATTAGACAAATAGAGCTTTGTGACAGTGGGGGAGGTGACAGGGTGCTATGGACTAAATGTTTGTGTCCCCCTCAAATTCATATGTTGAAATCCTAATCCCCAAAGTGATTATACTAGGAGGTGGGCCTTTTGGGACATGATTAGGTCATAACGGTAGACCCTTTATAAATGGGATTAGTGCCCTTATAAAAGAGACCCCAGAGGGGTCTCTCATCTTTCTCCCATATAAGATAACAGTGAAAAGACATCACTCTATGAATCAGAAAGCGAGTTGGCACCAGGCACCTAATCTGCTGGCCCCCTCATCTTGGACTTCCCAGCCTCTAGAACTGTGGGAAATAAATGCCTGTTGTTCACATGCCACACACTCTATGGCATCCTGTTACAGCAGCTGGGATGGACCAAGACACAGAGCTAACTTAGTTTGCTGCTAGGAATTTGTATCGCTTTTGAAAAATAGGAGGCAAACTATGCATGTGCTATTCATTCATAACAAGTATCTAGTGAGTGGGGGTCAGATAGGCTTTGCTTTTCATCACTGAGGATGCAATTGGACCCAGAGTTGTGTCTTGTTGCAGGGAGGGTGGCAGGCACAGCACCTCAGTGGGTTAGTCATTGTTGGCTTTGGGGGTCCTCTGCACTGTTCAGTCCGTTAGACACTGGGGGGTTTCCAGCACACGTGATCAGTTTTATTCACTTAACTTTGAAGGAGATAAAACAAGAGATAAATAAAAGAGGTATTTACCTCTTTATTTAATTCATTTAATAAAAGAGGTAAAAACATTACACATATTAACGTTGATCCTAATTTTCCAGTAATTGTCCAAGTGTGTGTGAATAAGAATAGAATAGCCTACATCTGGGGCACATGAAATCAACTTTGTATATTTTCCCTATCTCCCCCCTCCCCAAGTTCCAGTGAGTCTGAAATGCTGATTTAAATAATTCTTCCTCCTACAAAAATTATAATCCTAGTTACAAATTAACCTATAAAACCAGAACTGTGCTTGCCCCCCTCTATCAGCTGGTGCCTCTCTGGTTGCCTCTCAACTCCCCAACAGACTATGGAAGTGTCTTAAAGAGCTGTCTGCATTAAGCTATGAAAATGTCCCTAAAGATATACAATCCCATGAATACCAAAAAACCTAGGGGGAGAATATGGGCTTGAGAACAGAGCGAATGTGGTGGAAGGCAAAGATGTTGTTCTTGGGGCCTGTGATTATTTGCAGAACTTGAAGGTACTTTTCCCCCCATTGGTTCTACTGGATCATCTTCTCAAACTGGAGGGCAAAAGCAAAACTGCTGTAGGAGAGGCAGTAAAGCACAGTGGTGAAGACCACCGGGCTTAAATTCTGGTTTTTCTCCTGATCAGCTGTGTGACTTTGGGCAAGTTAACTTCACCTCTTTCTGTCTCTACTGCTTTGTTGCTGCAGGGACAGCAATAGTATTCACCTCACATTGCAAGCATCAAACAGGGTGATACAGGTCAAGTGCCTAGGACAGTGCCTGGTACATAGAATATTTAAGAAATACTTGGAACAATCATTATTTTTATTACTGTTATCAGCACCACCATCATCAGATAACTACAGCAGAGCCACAGGGTGCTTCCTCCCGACTCCTCAGTTTGCCTGATTCACTTCTCAAGAAGAACACGAGATTACATTTGTACCTGGTATGTTTAAAGCTGATGAGGGACCACTGGATGTGGAAGACATTGTCGCTGACCACATTGGGTTTACTGTCTTTCACTAGAAACTGAAAACTATCCATCATCTCGTGGATCTTCTCCTCATGCAACACGTAACGAATCAACCCCAAGTTCACGTCCTCTGTGAGAAAAAAGACACAGGGAATTAACCAGGGTTGTAAAAACGGCCTCATAGGTGCCCCCACTGACACACTCACTTTATTCTTCTAATGGATCATGGAGAGAACGTGTGGTCTCAAGAACAAATAAATGTTTCTGCCGGATGTAAAAATAAGATCCTGTAGCTCTGTGTGACAAAAGACCGTCTTTATGTACAAGAAATATCCTATGCTGTTGTAAGATGAGAATTCCAGGGTTTTGGCAAAAAACGTTTTAATAAATGTCTACAGAATGTTAGAGGCAAGTCTGAGAGCTCAGGGAGAAGAGTCTTCGACCACTTCCTCTGTGTATATATGCTAATATCCACACCAGTCCCTTCTCAATAAGGCTCTTTGGAAGACAAGAAAAGCTAAGGTTGGATTAAAACAGCGCCCACAGAAGGCACAGATAACATGGCCTAGGAGAGCCCATGAGACTGAGGACAGCGAGGAAAAGGAAGTACGGTGTGTGACTTGTAACATGCAGTTTCTCAGTCACTGCCCTGTCAGGTCCCTCCTCAGAAGATGGCTAGGAGACTACAGAAAGCGTCTGAGAATCTAAAATGCAACATGGTTTGTTTGATATGATTCAAAACAGGAAAACATTTCTATTGAGGAATCCATCCATGTTGATTGAAAAAATCAACACGGACTTTTAAAAAAATCCATAACCCTTAGGGAACATGGACTTAAAAAAAAATCCATAACCCTTAAAGAACCAAAAATAAACCATACAGGATCACAGACCTTTCATAAATTCCAGTGGCAGTTTTTAAAGGAAACCAAGCAGTACCATATGATCCCTTCCAGAAAATCTGGCCCAAAACTAAAGCAATTTGGGAGCTGAGGAAGATTGGTAAAGATGTTTTTTTTTGGGGGGGGGGCAGGGGGCATAATTCAGAGCTACAGCAAAAAAAAAATCAGAGAAGTAAATTCCAAAGTTGGATGGTTAGACACTAAAAGACCTATTTGTCTGCAAATAGGTAACCTGGGGGTGAGAAACCAGCAGTGGTGGTAAGATCAGAGAGGCAGGGAGAGCAGAGGTAGAACAGATTCCTCCCATTTCCCAGGTCTCGGAGCCCCACCCTGCGTGAAAGTCACAGCCACTCTGCCGGGCTGCAGCTTGTGCTCCACACGGCCGTGCTGGGGGCCCCTGGTTATCTCGTAGACCAGCTGCAGGTCCTCCGTGTCTGGGTCCATGGTCAGCAGTTCCTTCTTGGTGATCAGGTTGGTTGCCTGGAATAGAAACACATTAAATGTAATTCCTGAGGTGGGAATAAAGCAAGAACAAGACCCTGTGACTCAGATTTAATTCAGTTCAACAATGATTTACTGAGTGCATTTACTGAATGGAAAACTCTGTCAGTGCTGAAGAGGCTATGAGGATAAAAACCACCCAGCCTCTGACCTTGACATGTTCACACTTTATTGGGAAAGAAAGGCTGATAAGCAAGGTAGTTGCAAGGTAAGAGCTATATTGGGAAATACAAAAAGAGCGCTATATACTTTTTGGAAGCAGGAGAGATTAATTCCATCTGAACTGTGGAAGGAAGAATTTGCAATGGTGGAATTTGAGTTTGGCCTTTAAAGAAGGTTGGGACTTTTAAAGAATGATACCATACAGGAAAGATGGGAACTATATACCTTATAGGGGTCAACTGCAATGCTGGCAATTAAGATAATATGATGCCCTAATTTTGCCCAAATATACTACCTGTATTTTAACTCGATTAACACATATTGAATGACAGCAAAGGTTTGAAAGAAAAAAGGGGGGGTCAGTAGTATCAAATGTTACTAGCTCTAGTGAAGTAATGACACATTACTGACCTTTAAACTTGGCAAAATAGAGGTCAGTGTGACTTTGACAAGAGTCGGTCCCCACAAAAGTGTAGGGGTGGGGAGTAGGAAACTGATTGTGGAGTGCTAAGAAGAGAACCAGGAAGGTTCTGAATAGGGGAAAAAATAAAATAGGGCAAAAGGTTTGTACTAATTTTGTGTCATACGTTTTAAAAATTCCAATTAGGTCTTTGGAAAGTTATAGCAAAACAGCCACATATACAGGTATACCTTCTTTTATTGTGCTTCACGGATGTGTCTTTTAAAAATGAAAGATAATACCTTCCACCAGCAGGTCTCTGCTGGAAGATGATGACTCTCTTTCCTGTGATACTGGCGTTATTGCGGTGGTCTGGAGCTAAACCCACATGACCTCTGAGGTGCGCCTGAACAGCCTAATCAGCTCCACGGACATAAGAAAATCCACATCTTAGAGGGAATACCACATGCAGAAGAAAGGAACCAGTTCCCAAACTGAACTGAAGAACTCTGTGTGTTTGGGTAGGGACAGGGATTTACTGCTAGACATGTCACCAGGGGAGAATTATGGCATATTTTATAATGACCAAATTGGGATTTAGGAGAAAGAGAAAGAAATTTCTAAAGTATCCTTCTGAGGACACCTACAAAAATACTTCCTTCCCATCCATGGCATATTCCAGGTGTTCCCCCAAATCCATCCTTCCCTGCTTCTAGTTAACAAACTTTTAGCTGAGCACCTAAGTGTCCAGCTAGAGACTCTATTTCCCAGCCTCCCATGCGACAGATGGGCCCCTGTGACCAATTTTGCCAAACTAATATGAGTGCAAGAGGTGTGTTTAATTTCTGTATCACTTGCTTGAAATATATTCCTTGCTCTCTACTTTTCTGTTTTGCTCTTCCCACGGACTGGAACACTGATGAACAGCTGAAGAGATTTAGCTACAATCAACAGCAACAAGTCAATGATGGCAGGACAAGACAGAAAGAATCTGCACCTCTGAATCATCACGTAGGACTCTAGAATTCAACCCTATACGTGAGGGAAAGAAAGCATTGGGTTGGCCAAAAAGTTTGCTTGTTTTTTTTCTGTAAGATGGCTCTAGTAGTGCTTAGTTGTCTTTCACTTCATTTGGAACAATTTTGTTAGATTGTATTGCGACAACTGTCATATCAGCATGCATTTCAAAAAACTTACCAGAATTGGTAAATTTTTGTGTAGTCATTTTAATATTGAAGATGGAAGAAAATACACATTTCCAGCATATTATGCTTTATTATTTCAAGAAAAGTAAAAAGGCAACTGAAATGCAAAAAAAAGATTGCAGTGTACGGATGCTGTGACTTATCAAACATGTCAGAAGTGATTTGCGAAGTTTCTTGCTCTAGATTTTTCGCTGGACAATGCTCCACAGTTGAATAGACCAATTGGAGTTGATAGCCACTGAGGCATTAATTGAGAACAGTCAACGTTATGCCACATGGGAAATAACCAACATATTCAAAGTATCCAAATCAATACAGTCATAGGTAAAAATGAAAAATGTGTCTTGTATTTTATGGAAAAAAACTAAACAGAATTTTTGGCCAATCTACTTATTGCTATTTTGTTTAAACTACAATCTTTATGGAGTCATTTTATAAGAACATGTTGAACTATATACAGTCCTAATCAAACTCATGAGGGTCTCCATACCAGCTCACTTAGTGAACGTGACTTGAACTGGAGTTCTATTCATAAACTATTTTCACGACCAAGGCCACTGCCTAAGCTGGTCAGTGTGAAGGTGGCAGATGGACAGGCCTCACCTTGCCATCCATATACTCCAGCCACTGGAGCCCCAGGTTGGTGACAATTCTAGGGGTGCCATCGTCTACTGGGAGGATGTCTACTTGGAAGTGCTGAGGTGCTGCTGTCATAATCTGTGGGGGAAATCAAAACAGAAAAAAACAAAAAAAATTAAAAATCCCTCATCATTCACGGACATCTGAAATGTGTCAGGTCCAGAAGCCCTGAAATCAGCTGACGCTCCAGGATGGGCGACTGAGCCGGTTTCCATCACTTAACACCACTTGGCACGAGGCTTGAGGGAGAATACTGACTGATAAGGGGACGATGGGAGAAGAAAGGCAAGAGACAGTGGAGCTCACGCTGGCATTTCACCTGCTGTGAAGGTTGGCTTTTACACACCTATGCATTCTTCAGTGAGTTCAACATTACCCTGAGGTAAAACAATAAACAAAACATTTTCTTTTCAATAACTCCTGTTAAAATTTCCCTGAGAGGCAGACCAAAACCATCATTAAAATGTTAATGTCAAAGTCTCCAGGTGGAACTCTGCCAGACTTAAAAAGAGGTTTTCATGGGAAGAAATTTTCTCTTTTCCTTTTTGAGAGAGAACTATCCAGATGGGGTAAAGGAGTAGAAGAAATTAAAAGTAAAAGCATTTGTGGAAATAGTGAAGAGAAATTTTGGTTCATAGTTTCATTCCCACACAGACAGATACACACGCACACACACACATAACACATCTGTGGTGAGTGCGACCTGGTGTCTCACCGCTTCTGTGGGGGAGAAGGCAGGCTGCAGATGCTGGCTTTTCAATCTGCTGCAACCCCATCTTCTAAGTAATTTACATTTTGAAAATAACACGGTCCCTCTGGAGATCTGCTGTGACCTTTTATGTTTATCAGAGAGGTAGCACTCCTGATTTATCCTGAAATCTTTTCTATTCTGAAGTCACACTAACTGGGGAGCAGCTACAGTCTGGGAGAGAGGAGAAAGTGAAGGTGGTGGGCTGCCAGGTGGTGCTGCTGTGCAGATGCAGAAGGGGAGGGAAATCTGGAGAGCCACCCCACCCACAGTTCACCCACCTGGGGATGACCTTCTCACAGGTCTCTGTCTCTGAAGGATGCAGAAAGAACTTTCTTCCACAAAAGAAACTTTCCCCTCCTTCATCAAAGTGTGAGAGGAATGTTGCAGGACAAAGGAGCTGACCCTTTCATAATTCTGGAAGCAAGGTCGGCGTGATTATGTAGCTGGCTAAAACTGCTTCTGCAGAGTCAGAAACAGATGCCTGAGATGTAGGAGTGTCCATGTCACCTTTCACCAGAGCTGCAGTTATTCCAGGGGACAGGGCTATGGGACTGCAGGACACCTGGCTAAGGAACCACGGAATGAGGAAAAATAGCAGGGAAGGTAGTGGAGGGGCTCTCTTAATGTTTCTTCCGGATGCCTGGATATTCGAAGGAAACAATTCTCGTTAGGAAGTAAAATCCTGATGGTTGCATGACCTCCAAAGACAAGTCTTTACCTGTTTCACATGCTGGCCCTAAAATGGTGGCACTGAGGATGATGACAGCCCCAGCTGATGGGTGTGTCCTCTGTACGGCACTGGGCTAAGTGCTTTCTGTGCACTGCAAAGGTAGGGATCACCCCCATTTTACAGATAGGGAAGCTGAGGCTTACAAAGGTTAAATGACTTACAAAGTGACAGAGCTAGAATTTAAATCAGTGTCTTTTGGATGTAAAAGCCATACTTTTTTGTTTTCTTAGAGAGAGAGGGGAAGAAAGAGAGGAAGAGAAAGAGAGAGGGAGAGAAAAAAAAAACATTGATGTGAAAGAGAAACATCGATTGTTTGCCTGATATGCACCCCAACCAGGCACTGAACCCGCAACCCAGGCATGTGCCCTGACTGGGAATCGAACCTGCAACCTTTAGGTTAATGGGATGACATTCCAACCAACTGAGCCACGCTGGCCAGGTCAAGCTATACTATATATTTTTAATTGTATAAATTTTTTAAAGAAAGGGGTAAAGAGAGGGCAAAAAACATTGATGCAAGAGAAACACTGATAGGCTGCTTCTCACATGCTCCCAAACTGGGACAAAAGCAGCAACCTAGGCATGCACCCTGACCTGGAATCAAACCAGTGACCTTTCGCTTTGTGGGATGACACCCAATTAACTGAGTCACACCAGTTAAGGCAAGCCATGCTCTTAACCACTGTTAGCTCTCCCTTAGACTGAGAAACTTTGGCTGATTGAGGGGACATATAAAAGAAAAAGACAATCTAAAGCACTATAATATTACTGAAAAAAAAAAACAGATGAAAGAAAAATTAAAGGACTAAAGAATGGGTAAAGGGAAAGGAGGAATAATCAGAATAACAACAATAACTACCAACTTCTATTGGAAGTGTTCATGATTTGCTAACAGTGCTAAATACTTTGTGTGGATTCCATCTTTGATCCCTAGTCTAACTGAAGCTGGCGATTGTCATAGTGCCCATTTTACAAATGAAAATATCTGTTCAAGGCCAGTTCATAGATGACGGAACAAGAACTCACACAAGGCTGTCCTTGGCCTTAAAATGCCATGTTCTTTCCCTGAACAACCTCTGGAATGCTTTGCTGTGCCTCCCTTTCCATTGTTTCCACCTCACCTCTTTCCCGCCTTCTTCAATAACAAAGAAGGGATTCGTCCCGTCAGCAACAGTGAAGGTGAACCAGTCTTTGAGGGAGTTGCTGCCATCGTGGCTGTAGCTAACCCGGTTCTGGTAGACGTCTTCCATGGTGAAGGCGGAGGTGTGCTGGAACTGCTGCCCATTGGTGGTTCGCTCGATAGCTCCATGACGTGGGGGCTGCACAATGGTGAATGTGACAGACTCAGCCTGCCGAGGAGGTAAAACACAGGAGGAGAAGGGAAATTCTTAAGAGAAATCAGATGTGTCCATGATGTCCAACAGCTGGTCAAGTGTAGCCAAGCCTAAAGACCTTTATAAAATGAGGATTGTATTTTCGTCATAGATATCAAAAATAAAGCTAAGGAGAACAATTATATTGGTTCTTATAACTGAACTTATATTCTGGTGTCTTCAGTTGTAAGACTAAAACATTTAAATTTATCCTTTGGGGGTCAGAGAGGAAAACCTGAATCCTTAACTTCTCCCAGGATGATAGGAACTAGACCTTTTAATACTATGTATTTCCTTTCTAACCATCTCCCCCCACTTTCCTGAAACTCTTATATACAGAATTTCATATGCACAAGAAGTTTACTTCCCATTTCCAATCACTGCTTCTAGGGTAACACACAGAAGCAAAAATAAAAAGGCAGAAAACCCCACTCAAGACTTTCCAATGGTTTCCTACCAACTTAGAATAAAATGAAAAGGCCTGGCCTGGGCCAACAAGGCCCTCTGTGACCTGGTCCCAGGCCTCCCCTCTGAGCCCACTTTTCCCCTCTCCGGCTTATTCACTGGGTTCCACCCTTTTGGTCTCTTGTTGTAACTTGAAAGTTTCTAAGTACATTTGACCACAGGGCCTTTGCACTTCAGGTTCTTCTACACAGAGAGATGCTCCAGATGACTGTATTGCTTTCTCTTCTACATCATGACATCTCTGCTCCTCAGAGAAGGCTTCCCTGACCATACTGCTTGAAACATTACACCCACCAGCCCTGGCCAGGTAGCTCAGCTAGTTAGAGCAACATGCCCATATATCAAGGTTGTGGGTTCAATCCCCAGCCGGAACACATACAAGAATCAACCAATGAATGCATGTAAGTGGAACAACAAATTGAGGTTTCTATCTCCCTTCCTTTCTCTCTCTCTCTTAAAAAAAAAAAAGAATAAATAAAATAGCACATCCATCAATCTCTATCTCCTTTATCTTGCTTTAGTTTTATTCAGAGCACTTATATTATCTGACGTGATATTATATGTTCTTTCTTTATTGTCTGTCCCCCTAACCAAAGGTTGAAAACTCCCTAAGACTGGAATTTGATGTGTTTTGTTCACAGCTGTCTTTTGCATGTAGAGCAGAGCCCAGCACTGGAAGGTGATCAGTATTTGCTGAAAGAGTGAGCAGATGAATGAATGAGCACTGGCACAGGGCAGAGTGCACACAGGACTAATTAATAAATGCTGTGGTACTCTTTTATGGGGTCTAAATTACAGCAGGAGCTCACACCCCTTCATCTGAAGCATCACGAGAATGAGAGTTCTGGCTCTGCAGGCCCTGTTTTACTGTGTAAGGCCTCATTCCCTAAAGACATCTAAATTGTAATAATTAGTTGTCATCCAGAGGAGTCTGAATGGAGGAGGTAAAAAGAAGGGAAAATTGTGTAGGTACCAAAAATCCTTGTTCATTTTAAGAAGGAGTAATGAAAACATTGGTAAAACATCATCTACCCGATTTTCTGTAAATCATGATAAAAATTCAGCATGTTAAAATGATCATTACTTGGGATTAGGGTTTTAGAAAGGGTTTAAAAGCAGTCTGATTGCAAGAGTATTCATTTTCTCTTTTCCAGAAGGCTGTGGTCTCTTCTGGTTTTCGGTCCTTCAAGGATACTTGTACTGACCTCACCACTCTGTCCTCCCCTTGGGATACATAGTCACAATGCAACAGATGTCAGCAGATCAGCCTCTCATCCAGCCAGAGAACCCAGAGGGAATGCTCTTACCTCTGTGTCTGCATCCACGGCCTTGAGCTCAAACTCTGTGATGGTCTTTCTCACTCCCTCCTGTACCCGCATCCCCAAGTTCTGTACAACGGGCAGTAAATCATCCACAGGGCGAATAGTGATATGGAAAATCTGAGTCACCTAGAATGGCACAAACGTGCAGGTTGGAGGAACACATGCCCCCAGCCCCACCCAAGTAGAAGGTAGGGGTCCTCTACTTTCCTTTTCACATCATTCCTGGCATGTCGGACTGACCAGGAACTCAAATGTGAGTTCTCTTGGGCAAGAGCCCCAGGGGCTGTCAGAAGCTGCCTCTGTCCTTGGCTGAGAGCAGGGAGAAATGAAGCTCTAATAGCACCAGTTGCTCTGCAGACTGCTCTGTGATTCACCTTTTCAAGAAGGGAATGGAGTTTCCCACCTACCTCATTGACTCCATCCGACAGTGTAAAGCTGAAGGCGTCTGAGTGTTTCTCAGACTCGCTGGAATGGATATACTGAATGTTTCGTGAAGTCAGGTCAGCCTGAGTAAAGGAAGTAATCTGGATACCTAGCAAAAGGAGAGAAGAGAAACAGAAAAATGATGTAAAAATACTAGCCATACTCTAAGGCTAGGAACACATCATAAGTAGTAGGGTTCTTTGTATTTTTCTCATAGCATTTATGTGCTTCTCCTTGAGACCTTGCATTAGGGTTGTTTTCCTACTCATTTTCTTCAACAGCATATGTTGTATGGGAGCATATGTTACCTTAATTTGCACTCAATAAATGTTACTCTCTTCTCCTTGGGGTTTATGTACGCAGATCAAATCTGTGAAAGGTAGAGCCATCGCCTTCTTCCCCAAACTCTCTCCCAAGTTTTATATTCCCCGATAGCCTCATAGTCCTTTTGAAAGCCTGCCCTAATTTTTAACATCATGCAGTGGTGCAAGCTTTTGAACCCTGGACTAATAGGGCTTGGCTTAACATAGCCTTGTTTCTGTGACTGGCAAGGCTTCCCCAGCCTCCATTGTTTTACTGGATATTCTCCAAGGTCCCTTTCAAGTCTCTCTCTTCAAAGTCCCCTTTCAAGGTCTATGATTCTAGTTTCTCATATACCACTTTAGCCAGGCTGACAGTGAATTTACTGTGTGACTTGGGGCTTTGAACAATCAGTCTAAATCAACTCCAAAAGGGCCTAGGTATTCACTGTCCTTTAAGAGCATGATAGAAACATGTTAAATGTTTTTCAGAGTCTTTTTAAAAGTGCAAAGATCTAAAATGATTTTTAATAATGCCAAAGTATCCCACAAGTGAATAACATCTCTATGGTTTTATTTTTATTTAATAATTTTTTATTGTATTTTTTCCGTTACCATTTAGTTCCCTTATACCTCCCTCCTCCCCGTAATCACCACACTGTTGTCCATTTCTGTGAGTTCCTTTTTCCTTTTTGTACAATCCCTCCACCCCACTAGCAGTCATCTGCTCTCCATCTATGAGTCTGTCTCTATTTTGCTTGTTGGCTCAGTTTGTTTATTAGATTCCACATATGAGTGAAACCATATGGTATTTGTCTTTTTTTGCCTAGCTTATTTCACTTAGCATTATGTTCTCCAGGTTCATCCATACTGTTGCAAAGGGTAAAACCTTCTTTTTTACAGCCCGGTAGTATTGTATTATGCAAATGTCCCATAGTTGTTTTATCCATTCATCTACTGAGGGACACTTGGGCTGTTTCCATATCTTAGCAATTATAAATAACACTGCAATGAACATAGGGGTGCTTATGTTCTTTCAAATGAGTGTTGAGTTCCTTTGGATATATTCCCATAAATAGGATTGCTGGGTCAAAAGGTAAATCCATCATTAATCTTTTGAGGGATCTCCATACTGCTTTCCACAGTGGCTGCACCAGTCTGCATCCGCACTAACACTGCAGAAAGGTTCCCCTTTCTCCACACCCTCGCCAGCACTTGTTGTTTGTTGACTTATTGATGGTAGCCATTCTGACAGGTGCAAGATGATATCTCACTGTGGTTTTAATTTGCATTTCTCTGATAATTAGTGATGACCACACACAAGAATAAATTCAAAATGGATTCAAGACTTAAATGTTAGACCCGACCATAAAAATTGTAGAAGAAAACACAGGCAGCAAAATCTTGGACACTGCTCATAGCAATTTTTTATCAGATATATCTCCAACAGGCAAGGGAAACAAAAGAAAAAAGAAACAAATGGGACCACATTAAACTAAAAAGTTTTTGCTCAGCAAAGGAAACCATCAGTGAAATAGAAAGACAACACGCAGAATGGGAGAACATATTTGCAGACACATCTGATGAGGCACTAATATCCAAAATTTATAAAGAATTTACAAAACTCGGGCGGAAATGGAAGGGAGGTGGGGAGCACTGGGGGGGGCTGGGATGGGAGTAAAAGACAGAAAACTGTACTTGAACAACAATTAAAACAAAAAAAGTGTTATCAAGAAAAAAAAAGAAATTACAAAACTCAACACCAAAAAACAAACAACCCCATTAAAAAATGGGCAAGGGACCTGAATAGATGCTTCTCCAAAGAGGACACACAGATGGCCAACAGACATATTAAAAGATGCTCAATGTCACTAATCATCAGAGAAATGCAAAGTAAAACCAATGAGATCTCTATGTTTTTAAATGTCCAACAACATTTGGTGCAGAATTCTTGCTTCCATCTTAGGGTTCTGGGACTTACTCTCTGGCACCAGCCAAGACTGAAACAGCCCCTCAACACCAGTCTCTGTGTCTGACGTGGGTGTTGAGGTGCTAATCCACTTAATCTAATCCTTCAGTTTGGTCCTGCACTTCATTTGCTGCTGCCCAGGATTCATTATTTATCTTTGAAATCCTGGCAAAATCAGTTTAGCTTTTCTGTAAAAACCCCTAGGATTCTATTTTTATTGTGACACCAGTCTCACTGCTATCTTAAAAAAATAATAATAAACCTGCACGGTTTATATTTGCATCTCTCTCTATCATCTGAAATTTGTCACCCAGATACAATAGCCTCCTGATATTGGGGCATTAATTTTTTGATGAGGCATTTTATATTTCTGTGCTTGCTACATCAACTCTTGACAGGCAAAAAAGAGAAAAGCGTAGCCCCCCTGACTCACAGCTTTGTCTTGCGGTCTGGACAGAAATCCATACCATTCTTTAAAAATTTAATAACTTCAGGCTGGCTGAGCAGAGGAATTTAAATCTCTCCCCCTGCTGTGATTCCATCCTCGTAGCTCATGGGGAAATACTTGTGTGGATTCTCGCAATCTACCGGTCACTTAATTCACTGTTCTCTTTATGGGAGTCTAAGACAGATAAAGGTGATAGAATTTTCCTTCCTCTTGGGAAGGAAGTGACAGGATTGATTTTTTAAAATGTTTTTATTGAGAAGAAACGGATATATAATAAGTTGCACATATTTAAAGTGTAGAATTTCATGAGCTTTGGCACATGCATAAAACCATCACCTCGATCAACATAGTGAACATATCCATGACCCCACAGTTTCCAGGTGACACTCTGTCACCCTCCATCCTTTCCATCCACTACCCTACCCCCGAGTAATCAATAAATTGCTTTCTGTCACTCTAGATTAGTCAGCATTTTCTCTAATTTTTATAAATAGATTCATAACATATGTGCTATTGTATGCATAATTTCTCCCACTTAGCATAATTATTTTGCAATTTATCCACATTGTAACATGAGTTAACAGTTCATTCCTTTTCATTGCTAGGCAGTATTCCGTTTTGTGGATATGTCATAGTTTGCTTATCCATTCACCCGTTGATGGACATTTATGTTATTTCTAGTTTGAGGCTATTATAAATAAAGCTGCTATGGTCATTTGTGTATGAGTCTTTGTACAGACTTAAGTTTTCATTCTTCTTGGGTAAATATTTAAGAGTGAAATGGCTGGAATATATGTTGGATATAACTTTTAGGAAACTGAAAAACTATTTTCCAAAGTAGGTAGTACCCCTTATGTTCCCACCAGCAGTGCCTGAGAGCTCTAGGCTTGATCTTAGTGGGCCTTTCCCAGTTCTATCTAGAAAACACTGAACACCTAAGTATGTGTAAAACACTATTTTAGGCTTCCTTATAAATCTTAGGCTTTACCTTTTAACAACTCTGAGAGGTCAAGGCTAGCATAGAACCCCAGTTTTTGCAGATTAGGATAGTACAGTACAGTTAGAAAGGCAATGTGACCTTTCCTAGGTCACACAGCTAACACAAGGACAGAGCCGAGACTGGAACGCGCGGTGGTCTAACTCCAAAGTTGATGCCTGCCAGGAGTTCTTTTTGTAAAACCCATCTCATCTTTTTAGACTAGACAAGGAGCCTCTTGGATATCATCTTTATCCTTTAATTTTGTTTGATATAAAAGTAATATATGGTTATTTAAAAAAACGAGAAAAGCACAAGAAAGTAGTCAAGAAACCACTCATACATCTACACTGAAATATCACCACTGTAACATTTGTGAGTTGAAGTGTTTCTTATACTTTATTAGTTATAACTTTTTTCTCATCTAAAATACTGATTTTGATGGGGTATTTAATATTATCATTTGAATGATATCAATAATTAAGTGCCAGAGGGTAATATGCTGCATCCGCTTCAAGAGGACAAGTATTTTGGTAGTTTCTTCACTAATGTGCACCTAGCATAGTGCCTGGCACACAGTAGGTACTCAAAACATATTTGGTGAATGAATTTAGTTCACTCACCATAATTGATATCTAAGAGGCCCTACTGAGCACAGATTTTTCAATCTCTCTATTTTTTTCAATTTTAACCTTTGCTAATTGGGCATTGCCAAGACTTCAGCTACTCAAGATAGTGTTTCTAATAACATACTCTCCCCACTGCTGCCACAGCAGGGAGTTGCTGTTTGAAATATCTTGAAGGCTTTAATCCCACTGAAGGTATTTGTAGTCAACAATCTGCTGGCTAAACGCTGTCTCTGGCAGTATTGCGGAGACCCACGTAATCCTGTCAGTGTTTCCAATTCCCTAGGAAGGCCAGCACATTAGAGAAAATTCTGTCCAAGTCAGGGAGGTGGCGTGGGGATAAGCGCCTGCCTAAAAGGAGGTGATGGGATTGCCTGGGCCTCCTGCATCTGGTATGGCTGGAGAGGGCTCTGTGCACACTGTCTGTGTCTTTCCACGAGGAACTGCCACGGGAGACACTCAGCTCTTCTGTGGCAGATTTCCTTCAGAGCCTCCAGTTAGGAGCTACACTGAGCCTCCCCACAACTTACATGTTGAAGTTCTAACCCCTCAGTACCTCACATGTGACATTCCCTGGAAACAAGATCATCGCAGATGTGCCTGGTAATTAATTAAGATGAGGTCACTAGGGAGATGCCTGATCCAGTATGACTATTGTCCTTGTAAAAGGAGAAACTTTGACAAAAACATACACATTCAGAGAGAACACCAGGTGAACACAAAGACAGCCACCTATAATTCAAGGAGAGGGGCCTGGAACAGGTCCTTCCATCAGACGGAACCTACCGAACTGACAACATCCTCATGGACTTCCAGTGCCCCCACCTGCGAGGCAGTACATTTCTGTGTAAGCTGCACTGTGTGGTACAGCATAATGCAGCCGGCAGGCTCACACACCTCTGCTCGCAGGCAGGACCCACATGAAGACAATGGCTGCATCCTATTTTGGTTGGTGTCATAATACTGAGAGAGGCTGAGATAAGAACACCTTTGCTCAAGTATCACTTTGGGGGGGGGTCTTTCCTGACTCATCCACCCTTCTCTCAGGCAGGACTTGCTTCCACTGTCCTCTGTCATGTGTTGTCACAGCCACGAAGGTGCACGTGCACCTGTGTACTGTGTGTCTAGAACTTCTGAAACAGAAGTTTCCTCCTGCAGCAGCTATGCAGTAAATAACAGTGAGATCCAGTGCTGTTGCGGAGATTGCTGGATTCCAGTATTACCCCTCCTGACTTTAAACATGCAGTTCCCAACTATCAGCTAAACAACTGAGCCCCAGTTAGGGTTCTTGCCACTGGGATGTGACCAAAGTGATGTGTGCTCTTCTAGTAACACTCCTGGAAGGAAACGCATGGGGGTTCCCTGGCGTTTCTCCCCCACTGCTCACTGGGGGGTGACAGCAACCATAGTAGTTGTTAGACCAGAAGTGGGAGCCCCATGTTGGGGTCACTGGGCGGTGTGGGCCACCTCTCTCTTGATGTTTCTATGAGGGAAGATAAAATGTCTTGTTTCAGGCACTGTATTTTGAAGTCTTTTAATTCCAGCAGCTTAGCTTCTGTGCTAATAATTTAATTTCTTTCTCTGATTTACTAAGAAAAAGAGAATCTTTCAGGCCCCTGACATTAGGGGGTGGCCACCTCATCCTTGAAAGGAGCACTTGTGGGATCAGACTCTCAGCTCCGCGGTGGAAGGAGGCTTGTCGTGTCTGTCTTCCACACAGTGTGCATGGGCAGGCGGCTCGCTGCATACACCTCCCCAGGGGCGAAAAGAGGATCTTTACAGCCCCCTGTCTGTCTAAATAGAACAACCAATTACCACTGGCTGACCAAGATGGACAGCGTGAAAATAAGTCCCCTTCCCAGTGAACCATCGAGAAGATATCTGCAAACACTGGTGGCAAGAGATCATTGGAAGAGGCATCTCTTCCAAAGTAGCTCAGTGCAGGCCTGACAGACACTGTGCTCTTCCCAGAAAGACCAGGTCCAGCCTAACCCCGTCTGCTGCTACAGCATCCTCACTCAATGAGACAAATGGGTCTGAGGGGCTACTGCTCTTCCAGCTGTGGCCAGTTGCCTTAAGAGAAAACAGTGTCATCAACACGAACTTCCTCTGAAAAGTGACCTTGGACGTTCAAAAAGAATCAAATGCATGAAAATATTCTCACTTAGGGGAGACTAGGAAGTAGAAGATGATGAAGAAATGCTACAGAAAGGACTCAGGATAGGGTTCCTGCCCTATTAGCAATGCGGAGGGGCCCCCCAGAATAACAGGGAGGGGACTACACCCTGCATCTGGTCTACATAAGAGTTACTAGAAACAGGCGAACTGAGAAAAACTGGTGGGTGTGGGAGACTGCATGGATTAAGAGGTCAAACCTGAAGGAAAAGAGCAGGTGAAGAAAGAGTCCCAGGTAGAGAGAGCCATCCCCATTTTGTAAGGGCACTTTCCCACGTGTAGGGAGAAGTGTATTCACCTAGGGGTTGCTCCCTAAGCAGCAGTGGTTTGATCTTGGCAGACAGAATTCAAGCCTAGTGACGCGGAGACTGTAAACACAGAAAAGGCGCATTTGGAGCCGCCTCACACAGGACTCAACACAGCCTGGGGTCAGAGAAGAGCCGAGGGCTGTGATTTACTAGCACGCAGGCTCAAATCCCTTGAAAGCCCTGTGCTGCGTGCAGGCAGTTGCCCAACACAACAGCTAAGAGTCTGCCCTTTCATCTTTGGAGAGATACAATCAGCAACCTGACAGAATTCTGGCAGAAGCAATTAGCTCATGAATTAGTTATCAAATATCTCATGCAGCCAAGGTCTTGAGAGTGCTGATCTGCATACTTCTCCTGGGAACTGGGGGACAAAAGGGCAGGCCACCAGCTTTCATTTGCATTAGGGTTTTGGCCGATCTGTCCATCCCTCCTCCCACCCTCCTACCATATACACAGAACACTCCTTCCTCTAGCATCACCGTGGACCTGACAAGGTCTGCCTTCCTCACCTCCTCCACCCCACCACTCTTCACCTCTGGAAACTCATCTTCCACCGCCCTCTCCCTCCTTCACTCTGCCGCAGGCGCACTGGTCGCCTTGCTGACTCTGGTGTGCCTGGCTGATCCTGCCTCTGGATGTTACCCTCGCTGATCCCTCCTTCTGGATTGCTGTGTCCTTATCTATCAGCTTGGCTGGCTCCCTTGCTTTCTTTAGATCTGTGCTCAAATGTCATCGTGTTATTAGGGAGGCTCCCCCTTACCCCATGCTCCCAGTACACCCTGTCGATGCCCTTATTTCTCCCCCGCACTCATCACCAGTGAAATATGCTGGTTTTTCTTTTTTGATATATGATGTATTTGCTTACTTGTTTGCTTACTGTCTGGCTCCCTGCATTACAAGGTTAGTACCATCAGGGAAAGTAATTCCCCTGTTCTTGCTATTTTCCTGGTTAGAGGAAGCCTCTGTAGCCTAAAATCCGAAGAAAAGCAATGAAGACCTAAATCTCCCGCAAGCTGTCACTGCCTGCCTGATGCATGAAATAAAGACAATTCTATCTTTAGATTGTTTATTCAGCAAGTATCTCTCGTTCTTCACCTCCTTTCTACTGCCAAGTTCTATAGTTCTCTTCCTGAAATTCCTTCCTTTCGTCCCTCCTTCCTTCCAGCAGCTATTGTTCATGGAATACTTACTAGGCACCGGGTATTATCTCCCACATTACTCTCATCTTACTGTACCTACCAGCGCCCCACTGGGTAAAGCCTCACTAGTTCCCATCTGGCCAAATGCGAAATTTCCTACCCACTGTCACTGCCTCGTTTCTCCTTCTTTTGGTTCATCCTGGTGGACACTAGGTGAATTTCACTTCCTTTCCCTCCTCCAAATTCTGCAGAGACTGCCTATTGAATTAAATAGAAATTACTTATCTAAGCCTTGAACACCCTCCATAAAATGTCCATTTCCCCATGAGCCCTATCTATTTCTATTTTTAGAATATATGCTTTAGCTAAACTAGCCAAGTCATTTTTTTTTTAAAGAAATGTGCCCACATGCTGTTCCCATCTCTGGAAATAATACCATTGCTGTCTGGCCAGACTCTGTCTTCCAAGGGCACTCGTAAATGTCACCGCCGGGCACCTTCCCCGCAGATGTAGCCTCACCCACTTCTGAACTCTTATGACACCAGCTTCCTACAGTTCTTAGCACTCCTGCCATCATCTTCCCTGAGTTATGGTTATCTGCAGGAAAGAGGTTCCTTATCTCACCCAGTAGAAAACTCTGGAAGGGCGAAATTGTATTTTATTTATCTTTTTCTTTCTTTTCCCAGCAGCAGCTACACTAGAATTTTGCTCAATACATGTATTCACTTGCTCTTTGCTGGATTAAATTGTTAAGCACAGTGCATCACACCATGCCTGGTGCTCAAATACTTTAAAAGAAGAACAGGGTGCAGTGTTTGCCCTGAAGAAACTGACAATCTAATTATGGAGACAAGATCACTTATATAAAATTGTAAATTTTTATTCCACTTTCAGCAAGTAATGGTTGAGCATCTACTGTGTTCGAAGTGTAATGTAAGGCCGTGTATAATGGTCAGGATCAGTGATGCAGACAATAAATACCAATAAGGCGGATTCGAGGCGTATGTGTACACAGGCTGTGGCTATCCCCCCATGCTTACCAAATGCCCAGTTTTGGTTTGACGAAGCAAGAGTAACAGCTTACCCGGCGATGCTGCATGCTCCAGGTGGCCCAGCTGGGGCTGTCTGGTGATTCTGTAGGTCAGTTCTGTAGGCCCGCTCTCCTGGTCAGTGGCAGAGAGCTGCAGAGTGGTGATTTTCTTCACTGAGTTTTCATCCAAGACCAGTCCTTTATTGGTGGTGATGACTGGTGGGGATTTGTCCTCTGGAAATATTAGAAGTAGTGATTTGAAATGGGGTATTTCAGTCTCCTTTCTTCAATTCTAGACCTGGTGCCCAGGGGTAAGATCAGAATAGCTCTCAGGCCTGTGCCTCAGACAGAGGGAGTGCGTGTGCCCCAGGGAGCCAGAGTACCAGACAGTGGGGGTTCCAGATTTCCTTACCAGTTGGGTAAAGGAAAGGATCAGCCTCACAGTAATCACAGTATAGACTATTTAACCTCAGAACTGCTGACGTGTTGTTAGAGACCCAGTGCCCCCTTACCTAAAACGCTGATGGAAAATGACTGGCCGATCAACCTGTTGCCTTCTTCATCGACCACATCAAATTTAAAAACAAAGTTCCCACCAGATTCTCCTCTTCTGTGACTGTATTCTACTCGGCCTGTAAAAAGAACAACAACAACACATCCAGATTTGCTACTGACGCTTTCTGCCTTTATTTCTGAAGCACGAGGTGGGAATCCGATTGCTATCCACACCAAGGAATCAATTAACACCTTCCTCACTTTGGCATTGCTTTTGACATTTTAATCTAAAGTTTTCATTTCCTCCTTTCCTCTCCCACTATGGACTTCCTCCTAAACACCCCTAGATTAAAGTTGCCCCGAACAGCATTGCTTAGGGCTGAGTTTCAGCTTGGGGGAAAGAGTCGGAGGAAGTCACATGAATAACTAGATCAGCAAAGTTGTTCATGTGGAAAATGTGCAGTGACCACACCCACGTCACTGGTGTGACCCTGGTATACATCCATGTCCCGGGATAAGGGGGTGCAGTGCTGTGGCCCACGTTCCCCCAGAAATCATCACTTCCAATTCCCAGTACAGCCTTAAATCATTTTTGGAACAACATGAGAAATAACCAACCAACAAATAAATAGATAATCAAAATAAACAAACTCTATGTAGAAGTCATAAGGATCCCCAGGGAGACGCACAGTGGGTTACATTTCTGTGAACCCACAATGCCACATCTAGTACCTAGTGATGTAAGTATAACCAGATTTCTAGGAAGAGGTGCCTGGCCTCATTTTTTAGAAAGAAACACTGATGCGAGGAATAATTAAGAACTTACTAACCCATTGCCTATTCTTCCCCCTTCATTAAAGTACAGATGGGGGCAATGAGAATTAGCCATGCTCATAAACGGACAGGACCCTTATTTCTGCGCCTTGGAGGCATATTTGCACTTTAAGTGGAATTGTACATCATGACGTGATGTTGGATTTCTCCCCCCTCCATGTGTAACTCCCCCCTTTTCTACCCCTGAATGCGCTGTACAGTGACTATGCAGCAGTTAACATTTATGCTTTTACATTACATCAGCATTTCCTGGAGGAGGGATGAGCTATGTAATCTCCCCCAGGCAGCTCCGATTTATGCCCTTCCATTTTGCTTAGTTCATTAACTTGCGCTCTTTGGGGGAGCTGAAAAGAGATATAAATTTTTCACCTCAGGCAGGCATAATTTTCACCTAAATCCATCCCAATTCACTCCTTTTCCCTTTTCCTCTCTCTCGCACACTTCTTAGCATCACAGCAAGTCAAATAATTTTTCTCCCTCTACAATAGCCCTAAATTTCATCAATGCTATGTCAAAGGATGAACCTATTTTAGCCAAGAAAGACACGGACAAAACCAATGGGGGTTGGATCAAGGGTGGGAAGTGGGGATGGCTGGAGCAGGGGGAAAATGGAGACAATTGTACTTGAAAAACAATTAAGAATTAATTAATAAATAAAAATTGAGGAGACAAGAAAGAAGAAATGAAGTTATAACTCAGCTCTTATTCAAAACAAAGAGCATGCACTGCTATAGGCGACCAGGCATTTAATGCCCCCTTGGCTCTTGTGGGTGGCATCTGTGAGGCCTGGGGAGGCAGACGAGAACTGGCTGACCTTGGCTGACATCAGCCTGGGTGAAACTTCGAGTGGGGCCTCTGACGGAGATTTGCTCCAGGTGGCCACGCCTCACCATCTGCAGGCGCCCTGCTCTAGGATCTTCCTTCACGATGTACGTCACCTGACTTTCGTCCGAGTCAGTGTCTGTCACTTTCAAGTGCTGTTCTGTGATGCGTGCGGTAGACCCTGGAAGGGAATGAGAGACGTAGGTCATTTCCCTCATTGCCTTTGAATAGGATGTCAAATCATTTCAGGAGACTGGAGAGTAAATTATCACGCATTCTCTGGGTCTAAGTAAGCACCAGGTGCGAGGCCTTCTGTTCCCAGCTGAATAAATGTTAATTTCCCCAAGTGAAATAGTCTCAACCTCCCAATTTGCTAATTGTCCCTTGGGTTTAGATCCGGGCACCTTGTCTCCACAGATCCCTTCTCCCTCTCTCGCAGTCCCACAGCCTATCAGTCAGCACCTGACTCTACATAACAGCTCCCTGTTCTGTGATGTAAACCACTCCTAGACCTGTGATAAATCTGCTTGGACCTAATTTATTTACTGTCTTGAGGATCACCAAATCATAAAAAACTGCTTTATATAAACTCACAAACATAACTGGTCGCCATCTCTGACCAAATCATCAAATGCACTGTTCCTGCAGACAGACGATATGCTGAGGAGTACAGGAAGGGGGACCTGGGCGGGGGCCCTGCCAGGCTGCACAGCTGTTGGGGACGGGGGCATGGCACTGGCTACTGGCAGACACCTCTTCTCAGGGCGTCACCCCTTGCTTTTCTGTCCAGCCATTTTCTCATATGAAAAATAGTAAATTCTGCTACAGTAGATCCTAGTCATCCTGGTGTTTGGAGAGACAACTCACCATGGGCCTTGAGTGTCCCTGCATGCTCTTGTTGGGTAATGCTCAGAATGCAAGGCCTGACCACTCGTCACCCAGGACATTCTCAGGGATGGGGCAGTATCTTCCTCTGGGAAAAAGATCAGGGAGTTCCCAGAGTTCAGGGTTCCTCTCCTGCAGTGCAGCCCACTGCATGTGAAGGTACCCATCTGGGTTGAGCCCTCTGCACCACCCCCGTGAGATTTGGAGGGCTGAGAGAACCAAAACAAATGTGCTGATGGCAATGCTGCCTGCTGTGCTATGAGCAGCAAAGTACTTTGTCTCAGACCCAGGAAACGTGTCTCCCACCAGCACCCATGAAACAGCAGCAAGCTAACTTAATTGCTTGTAAGTAGGGTAAAGGTAAATGCCAGACCTAAACTTGGGGCCTTTGGGAATCTTCAAATTTTCATATACTATTACACTATATATTTGTCACTACAAAATACATGCAAAACTAAGGCGGGACAGTTCAACAGAACTGCAGTGGGATGTGGATGCTCTGTGGTCAAAAGGCCGAGTTTCTAGTTGACACCTACGGACACACAGTGCACGTGGTCAGTGCAGCTCATGCAAAGCAAGATGGTGGCTGTTAGACCCTAGAACACCATGTCCAATGATTCTCAGTTATTTGCATAATCTCTTCTAGTGCATGACTAAACTGCCTCAGCAAGCCTTTTTAAAAAACTAAGCATGTTGAAAATCCTGCTGGATTCCTGTTGTTGTTGTTTCCGTGTGGCGTTGTTGGACAGTGGCAATGTTTGACCCTGGAAATGCTATAACCTCTTCTCAATCTCTTCTCAAATTCACAGACATGGGCATCTTGTCCAAAGAATTTCAGACATTCACATTTGTCACTCACAACGTTCAGTGTCCCTGAAACAACAGTTCTTGCCAACTCCAGCCTCCTTGAGTTCTGAACACTTAGCTCCATATCCTCCCACAGAGGTAAAGTGGAAGGAAGCACAGCACATTGACCAGGGACCACAGCCACCTTCCTCCAGTCCTTTGGTACCTGCTGAGAGCTGCAGGCCTCGGTTAACAGCCACCCGGGGGGTGTCACCCGTAGGCAGCTCTATGTGTATCTCCATCCTCCCTGAGTCCACGTGGAGTCCGTCAGTGAGAGAGAACTGGAACTCATCCACCGCCACGCCGGGACCACCGGGCATGTACCCGACCAGCCCACCCAGGATGTCCTGGTAGGTGAAGGAGGAGCCCTGGGCTAAAATCCTCCCATTCTCCAGAAGCTCAGAAGCAGTTTGCCTCTGGAGTAGATGACCTGAAGAAGGAAGTAAAGAAAAACAAAGAAACGATGGTAGAACACATTTGGTCCCAAAACAGTGTCTGATTTTGTCGACTAGTATGAGCTTGGGTAGAATGTCAAGCACCTCAGAGGCTCTTGACATTCAACAACTTAGCATTTTAAAAATAACACAGGTGCTGCCCTGTAGCCTCACCTCCAAATAAAGAAGATAAATTCCCACTTTGCCTGGTTAAAAATCTCTTAAAGAGACACAGATGGATGTGGTAATATCATGGCTTAGAAATCAAATCCC
This sequence comes from Tonatia bakeri, assembly GCA_004024845.1. Taxonomy (NCBI): domain Eukaryota; kingdom Metazoa; phylum Chordata; class Mammalia; order Chiroptera; family Phyllostomidae; genus Tonatia; species Tonatia bakeri. Next base: position 136,655 of record PVIA01001108.1, read on the forward strand.
ACTCCATGAAGTCAAATTCATTTCATTATCTAAACTTTATTATTCCCTTCTGCAAAGTGAAAACAGCACTCTTCACTCACTGCCTTCCTCCTAGGGCATCTGGGACAGGAAACAAGGATATGTTTTGAATTCCTTTTAAATTCAGAAAGACACTAAGTATCTTCGGCTTGAGACATACTTTTCTGCTTTCAAGGGCCATGTGTACCACAATGGGACAGTTAAAGTGCTCCATTAAAGAAAGTGAAAATGATTGAGGGAGAGCTAAAAGGCAGTGACCGGCAGCCTCTTCAATTAACTCTCCATCAACAACATCACTTTCATCTCTAAGAGACCAATGGGTGTAAAGGGTGGACTCTTGGGAGAGGAAAACTCCAGCTTTAGTTAATACCAGGGGGATGGCACTTAGAAAAGAAGTAGGTAGAAGATTCCCATGGTGGCTTTTACCTCTAGTTTAATCAGGAAAAGTGATTTTTCTGCAAAAGGAACAAGCTCATTAAGACATCTACCATGCCTGTAAACTGAAGTGAACACCTTTTGCAATTAATAACATGGCTCTTCCTTGCATAAAATGGCCCTGGATTACCAAGCTATGATGCTTTCTCTGAGAAGAGAATATGTAGACTCTGAAACCTATTTTGCCTGAGGTGACATAGAAAAGCGAGAAAACAGCTGAAATTGAATTTCAGAAAGACCAATCACCTAGGATTCAGGCTTCTAGAGTAAATGGTGTCTACCATGAGTCCAAAGAAGGTCAGCGAGCTGTGAATTTGTACTTTGATGCAAAGAATGAGTGATATAGAGGCAAGGCAGAGGAATAATCGGCTGAAATTTATGTGTTTATTCTAATAACCTATCGGGCACCTCAATTAGGAAAGTTTATATAGCAGTTGTGTCCTACCGTGGTCAGGCTTTTTGGTCAATACAAAAATCAGCTCATTATCTGGCGTGTCCAGGTCTTGCAGGCTCAAAGAAAAATTGCTTATCACCATTCCCGAGCTCAGCTGCACGTGGAGGGGCCGCAAAGTCATCCTGGGAGGCTCGTCATTCTTGCTCTGATTAAAGCATAAAATACTAAGTCTCACACAGATTCCAGTTTAAGAAAGAAAAACACACATTATTCAGAGAAAGTAATATTGGTGCATCAACTTTCACTATCAAAATATCATGTAATGTGTCACCATCTTTAACTCCCAGTCAAAATGGTTAGTTTCAAAGGAGAGCAAGTCACACAAACAAAATGTGCCCCTGAAAAGAAATGGGTGGGCATTCTACACAAATCTTCTCAGATCTTTTCCATAGGTACAATGATCATATTTCCCAGGCCAAAAATATGGGTGTGTGGTTAGACAAGGACAAGCAGATTTGGGGGATAAAAGGGCAGGTTATTTGAAATCAGAACTGTCTTTAAAAACCCTAAGCATATCACAGTATCTGTGGGAAGACAACACATTTGAAAGTGTGGGTTTTTAAAGTTGTGTCCCTGCCCGTATGCCAGTGCCACCCCCATCACTGTCCCTGAAGGGTGCTGAGGGCACCAAATGTTTTATTTTCTCAAGGCAGAGAGTATTCCATTCTGAGCTTTATCTTTTATCTCCCTCTCTCCATGGGGTGGTAGAGCAAGCCTGTGCAGTTGCTCCAATGAGAATAAATACAGCATCAAGGAGCACATTTTCTGGTGCTATGACTTAATGAATAAAATGCATTAAAAATGTAAGAAAAGGTAAATATGCCTTAGCATCACACACAATAATTTCAGGGGACAATTGGCATATGTTAGCTTTCATCTAAATACGAGATTGGAAAGGTTTCCCCACCTGACCCTCACAAACTGTTTTCACACAGCAGGAATAGATTTTACCCTGAAACGAAAGTTAAGATTTCCCAGTCAGATCATCCCTAAATGCCAGCCTTAATTCTACAAATTTCCGGTAGGTTAGGGTTATTTTTTCAAATTAACTCTAACACTGAAGGTCAAATTCAATCTTCTTTGCTTTTGAGTTTATGTAAAGGTATTTCATGGTGGTACATTATTATGGTAAAAGACCCAATTCCTCCAACTTCTGAAGTCTTTACCTCAATGGTGATATTGATGCTGTGGATTTCCGAACGACTATTTCCATCACTTACATAAAAACTAAAAATATCATGGGTTGGCTCAATGCTTTCATGAACACTCTGAAAGTAGTAAATGTAGTTTTCCAGGACATCTTGAATTGGAAATGACGCTTCTAGATCACTGGTAGTTCCAGGGCCAAAACGGTCTCCTGCATCAACATCAAGAGAGAACTTTAACTTTGATCCATCAATTCCTGCTTACCGGGCTGAACTAGAAAACGTGACAGTATCATCAACAAAAGGTTCAAGCATGGCTGAGGCTGAGGGTGGGGGAGGGGAAGGAGCAGAAGACCGGGAATCACAAGACTTGGGGTTGGATCCTAGGTTCCCCACTGTTTCTCATCTATAAATGGATACACCTGCCCCACTGTTTCCCTGGGGAATAAATAAAGATAACATGCATGAAAACACTCAGAACATTGCTACTTTATATAGACAGAATTAGTGCTTGCTTTGTTAGAAATCTTTCATAAAATGCAAGTAATGACGCAATAGCAAAGGTTCTACCTTAAGTTTTAGTCAATTTCAAGATCACTCTACTTAGCATATCCTGCAAGAGGAACCCTCTTTCTCTACATAAGAAGAGGTTAACTGTATACCATTTTATGTAAGAAACACCTCCTTGAGCATGTTTTCACTTGATTTCTCAGTTCCTCAAGGGAACTTCAGCATGAGTCAGAGCTCAGTCCCTGGGATGGTCCACCAGGACTACTGGGATGCTCAAGGGCTATTCAGAGCTCCATAGGAAGTGCTGGCTCTGGTTAACTTTTCCTTTCCTTGCAACCCCAATGACTGTAGAAGGCCAACAGGAAGAGTAATCACTTTCTGCACATTGGATGACTTGCCTCTTACTTGGTCTGAGTCTCTGTAATTGATTGATTTCAAATTAGCACATTTTCTTGTGAAAAAAAGAAGAATACCCTGTGTTCTCAAATATTCTCTGGACACAGCAACAAAGAAAGGTATAGATAGAAGATCTGAAATCAGCAAGGCTTTCTCTTCCCCCTTCCACAGTCCTTTGCAAAGACCAGGTCACATATTAAAAGGCCACTGACTCCCTGAATTGTAGAGAGTGTCATTTTTTGTTGACCTCCCAACAGAAAAACTAGGAAATAAAGTTTTATTTATAATTTGTTTGAATCAAGAACTTGAGATGAATATTTTTTTCTTCAATGACATAAATTTTCTTAAATTTTATTCCCTCAAATTTGACATCTCTTATCATCAGAAGCGTATAGGAGTCTAATTTCTATGATATACAGTTCAAGGTTTCCACAGGGAACTCCTATAATTCTTTTAAGTCCTTATTTTCTCTTTTCATTGATCACTATTAATGTCAGAGATGTGGCTTCTTTATTTGGGTCAGAAATAGCATAAAGTAAATAAGACCTAAAAATGTATTCAAATAGAATAATGACATTTTCTGTCACTGGAAAACAAGCCATTCAACAAGTGAATCCTTCACTACTGCTTTCAGTATAAATCCCTCCAGTTTTTAAATCACACCTTTTGTTTTTTCCCATAAATCATTCTTATGCATTTCTGCTCCTTTTTTAAAGGAACAGGCCATATGCACACTGCATAGTTCTCAGTGCGTGCAGGCTGCCATAGTGAACATCTACTACTGCATTGCACTGGAACACAGTGATGCCCTAGAGGTGACCTAATTGTTAGATTTTGTATGCAACAATATAATTATTCTGTTCCATTCAGTCTTGTTAGTAAAAAGTTTAAGTTGCTCCTTCTAAACGTCTTTAAAAAGACATTTTTGTGATCAGCTGGATTTGAAAGCTAGATAGTTATTTTCATAGACATAAAACAGACTCAGTTCATAACACCCATGGAGCAAAATGTGCAGTCATTACATGATGTGCCTTGGACAACGGTTTGTGGCCCTGATCATCTCGTCCTTACTTTCAGGTTCATGCTAACACAAGGGAGCCATTTTCCAAGCATGGCCCTTGGACCAGCGTCAGTGGGATTGCCTGTGAGCAAGGCAGAAGTGCAGACACCTGGGCCTCACAGGCCTCTCCAGCAGGATCTCCCGTGTGCTGCCCAGGACACTGTGTTTTCACCAGCCCTCCCTGTGAGTCTCAAGGACAGTAAAGCTGGAGAACCATTTTTAGAGGCTGACTGCTGGACCAGTGAAATACTCCTCTGTGTGCATTCCAGGTTAATGTAAAGCCGTGTGAGGAAGGCTTTGTAAGAAACCATCTGGAGAGAGGAGAAGGCCAGGGCATCCATCCCTTGCTGGTTCCCCACCCTTCGCCCATGCTCGTCCCTCTGTGAGAAATGCCATTTTCCCTCTGCCCACTAACCCTCCAAGTTCCAGCTCAAGTGTCCCTCCCTTAGACTTTTCCTCCCTTCCCAGGCAAAAGTAATTGTTTTGTCCTATGTATCTTCTCAGGGTTATGCTTCTTTCCCTGTCCTGACATCTTAGGTATTGTGTAATTTATCAGCCTTCATTTCTGTCTCCCACTTGGGGCGGGGGCTTTTATTCATCCATCACCCCTAGAATAAAGATGTGTGGAGATAAATCAAATGCAGGGATAAACAAATCTAAGTGCGCACACTGAGAGGCGAGATAGGGAAAAGACCCACGGTTTTCCATAGGAAACCATGACCGCTGCTAACTGAGTTTCCAGTAGCCAGGCTCAAACCTCAGGCACCATGCTGGCCACAGCACCTTCAGTCAATGGCCTCTCTGTGGGGGCTGCACCCCCATGAAAGCCAAGTGCTGGCATTCAGGAATCTCACTGCAGAGGCAGCAGCACAGTAACCTGCCATGAGCTGTCTCGACTGCCAGTCACCGCGGTCCCAGGGGGCCTGGGGATGGGACACATCTCGCTGCTCCTCCGCTGTGCTAACCACTGAGGGAAGAGGGGCCAGGGCAGATGGTAGAAGGGGAGGGATGTGGAGGGGAGGATCGCAGAGAGACAAGCATGCATTTCCATTCATGTCATATCTTTAGAAGGAGCCAAGACAGAAGCTACAGTTCAGCTAAACTGCAGCTGCCTCACAATAAAAGGACAGAAATTTTTATTTCCTTGACACACAATTCTGAGTGTAATCCACAAGGCCTTCCATCTCCACCGCTGGTGCCTTGCTCTACTTTTTCCCATAACATTGATTTATCTCCTAACATCGCATACAATTTTCTCACTCATGAGGTTTCTTATCTGACTGCCCCTCCAGGATCCAGGGAACCACAAAGGTAGTGGTTCCTGTCTATTTTGTTTACTGATGTTTCCCTAGTGCTTAAAAAAGTACCTGGCACGTGGAAAATGCTCAGTAACTTTCTGTTGAGTGGATGAAACCTTCCATCCTTCCGTCTCTTTGAAATGGTCCCATTCCTCTTTAGTTCAGGTTTAGCCAGAGGCAGTTAGCCCCCTCCACCCTCCCTTCTTTTCAGGTTGAAAGAATTCTACAGCAAAGCTCCTGCTGGTACCTGTGCCTGTGTTCTCAATGCAGCCAAACATGGGCAGAGCACTTAGTCTAATGACGGCATCTCCCTGGAGGTTGTCATGATCATCAGCAGCAAAGAAATGGTGAAATGAGAGCGGTGTTCTCCCTCCCTCGTCAACCTGAGAAAGAAAAGAATGCAGAGGGTCCTTGGGCGATTGTACATAACTGCGGCAAAAAGAACTGAATTGCAAAGTGCTGCCTGGGGTGACCTTCTGGCACCAATTTCACTTCTTTGAGGAGGCAGATCCTCTACAGACGAGATGAGGAATGAGCATGCCGGTGAAGTCAGGCAATCTTTCAACGCCTCTCAAAGCGACACTCAGGCATGATGACTTCTGTGTTTCCCTTCAAAGTCGAGCTTCCTTCAATGATGGATCTGGTTATAAAGCAGCTCTGGCCCATTCAAATCACTCACCTCGGCATGACTGCATGACAGAATGGCTGCCTTCCTTCCCTATCAACATTCAAAAGCCCGCAGCCAGACAATGATCATCCAGTCCTCCCTCGGACACCATGAGGGCGGCTGTCCTATAGGTGTTCCCACGCAGAATGAAAGTCCCGTTTATTCCTTTGCAGTGTACATTTATAGGTGGTGTGCGGAAGGAAAGGGCTCAGCACACCTGAAAGCTAGCGCTTATCTTAATGTCAAGGAGGAAGGTAAACCACTATGAGCAAAAATGGTTGCTTGCAATACCATTCTCCGTTAGGGTCCTGCTTAGCATGCTAACTCTGCAACCGTAACCTGGTGTTTTGTTTGTTTTTTTTTTTTGCCAGATTTCTGGATATGACCCTGGCCTTTCACTTTGAAGAACTCTTGGCTGCATGTGGGAAGACTGACATGTTACAAAGTGGAAAGTCACCCTTTCTTTGGGAATGGGGAAGGTCCAAATGGCAGCCCCAAGGTGTGGAAATAGGAAAATGGGTGGAATATCAGACTTACTTAGAAACAACTCTCTTTTATTAATTTTCAGTTGCTCGATGAAACCAGAAAAACTCCTGAGTTTTTGGCATTATGGTATATATAGAGAACAGGGTAAGGAAAATGAATGAACTTTTATGGAATTCCTACAATGTGCCAGTACTGTACTCATTTTTTTGAATGCTACTTTATTAGTCATCAGAGCAACCTTCTGGAATTACTAATATTTTAAAGATGAGGAAATTGAGGCTAAGATAGAATATAAAACTGGTCCGAGGTCACTTAACTAGTATGTAACAGAACCGTCACGTGAACTCAGGTCTGGGTAACGTTGTGATCGGGGTTCATTATCTAGCTGCCCCCTCCCCCACTGCCCTACCCCAAGGAACTGTCAACATTGTTTACAGCGATAAATATCAGCCTGACTTAAGGAGTGACTTGGGGGACACTGTCCCTATTCCCATGTTTTAGTTGCTGCAAACATTAGATTATGAACTCCTCAAAGATATTCCATTTCTTTTTTAAAATTGACATAATGCATAAAATAGCATTTTATTACTCTTAATATACTTCAATTATCATTACCACATATCTTGAGGCATTATTTTCTGTGTAGAAAAATAATTTAAGTTACCCTTAATTTTCTGTGTAGAAGAGGCACCAACTACTTTGACGTATCTGGCTTATCACAGAAGTATCCTGATTTACCAATTACTTTCCTTTGGTTTCGTCAGCTTCCTCTGAGTGCTCCCACTACTACACACATCTAGCATTTATGTCTGGCACATACTAGTTATTGACTAACTAAACAATGTAGCTATAATTTGGTTTTCTGCATGTAATTATTTTCTTCCTTTTTGAAAAACTCATGATTGAAATAATGCATATCTTGATACTATTGCCTTGATACTTTGGGGGAAGGACTTGGCAGCCAATTTAGAAAGAGATCCTTTACTCATATCGCCACAGACCCTAGCTCTCTGTAGCACCTGCTGCTCATTGACCCGAGAGTTGTTTACCGTGATGAGGTCAGCAAAAGCAATGACAGGAGGTGGGTTCCTGACAGGAGTGATCAGGATGGTAAACGTCTGATGGTCCAGATGGTTGTGGTCCATATCAGACACAGAGAAACGGAAGCTGTCAGTAACCAGCTGACCATCGGTCTCAAACACAGCCGAGTACCTACAGAGGCCATGAGAAGAATCAAGTGAATTATCTACACCAAGAAGACAAGCGAGATGACTGCATCTTTGCTTAAAAATGGGGCAAGAAGCAACATAATCTTTCAAGGGAACTTCTGATAAGTTGTCAACTTTTTTAAAATTTTGTTCCACATCTTCTTAAAAAATTATTGACTTTATTGGGGTGACATTGGTTAATAAAATTATATGGGTTTTACGTGTACAATTCTATAATGCATCACCTGTATATTATATTGTGTGTTCACCACCGAAAGTCAAGGTTAATTATTTTAATACATTAAAAAAATTTGCCCTGGCTGGTGTAGCTCAGTGGATTGAGGGCAGACTGCAAACCAAAGCATTGCAGGTTCAACTCCCAGTCAGGGCACATGCCTGGGTTGCAGGCCACAGCCCCTAGGAACCACACATTGATGTTTCTCTCTCTCTCTCTTTCTCCCTCCCTTCCCTCTCTAAAAATAAATAAATAAAATCTTTAAAAAAATTCTGTCAAGTAATACAAAGTGGTTACATACCTAATTTTCTTGTTGTTGATGTCTTCCATTGTGAAATTGGCAACCTCTGAGATTTCTTCCACTTCAGGTCCTGAGGTTCTTAGAAGAGTACCATACATGGGCAGAGATCTCAACTGAATCCAGATCTCTGCGTCGGGGGAAGAATCGTCCTAATTGGCCAAATATGAGGTGAGACATGAATGCACATTTGCAGAAATAAATACTTCCAGTAGTTAAAGTGCTTCCTTCTTTGCTAACTGGAAAAAATCTCTTTCTACTTTGTGGCAAAGCAATACCATTTCAGACTGCCTGAAAATCCCAGTAGTTATTCCTTCTAAAATGCCTCTTTGATAATCTCCTTTTTCAAACATAGCTTAAGACAGTAGTGGCGAAATTCACTTTCAGCGAATGGCATAAGACAAAGAGACACCCTATTGTTACTGTAAGAGCCATACAGCGTTTTGTTTTCATTACAAGCATCTAGTAAAGAACAAAACACGGTCAGAGATACAAGTCATCTTTCTAAAAACACAGTTGTAGCCTTCTTTTACAGTTTCTAAGGACAATTTTCTTTTCAGAAAAGGGTAAAATTCCCTTATAATATATAATACAGTGATAATATGAAGAAAATTCTGCAAACAGGAAGAATGGAAGTTACTGAGCTCAGCCAATGACTCCCTTTAATGTGTTACATAATAAAATTTTTAGTTTCATGGAATTTAGGGAATCTTACAGTTTTCATTCTATTGGAACTGAAAAGACCATTTCCCTCTCCTTCTCCATTGCTTTTTGGGAAATAAAATTGGCTTTCTGTGTTTCTACATGGACAAAAATTGAATGTCTTAATAAACAATTTCCTCTTTCTTCAAGGGTATTTTTGGAGATAGCTACAAGGTAGGTGGCATGTTTTTGGAGAGTTTTGCTCAGTCATTCATCTTTTAGAGCACTCGATGAGAACACGGGGCACTTTACCCTCCACTGTAGTAACAAGGAAGATAAATACCGCATCGCTCAGTGTGTTCTCAGATGCAAATGCTCACAGCTCTACTGTGCAGTCAGAGGAGGTGCTGGGTCAGAAACGTGAGCACAGATGCGTGATCAGGGCAGCAGGTTGTAACCAGCTCCCCCTTTCTAGCCCCAGGGGCCTTTTTAAGTTGGCTGTTCCGAGCCTCAAGGGACAATCCCAGAACTTCCCATATTTCTTCATATCACTTGACACAGGCAAGGAAGGAAACATAAATTCATTAAAGCGGTAAAACTTCAGAAAATTTCCCTTAAATTTATTATTTGAAACTTTGTTTTCCCACATGGTTGTCAAATACAATATGCAGGCTTTCAAAAGATGACCTTCTAACATTACTGAGTACTTCCTGAAAAATAATTTTTAAAAGACAGCTGAGAGTTCTAAGTATTGTCTCCAGGATGCTGATAAACTACAGAAGGACAGAGATCCTGACTCCTGGTTAGAATCCTCTTCTAAATTCTGCATCGGCAAGTTCGGTGCAGAAATACTTTTTTCATGTCAGACACATCTTATTATAATGTTTCAACTCTCAAATGACTGCTGGATTTGAAAAAGCATGAAATCAGCTAGATTTTTTTCCACCTGAAAATGCTGCTATAATTTAAAGAAATTACTATTTTGGGAAATCCAAGTCACTGTGGGAACAAAAATTTATAAGAACCTAGAGCTTGCTCTCATGTAACTTTCTTACTTAAAGACCTTCTTATCCTTTTTGTATTAATTCATTTTTTCATTTTCTTCTTATTACTTATAAATCTATTGTCTTGCTGATTCAACATGAGGACTAGAACCCTGATAATTAGTATTTGTCTAGTGTTTCTCCTTTATCCTGTCCCTGGGTCTATCATTACCTTGGATCTTGTTACTCATTTCCTTGAACTTCGTAATATAGTTTGATATATTGCTACCAAGTATTTTAGTTGTTTTTGTACTTATGAAAAGGGACTCTCCTCTTATGAGATCTATTTTTCTTTTTATATGGTAGCAGACTGCTGAGACCCACCAATATGGTTGTGCAGCAATAGTTCATCTGTTTGGAGGACTCTCGAATATTCCACAGACTAAGGGTTCTACAAGGTGTCTGTTATCCTGGTGATAGGCATTTGACTGTTTTTGATATTTTTGCTATCACAACTGATATTGCTATGAACATTCTTGTGCACATTCTTTTGGTGTAAGTTTCTCTTGGATAGAAACCTAGGGGTGAAATGGTTAAGGTATATGGCATTCATCCTCATAAGACAACGCCCAATTCTTTTCTAAAGTGCTCATTCCAGCTTACACTTCCATCAGCAAAGTAAAAGTCTCCTGCAGACCCATTATCTCTCCAACATTTGGTGTTGTCAGATTTTAAAATTTCTCCCAGCTGGATTGGTATAAAATGATAGGTAGCCATATTTTGCTTTTCCTAATGACAAAAAGCTGACCATCTCTTAGATTTATTGGCTCTGTGTGTTCTTCTGAAATTCCTGTTAATGACTCTCATTCATTTTTCTATCAGATTATCTTTTTCTTCTTAATTTGCAGAATATCTTTTCTTCGTTATTTTTGGTTATATGTGTTGTAAATATCTTTGTTCAATTTTAACTTCTCTGTTTTCTGTATTTATGGTGTGTTTTGGGAAACATAGGTTTAATTTTAATATTGTCAAGTGTATCAATCTTTTCTTTACAGTTAGCTCTTTTTGCTTCTGGTTTAAGAAATTTTTCCCTTTCCCTATATCCTAAAAAGAATTATAAAATAAAGTATTGCTTATAACATTTAAGTACTTGATTTGCCTGGAGTTAATATCTGTGTGGGGTGTGAGGAAGCTGTACAGGTTCTGTTGTTTTTCCATACAAATACTCATTTTGTGCAGATACATGTTTTATTTTTATTATTTTTAAAGATTTTATTTATTTTTAGAGAGGGGAAGGGAGGGAGAAAGAGAGGGAGAGAAATATCAATGTGTGGTTGCCTCTCATGTTGCCCCCACTGCGGACCTGGCCTACAACCCAGGCATGCGCCTTAACTGGGAATCAAACTGGCGACCCTTTGGTTCACAGCCCATGCTCAATCCACCGAGCTACACCAGCCAGGGCCAGATCCATGTTTCAAATAGTTCCTCTTGTTTCCATGGATCTGGCTTGCTATATCTGTTTTATATTATGGTACCATATGTGGGTTGGTTCTGGACTCTCCAGGATATTCCTGCACTATACTGCTTTAAATAGCTTTATAATAAACCTAGACACCTGATAGGACAAGCACCTGCCCACCATCATTCTTTTTCAGGATTTTGGTCCTTTGTTCTTCCTTATATATTATACAATCAGCTTATCAAGAGCCATAAAAAGTCTAGTAGACTTTTGATTGGGTATCAGTTGCAAAGAAAGATCACTTTGTGGGAGAACTGGTATCATTTTGATACTAAATCTTCTTATTCAAGACTATGGCAGATGTGAAATTTATTTAGTGCTTTTTAAAATATCTGCCAGTGAAGTGTTTTAATGTTCTCTGTAGAAGTATTGCCTGGTTTTTGTTAGATTTTGTATAATGGAGAGGATTTTTCTAATGATATTATAAATGGTATCATCTTTTTAGTCACATTTACTTGCTATTTTCGGCTTATGTTTAGTAATGCTATTGTTTTGTTAACCTCCTGTCTGGCCTCTTGGTAAATTCTCCTTTTATTTCTAATACTTTCTCAAGAGATTCTTTTGGATTTTCTTTATAGTCAGTCATGGCATTAATCATTTCTAGAACTTACACATCTTTTGTTACATTTATTTCCAGATATGTGTTATGCAGTATCATTATAGATGGTATCATATTTTGAATTATTGTAGTTCGGGCTGGTACATATAAACACTATTAGCTTTTTAAGATGAATCTTATATCATCCTCCCCATATTACAGATGAAAAAAACTGAGCCCTAGAGAGTGAAGTAATTTGCTAAGGGTTGCTATGCTAGTAAGTGGTGAGTTTGGGGTGAAATGCATCTGTTCTAACTACAAAGTCCACTGCATCCCTCTCCCACTTGTTTACTAGAAGTGCATAGCAAATGTGTGAAAGAAAGCCCCATTAATAAGCAAATCACACAGAATCCCATTTATGCCGTTTGTCTCTCCTGACATCTAATTAATGAACTCTAATTACAAACAGACTCACTGGCTCCTATCCCTTTACATTCTGCTTCATTTATGACCAGATTTCACATGGCTTTTGCAACCTTTCTGGATGTCTGCTATAAACTCACTAACTAATAAGCATATCTGGAGAAATTTTCCCCGTTACGCTAAGTATAAAATTCTTCTATAGCCCCCAGAGAAAGTTAGTATGTGCCTTAGCAACATCTTTAAAATAGGCTATGCATTCAGTAGGCTAGGATAGTTCTTCTGGAGTCTTTCTGTTCTCATGGGTAAATTCATGTTCAATCAATTTCTGAAAATACACGTTCAGTGGCCAATGGGCTTGCATTTTGATATGCAGCTTATAACAGGCAGTTAATGGGCAGGAACTGCTCCTGGAGTGCAATTTTGGTCTGTCACGCATTTTCCAAGCCTCGGTGATCTATTGATTAATTCTGTATTCATACATTTTTATGAATTCATGAGTTTCATAAAATTCAAGACCATAACCGATGGTAAAAATCACCTGTCAATTAAAAAAAAAAGACCATAAAATCAAAGCTGGTTGGAACTGTAGTGGACCCATGAGAAGGGTCAGGATGGAATGCAGTTTTCCATCGTTTGAGAAAAGACAATGTGAGGGGAAACTCTGTGAAGAAGCAATTGAAGAAACAGTTCCCAGGCCAATGCTTTATCTTTCACGTTACTACTCAGGACCAGATTTTATAGTCAGACCCTTCAGCCCAGAAAGGGATCACTTAAAACTACAGAGTGGTTCTTTTTTTTAAGGCCAGGTCATTGGTTGGACTTTTAATACCAAGAATGACTACCATTCAGATAATCATTCTTATTTTCAAGGCATTTGACAAATTATCTCATTATCATGTTTACATAGATAGTTCATATCTATTTACATGTATATATGTATTTACATAGAGAGCTCATATCTATGTACCGTATGTATTTACAACACACATAACTGAAGAGTAAAATAAATTACCCTCATTATCCTTAGTGCCATAGGTAAACTCAAGGAAAGAAGAGGAGTTTAATTAATGAGGATCACTTACCGAGTTAAGGCCAAATGAGAGAAAAAAGCCAAACCTAGAGTTCCTGAACTTACCCTTGGTCCCTTAACCACCCTGTTCCTCCTGGGGCGCAGAATGGAGGGTGAGTCACAAATTTTGCCTAGGAAACCCGGCAGACAGGCGCCGCCAGAGGGCCGTGCTGGCTTCTGCCTAGAGCTGAACCTGAGTCAAAAGCTGGTGAACAGTGGGCTTTCTCTCAGAAACGGGGGCCATGAAATGCCATGACCTGTTGGTTACTGATCAGGTTAAGTTCCTCTAAAATGCTCTTTCCGTAACATTATCATTTGAAACACATTATGGATGGAGCTTAACATGGGGGACCTGGACTTTTTAGTCACTGGCACTGTTTCCTGTTGAAAGTCACCCAGCCCTACACATGCCCAGAGTTTCTGCTTGTTCACATGTCTGTTCGTGAGACAGTGAGAGCAGTTGGAATAAAGAGTGCAATTATTCCTAAGAGTAGAACTAGAGGACAGTTGAGGAACAAATTCTTTCGATGGCCACAAACAGAAGCCCCAGTTCTCAGACATGGCATCGCTCTCTAGCCAGCCCAGTCCGAGGGTGCAGTGGCAAACGAGAGGACAAGTGTGAGCACTTACAACATAAGCGAGGTGTGATCTAGTGATTACAGCTGTGCTTTTGCTAGCAACAGTGAGGCTCAGAGAGGCACCAGTAGCCAGCCGAGGCCCTCGGTCCCCGGGCAGTGACACCTCCACTCTCACTTCCACGGTTGTCACCGAGATACCATCTGTGATGGAGATCTCCATGCTGTCCTCCCGGGCAGAGGAGCCATCATGTAGATACTGCAGAACATTTTTCTCAATATCCTGATATGTGAAAGTGTCACCTTCCAAGAACAAAACAAATTACAAAATCAATTACTTCTGGAAATGATGCTTTTCATTTATATGACACCTTTGATCTCAGGATTTCAAAGGACAATATGTACAGGATCACAAACTCAGGGAGATGTAAGCTAATTAGTCCAGCCACCCACCCAACATAGGATTCCCTTCGCACTGCTTTTGAAAAAGGTGTGTAGCTTGTTCTCCAACACTTCTCAAGGTGGGAGGCTCACCCTTTCACAAGGTAGCTCATTCCACGAAAGGCACTTCTATTTTTTTTTTAAATCTGCCTCTATAAGGTCCCTTCATCACTCTTAGTTCTAGGGAATAAAGGACAAGCTTCTATTCTCTATAATAGTCCTACTGATACCTAATCTTGATACTGAAAAGTTTTTGAAAAAGAAAATAAATTATGCTTAATGAACCTGTAACTGGTCTCTGTTTTAACTGAGACTATAACATTTTTTTTAATTTAAAGATATCTAAAAATTTAAAAACATATGGGAAGTTAGAAACTCAAAGTATATGTAAATTATATAGCTTTGATATGTATTGTGTAAAAAAAGTTTCAAGGTCATATCAGTTCAGAAAAAAATAGGGTTAAACAAAATTTAAAATTAAAAACTTTTAAACTGTGGGATTTATTAGAATTTTAGAATCTTTAAAAAAATGTATTGATTTTTTTTTTAGAGAGAGGAAGGGTGAGAAAGAAAGAGAGAGAGACATCAACCTGTTGTTGCAATCATTCACACATCTATGGGTCGAGTGCCGTAAGTGCCCCCACCAGGGATAGAACCTGCAACCTTAGCATATCAGGACGATGCTCTAACCAACTGAGCTACCTGGCCGGGGCAAAATTTTAGAGTCTTTAATTAAAGCTTCTCAAAAGCTGTCTTGGCTGGTGTGGCTTGGTTGGTTGGAGCATCATCCTGTACACCAAAAGACTGTGGGTTCAATTCCTGGTCGGGTTGTGGGTTTGGTCCCCTATTGGGGCACATCCGGGAGGCAACCAACTGATGTCTCTCACATTGATGTCTCTTTCTCTCTCTCTGTCTCTCTAAAAGCAATGAAAAAAATGTTAGCCTAGGTTAAGGATTAAAGCTTCTCCAAATTGTTTGGCCATGGAGCCCTTTTAACAAGAAACACTACTTTGTGTTGTGAGTCCCAGCAATTTCACAGAGCACAGTTGAGGTACCAGTCTTTTGGATGTTATATTCAACTATATTTCCTGATAGGTTATTGACTCTCATAACTGGTGTTATGTAATTAAACTAAAGAATTTATGCATTCTCCGTGTTAGTCTTCTAAGCCTTTTCTTTCAAGATTGTGTTATGGTGATTTATTGGTGCTAGAGGTATTATACTTAAAAAGGTAATAAAACTAGTAAGTTTATTATAATACATTAAAAAGAATATTTTACAAACATCTTTGGATCTCATATATTAATTACACAAATATAGGTAAAATAAAACGTTAACAAAAATTGCGCTATAGCTATTATGCTCCTAAAGTAGTTCCCTCAGTATACTAGAAGTCTATTCTAATAACCCTTCTTTTGTTCAGTCAGTTTTTAAAAATCTAACTTTGTGACTCCCAGATGCCTACTGGTTTTCTCACAAATTCAATCTACCTTCAAGGTCAAAGACTTTCCCCCCTACCTCTACAGGGATAATCAGAATAATGCATCATTACATGATAACTATGAGTTATATAAAGGTTTTGAGAAAGTGCAGATTGTCAGAATAAGCATATAGCATCCCAAGGTAATGACTTTCAAAGGGATAATATTTACTTTGATAATATCTACTTTGATAAGGGATGACTATTAAAAACTAGATTTAGTTACATTCTTTGCACTTTTCTGTTCTTTCTAAACAATCAATATGTGTTATTTTTATAACTGAAGAAAGTGCAGTAAATACTACTTTAAAGAGCAGATCACATTACTGCACTGCTATATCTCATAAACACTAGTTTAAAAATGTGTTCCCTTTTTATGGATGTATATGCATGTCGTTTACACAGTCGGAGTCACAGCGCTATAAATACCGTGAAGATTTACATTCCATAGCAAGGTAAACAAATTCATGTCCATGAACAACCCATAGGAAAGCAGCAGCTGGCAGTTCACATGAGGTTGTTCTCAGTGTCTTTACTCCAGGTTTCAGAAATCAACCAATTTCACCTACAGTCTGAGGAAACAGCTTCATAGTTTGGGGCGTGGGAGGTGGCACAGAGAAAGAAGTCCCAAATATTTCAGCTGATGGACTAAACACTGAAGTTCTTTTCAAGTATCTCCTCATAGTTTGTCCCACAAAATTGCTGACTTCTTGTCTGAGACACATAAAACAGACTGTACAGCAAGCAGTCCCCCCAGTAGGTCAACGACAGAGCAAGCAGCTACCTGTGGCCATGGGCCCTCGGAACTCAGTGGTGTCCTTGAGGAGCACGCCATGCTGCGGGGGCTTCCGAAGCTCAAACAGGAGTTCTTCAGGTGCTGTCTCAGCATCTCTTACTATCACCTGAAGTCCTGCAGGCAGGAGAATGAAGCATGGTGAGAAGGTGTGTACATTAAAACTGTATTCTCTGTACACATTAAAGCCACAGGCCAGCCTGGAAGCTGTGTTGTGGGGAATCTGAGTCACAAGAAAGCACCCTTTATATCCAATCAACCACACAGGGGTGAAAACTGATAATATAGTCAATTCCCATGATATAAGTAGATTCTTCCACAAGTTAACTTATAAGTAGGTAGTTCTGTATTCAGAACACCTTGCCCCCACCCCCATGCAAATGAAGGTATGGAAGTCCATGAAAAAGTCAGTCCTGACTGGCTAGCATGGGTTTTCTTCCAGAAAATATTCCTAGAAACTGTTTCCATTTTCATCGTTTCTTCCCTTCCCTTTCTCTGAATTTATATAAGAACCAAGTCATTTTAACGATGGTTGCTCCAGCCATCACTGCAATGAGAAGTAGGGTAAAAGTGACAGTTGGCTTGTTTATAAATGGATGATAATTAATTTTAGGCCAATACCCACACATAGAAAATGGATAAGAATCTGTAGAGCATGCCCAACAGAAATCACAATATCCACTGTTTGCTCTTATTGTGCAATGTTCTTGGTAATGGAATACACTTCTAAAGAATGAGTATAGTAATAGGTAAGTCAAATCACATACAAAGAGAGTCACTGGGCCACACTAACGCTGCACAACTGCTGAAGGTTATTTTGATCTGTCATTTCTCCTGGTTCTCTTTATTTTCTAAATAAGAAATAAAGGAAATAATTGAAACTGCTCCCCTCTATTCTCTCTGCTACTTCTTATTTTAGTGAGGCCAACAAATCAATCTCCTGGAGGCTGGAAAATAAATTCTGTGTTGTAGTCCATCACTGAGCACTGGCCTCTCAAGGGTCTATTTCCTTCTCTCTTCGTGGAAATAGACAGAGGGAAGGATACGGATGAGGATGCAAGCAACTTCTGGAAGAGGAGATCATTACATTTTGGTAACCTTCAAGAGGTTTGAACAGGGACTGTTGTTGAGCTATGGTTCCATTTCCAAAGCCAAGTTTCTTTCAGGCTCCCAGTTCTTACCCACGGGAGTGCTGCCTCCTGGGCCGACCTCAAGCAGTGGAGCTGTGACCCGGAACAGTGGTGGGCGCCGGTCAGAGGGAACTAAGTGAATGGTGAGGGCCATCTCGGGACTCGTGTGCTCTCCATCTGAGACTAGAAACGGTACACATGCACACACATAAGTCTACTGTAGCCTGGTCACCTTCAGGCTATTTCCCTCAATGTGTAGCCAGAAGTTTTTTGGATTACCTAAACACTTTGTTGTGATGTTTACACATGGAAAAAGTAAGCAAGCAAGATACTGCAGGCTGTTCTAACAAAACTTTCTATGGGATAACAAAAAGGTAAAGGGTCCTAACAGCAAGTTCATTTGAAGAAGCAAGTTTCACAAGGTAACATTGATAAACGTTAGTGCAAAGAAAAGTAATATAGAATTTGCACCCTTTGAACTGGTGTTGGTAAAGGCTTTTATTTATGGGATTATTTTTCAATTAAATTCATTATTCCAATGTTTCAGAAATATTTTTTCCAAGAAATCTCTTTTAGAAATGACATGTCTATATCTGGTTACAAAATAACTTTTGAATAGGACAGAAAATGTCCATATAAATATCTCTAACAGTGTTTGGAAGTAAGCAGACTCATTTTTACCTGGTCATTAATCACAATGCAATAAATGGAAGACACCTTTGTGAACAAAACAGTGACCTTAAGATTTTATTTCCCTGGATTATCTGACATCCCCAAGTGAATACTGATCAGCCGAGGGAAAGGAAAGTAGAATTGCCTGACCCTAGACTCTTATTTCCACTTTCCCATAATTTAACTCACTCTCCCTTCTCTGAAAGTCAGGAGGAATACCTGTACCACCAACTCATCAATGTGTTTATCTGTAGTCGCAGTTGAGAAAACCGTATTATTGATCACTTTAAATGTGTGGTATGCTTGCATATGGATTGGTTATAAGAAACTGGTTTCCTTTTTCACCTTCTTTTGGACTTAGTAATAGTCAGTAGGAATCTGACTAGTACTTAAGTAAAACAGAGCATTGCTTAGTGACTCCTACTGGTGACTCCATTTAGATTTTAGATTTCTCTTTCCTTGAGAATGGATCTAAAAAATAAGACTGGATTTTATAAGGTACATTCCACATCCAAGAAAAGTCCAGAAATAGCCCTATTAAAGGACAGAAGACATCATCCCTGTACGAATGAAGGTGGCTCTGGCCATTCAGTCACAGGTCAGAATTATTGCCTCTGATCCTTTGTTTATGCTTGGTCTTCTCTCTAGACCACCAAAGATAAGAACAGATGATTCTTAGCTTTTGGGTGTTTGTGGACAAACATGCAAACTTTTCATAAAGTTTAGTCAATTCAGAATTTTCTGAAGTCCCTGTAATCTAAATTAAAAAACCCTCTGTTAACTAATAATAAATAATTGCAAACTATAATTTTAATTTTTTTCTATCTTTCACATTTATTTTATTTTTAAGTGGGGGAGACTTCAGGGAGCCTTCGACATCCTCACTTTATAGAAGAGGAAAGAAAAGGCCCTAAAATTTCAGAGCTTTGGTCCTGCCACACAGCTGTCTGTGTGAGCAAGGCATACCTTTGTCTAAGTAAATGGAAGAAAGCTATTTTCCTGGTACCTTTCCTATATAACAAGAAAATATATCATGTGGGTACAGGGTTTTGCAAGTAAATAGGAGAGCTTTCAATATAAATGTTAGCAATGACATGTCCAGCCCTCTTTTTAAACAATGTTTCTGATTTCTTTGAGAAACACTCAAATTGCCCCCTTTCTTTGGGTCAGATGCCTCCGGTGGGCACCATTCACCTGGCATGTTTTCCTTGCTTAGGACAGTTCTGCAGAGTATCTGTGCTTGACTTGAAGCAGCTGGGTCAGGAATATCAGCTTGCCTTCTTACCTCAGTTGGTTACCCGAATTAGCTGTTTGTCACCCTGTGGGTTAAATGTCAGGGTGCGGGCTTGTTGCCGCCTTAGTTAGTGTGTTCTCATTTTAAAGTTCTCTCTCACAAAATTCTCCTGGGAGATGGCCAGATTCCCAAAGTTTTTCTTCTTGAAAAAAAGGAACCCCTCATACTCCTCACAACAATTAACTCAAAATGCATCACGGACCTAAATGTAAAACACAAAGCTACAAATTGCCTAGAAGATAATATAGGAGGAAACCTAGATGACCTTGGGTATGATGATGCCTCTTGATAGAAGACCAAAGACGTGATTCATGAAAGAAATACTTGATAAGCTGGACTTAGTGAAAATTAAAAAATGCTCTGTGAAAGACAATGTCAAAAGAATACAAGTACAAGCCACAAAATGGTAGAAAATATTTGCAAAAGACATATATGACAAAGGACTCTTACCCAAAATGTACAAAGAACTCTTAAAAGTCAACAATAAGAAAACAAACAATCTTATTTAAAAATGGGCCAAAGACTTTAACAGACACTTCACCAAAGAAGATATAAGTATGGCAAATAAGCACATGAAAAGATGCTCCTCACCATGTGTCAGCAGGGAAATACAAATTAAAACAATAAGAAGATACCCACATACCAATGAGAATGGCCCAAATCCGGAACGCTGAAAACACCAAACGCTGGGAAGGATGTAAAGCAAAAGGAACTCTCAGGCATTGCAGACGTGCATGCAACATGGCATGGCCACTGTGGAACACAGTTCGGTGGCTTCCTACAAAACTAAACACTCTTAACATGTGATCTGGCAGTTGCACTCTTTGGTATTTGCTCCCCAAAGCCGAAAACTCAGATCCACACAAAACCCTGCACACAGATGTTTTTAGCAGCTTTTTTCCCAATTGCCAAAGCTTAGAAGCAGTCAAGATACCCTTTACTGGGTGAATGGATAAATAAACTGTGGTACATGAAGGCAATAAAATATTACTCAGCTCTAAAAATAAATGAATTATTAAGCCATGAAAAGACACAGAGGAATCTTATGTATACTTACTAAGAGAAACAAGTCAACTTGCAAAGGCTACATACTGTATGATCCCAACTCATGACATTTTGAAAAAGGCAAAATTATGAAAGACAATTTAAAAAATACCAGTTGCTGAAGGGGGGAGGTGGAGTGGTGGATAGAAGAATAAACATAGCACAAAGGATTTTTAGGGCAGTATATATACTCTATGATATATGGATGAATAAACACTATACATTGGTCCAAACCCACAGAATGTATAACATCATAAGTGAACCTTAATGCAAACTATAGACTGGGTGATTCTGATATTTCAATGTAGGTTCATGCTTGGTATTAAAAGGTACCATTAGGGTGAGTGAAACTGATAGTGGGAGAGGGTGTGCTATTCATGTGTGGGACTAGGGGGATAGGGAAAACCTTTATACCTTTTTAATTTTGTTGTAAACCAAAAATTGCTCTAAAATTGTTTCTGAAATAATATTTTCAAAGACCACCCAACAATAAAACAAGGAAATTCAGGCAGAAATAAGATAAATTATGGTTAGCTAAAGGTCCATTTCTTTTATTCTTTAAAACAGGTTCATGAATCAGTTGGTTACCTTTAAATCCCATGGAAGTTAATAGTTAACCCCTTCAACTGTTCAAGTTTTCAGATAAAAGTTGAGGCTTGGAAAGCAAACTGGCACACTACCATGACACTTGTTTTACATGACCAACACAATACACACCAGACTACGCCAAATACTCCACACTCGGAGCCAGAAACTTGCATGCACATCCTGGTACTGCTGTCTACCAGGTGTGGGACCTGGGCAGATTACTTACTGTAGTGACCCTTAGTTCCTCAGCTGTAAAATGCTAAAAATAATATCTGTCCTTACAATGTTGCTACAAGGATTAAATGGGACAATTTATATTATAAATTGATTAAAAAATGTAAATGCTATAATCTATTATATAACATTACTGATTGTATGAATTATCTAAAACTCTGTCACTAGAAATGAGCTGATACAGGGTGCATAGCCACAATGACATGACACCAGAAAAAGAAAGAAAAGGCATCCAAAATTAGAAAGGGAGAAGTAACACTGTCACTATTTACAGAAGACATGATATAGAAAACCCCAAAAAGTCCACCAAAAAATCTTACAATAGATGAATTTAGTAAAGTTACAGGATGCAAAATCAATATATAAAAACCTGTTGCACTTCTATGTACTAACAACAAACTAACAGAAAAAGAAATTAAGAAAATAATTGCATTTATGATTGTATCAATAAGAATAAAATAGGAATAAATTTAACCAGAAGGTGAAAGACCTTTACAAATGAAACTATAGTATGCTGATGTAAGAGATTGAAAAAGACACAAATAAATGCAAAGATATTCCATGTTCATAGATTGGAAGAATTAATATTGTCAAAATGTTCATACTATCCAAAGCAAACTACAGATTGAATGCCATCGCTAAGAAAATTCCCTGGTAGAAACAGGAAAAAAATCCTAAAACTTGTATGAAATTATAAGAGAATCTGAATAGTCAAAACAACCTTGAGAAACAAGAATAAGCTAGAAGCATCATGTTCCCTAATTTCAAACTATATTATAAAGCAATGGTAATCAGAAGTGTATAGTACTGGCATAAAACAAACATGTAGATTAAGACTAGAAATAAGCCCAAATATATGTGGTCAATTAATTATGGCAAAGGAGCCAAAAGTATACAATGGGAAAGGACAGTTTCTTTTAAAAATGGTGTTGAGAAAACTGCATAGCCACGGGCAAAAGAAGGAAACTGGACCACTGTCTTATACTATACAAAAATTAACTCAAAATGGATTTACAACTTGAATATAAAACCAGGAACCATAAAATTCTTAGAAGAAAACCTAGGTAGTAAGCTCCTTGACATTGGCTGTGGTGATGATTTTTTAGATTTGATGCCCAAAGGGAAAGCAATGAAAGAAAAAAACAATTGTCGCTACATCAAACCAAAAAGCTTTTACACAGCAAAGAAAGCCATCAACAAACTGAAAAGTCAACCAATGAAATGGAAGAAAATATTTGCAAATCATGTATCTGATAAGGGGTTAATATCCAAAATACATAAAGAATGCATTAAGCTCTATAGCAAAAACAAAATAATTTAATTAAAAAATTGGTAGAAAATCTGAATAAATGCTTTTCAAAGAAGACATACATATGATGACCAGGTACACAAAAAGCTGTTCACATGTCTAATTGTCAGGGGAATGCAAATCAAAACCATAATAAGATATCTCCTCACATCTAATAGAATGTCTATTACCAAAAGCACAATAATTCACAAGTGTTGGTGAGGATTAAGAAAAAGGGAACCCTTGTGCACTATTGCTGAGAATGCAAACTTGTGTAGCTACCATGGAAAACAGTATGAAGATTCCTCACAGAATTAAACATAGAACTACCATATAACCTAGCAATCCCCATTCTGGGTATTTATCCGAGGAAAATGAAAGCACTACTTGAAAAGATATCTGCATTCCCATCATTACTACACCATTATTTGTAATAATGGTGTAGTGTTCATTGACTGATCAGTGAATAAAGGAAATGTGGTATATATAATTGAATATTATTCAGCTATAAAAAGAAAAAATTTTGCCATTTCTGACAGATAACATGGATGGACCTTGAAGATAAATCATGTGACTTATAAATCATATGTGGACTCTAAAACATTTAAAAGAACAGATTAATGGTTGCCAGAGGTAAAGGATAGGAGGTGGGCAAAATGGGTAAAGGTGGCCAAATAATACAAACTTCCAGGTATAAGAGAAATACGCTCTGAGGGTATAATGTATAACATGGTAACCACAGTTAATAATACTGCATTGCATATTTGAAAGTTGCTAAGAGACCAGATCTTAAAAGTTAAGTGTGATACAACACATAAACAAAATGAAGGATAAAAACCGTATAATCATATCAATAGATGCAGGAAAAGCATTTGATAAAATCCAAAACCCATTCATGATAAAAGCAAAGTAAGAATAGAGGGAACATAATTCAATGTAATGCAGGCTATATATGAAAAACTCATGGCCAACATCATACTCAATGGGCAACGGTTTGAAGTATTTCTCTCAAGATCAGGAACAAAACAGGGATGTTCACTTTCACCACTTTTATTGGATATAGTACTAGAAGTCCTAGCCACTGCAATCAGACAAGAAGAAGAAATAAAAGGCACCCAAACTGGAAAGGAAGAAGTAAAACTGTCATTATTTGCAGATGTCATGATACTGTATATAGAGAATCCTAAAGATTCCACCAAAAATCTACTAGAACTGATACATGAATTCAGTAAAGTAGCAGGACATAAAATAAACATAAAGAAATCAGTTGCATTTTTATACAATGAACTATAAAAAAGGGAAACTAAGAAAGCAATCTCATTTAAAATAGCATAAAAAAATGCCTGGGAATAAATTTAACCAAGGATGTAAAACAGGGATCCCCAAACTCTGGGCCATGGATAGGTACCAGTGCAGGCCTATTAGGAAGCATCCCCCTACCCTGCTTCATGGAAAAATTGTCTTCCATGAAACCGATCCCTGGTGCCAAAAAGGTTAGGGACCACTAATGTAAAAGACCTGTACCCGGAGAATTATAAGACAATGAAGAAAGAAATTTAAAAAGATAGAAATAAGTAGAAGTGTATACTGTGCAAATAGATAGGAAGAATTAACATCATTAAAATGCCTACATTACCAAAATCAATCTATATATTTAATGCAATTCCTGTCAAGATACCAATGGCATATTTCACAGAACTAGAACAAATTTTCCAAACATTTATAAGGAACCACAAAAGACCCTGAATAGCAACAACAATCTTGAGAAAGAAGAACACAGTTGGAGATATCATTCTACCTGATATCAAATTATATACAAGGCCATAGTAGTTAAAACAGCATGGTACTAACATAAAAACCAAAATATAGGTAACAGAATAGAGAGCCTAGAAATAAACCCACACCTTTATAGTAATTAACATTTGGCAAGGAGGTAAAAACATACAATGGGGTAAAGAGAGGCTATTCAGTAAATGCTGCTGGGAATATTGGACAGATACATGAAAAAAAATGAAACTACACCATCTTCTTACACCACACACAAGAATAAACTCAAAATGGATTAAAAGCTTAAATGTAAGACTCAAAACCATGAAATGCTAGAACATAGGCAGTAAAATCTTGAACATTTCTTGTAGCAAATTTTTTCTGACATGTCTCCTCAGGCAAGGAAAACAACAGAAAAAAAATGAACAAATGGGACTAATCAAATTAAAAAGTTTTTGCACAGCAAAGGAAACCATCAACAAAATGAAAAGACATCAACAAAACAAACAAGGGAACAAAATGGAACTAGGGACATGGAAATAAAGAACAAACTGACAGTGACCAAAGCGGAGGGGGGATAATGTGAGAAAAAAGGGGAAGAGCCAGGTCAAGGAACATGTATGAAGGACCCATGGACAAACACAATGGAGCAGGGAGGATTTAATGTGGTGGTGGGCGGTGGGTAGTGCAGGGGAGAGTAATGGGGGAAAGATGGGGGAAATTATAATTAAACAACAATAAATTTTTTTAAATGAAAAGACAACCCGCTGTATGGGAGAACATATTTGCCAATGATATATCTGATAAGGGATAAATATCCAAAATTTATAATACACTGATAAAACTTAACACCAAACCCCCCCCCAAACAATCCAATTTAAAAAATGGGCAAAGGACCTGAATAGACACTTCTCCAAAGAGGATATACAGATGGCCAACAGACATATGAAAAGATGCTCAAAGTTGCTAATCATCAGAAAATGCAAGTTAAAACCACAACTGGATATCACCTCCCACCTGTCAGAATGGCTATCAATAATAAGTCCACAAATGACAAGTGTCGTCGAGGATGTGAAGAAAAGGGACCCTTGTGCACTGCTGGTGGGAATACAGACTGGTGTAGCCACTGTGGAAAGCAACATGCAGCTACCTCAAAATCAAAATGGATCTGCCTTGTTCCATAAAAACCCAAAACACTGATATATACACCCCTATGTTCCTTGCAGTGTTGTTTATAACTGCCAACATTTGGAAGCAGCCTAAGTGTTCATCAGTAGATGAGTGGATAAAAAAGCTGTGATACATCTACACAATGGAATATTATTTGGATCTAAAACAGAAGGAAATCTTATGTTTTGTGACAGCATAGATGGACCTGGGGAGAATAAGCCAGTCAGAGAGGGCCAAATACCACATGATCTCAGTTATATGTGGAATCTAATGAACAAAGCAAACAGACAAAATAGAGAGTCATAGATACAGAGAGCAGACTGACAGCTGTGAGAGCGAAAGGGGTTGGCAGGCTGGGTGTAAAAGGTGAAGGGATTCGAAAAAAGCTAAAAGTAATGACGAAGAGAACAAGAAAAAAGGACTAATAAGAAAAGGGAAAATTCTATTATATAATAAAATTGAGGTTAAAATCTTTACCCGTGAAATGGAATTTCACTGATTCTGGGAGACCTGCAAGAACAGAAGAGAGAAAATCAATGTACTAAACATTTTAGGGGCAGAGACAGATAGGGAAGGTATAAAATTTGGGCCAGAGGTTAGAAAAGTAAAGAATGTTTCTATCTAAATCACTATGGTTTTAGGAAAGCCTACCAGGTCATTTGATAATGTTATGTTGAATTTAATGGTGCCAGCACTAATTTTAAGTAACAAAAAGAACCACACAGTGGAATAATTTTATATCTCAGCAGTCAGAGTGATTTATAATTCATTCGGACCTCATTTTATCAGTACATAAAATCTTACAAATCTGCGAATGTGGGTGATGTCATATATCACCGACAAGGCTCTGGTGGGTAATTCCATTGTAGAATTGAGTGGCGCTGGGACAATGATTTACACACTGCAACAGTGTGAGAGATTTATCTCAGAGCATTTATCTCGTAGATTATATGGGACAGGACTCTGCTCTCTACAAAGGCTCCGGGAACCCAGATGAGTGTAATGGATATGGAAATAACTTCAACCACAGCTGACACGTTTTCTTTCCCTCTAATCCCAGGATATCCTGCGTAAAGTAGGGGTTAGAGAACCATGAACATTTGCATGGGCTAGTGGTTACCCAGTTACTAAATACTTGGGGATACTCCTTAGAGAAACAGCCTATCCCCACCCTTAGAGATTACCCATTGGAGTATCATTTCCTAAACAATTGCATTTATATAAATAATGGCAAGTATTACTTTAGATGTTGGGCATAATTTAAAACACAACTCTAAAATTATTTGATCCATGTTTGACTCATCACAGAAAATTAACAGCTATTCTGTATTAATACAGTTACCATAACAAAATAGTATTTGATATTAATTGTGTTATGTGGTACATATACCTTAAAGATCATAAAGAAACAGGCTTCAAGATTTTTAGGCTCATTCCAAGGCACAGAAATATTTAGGGTAGGAACTCAAAACTCCTGCTTTCCACTCAGCAGCTTTGATTACTGGGTCAAGAGGAGAGATTGGGGTGGTAAGGATTAAGGTTATTTTGGCCTAGTGCAAGGGCATATACTGGCTTGATTTAGAAATTCAGTTATTCTGTTACCTAGTCCTCTCTTCCTTTAAAATACGCCCACTGACAAACCCTTGTTTTAATCTCCAAGGGTTGCCTGCATTCTCCATTCCTACAAGGGATTTTCCCCGAGGTACAGCAGGATCCTTCTCCTGCACCCCTTTCACCCACATGCCCATCCACTCTGGCCTCCTCCTCAAACCCATTCATACTCCTGCAGTTGAAGAGTTCTTCATGAAAAGCCATTCCCCTAGGTCTTAAACTCCCCCCAGGTTCTATTATTCTTGGGATAAAGATCCAAATCTCTATAGGCTACAGTACCTCTATGGTCCCACCTTTCTGCCTACAGACCTGACTCTGCTCTGCACAACCATCCACACCCAGAATGCCACATTATGTCCCTCTCCGAGGATTCTGCACATGGGGTGTGTGTCCTTTCTTCAAGAATGGTCTCCACCTAAACTATCCCAACACGCACACTTAGAATAGTTATTTTTTCCCCATTCTCCACGGTCAATACCACCCTGGGGTAGCCTACGCTGAGCCTTTAGTCAAGTTCAGTCTTGTTACATCTAATTCCACCACTCTTCAGAGCTCTTATCTCATTCTGCAATTAAACATTCATTACTGCGATTATTTATTGAATTCTGTCTCCATACTTAGATCTCCAAACTTGCCAAGAACAGGATTTATGTCTCTTTTTACTCACCACTAGATGTCCAAGGCCTTGCTCAGTGAGTGAGACATAGTAGGCATAAAATGAAGATTTATTGAAGGTATTCTTGAATGCATGAATAAATTTTTAAAAAGTGATGAACTGAACCCAAGCTACAAATTGGCCCACAGTCTCAAGCTATTCTGGTCAGCTATAAACCAGTGCCACTGAACTATCTAGGAGGACTACAGGAAGGGTTAGGGTGAACCTGCCATGAAGATCCACAGAGAACTGCTTGGGTGCCTCAAAAGAGAGAAGAAAGCATTACCAGCGAAGGAGAAGGCCATGATCTCCTGGAGGTGGGGCGCTGCTGTGGGAGGCCGGTACATGATTTTGCCCTGGTTAATATCTTCCTGTGTGAAATACCGGATAGGAGAGTGAGGCTGGTCCCTGTGTTCAATGATACCTGGGGAAGAGACTGGGTGTGAGCATCAGGAGTAGTTCCGGATGGCTAATTGTCACCAGAGCCATCTGCTACCTATCCCACTGGTGAGTCTTTTATCTTTCAGGAACAATTGCTCTCAGGTTGGTCTTGGTATACTATTCTATTATTCTAAGAAAGGCCAATCTGAAACCCAAACAGACTCTTGTCTAGGAAATCACTGACTATCAACAATAGTGATACACAAACTACTATCCTCACCCTAGCTTAGACCAGGTCATTCTCCAGAAGTCATAAACACTGTGCCGTAATTATGAGATTCTCTCAACTGAGTTTAAGTTCAAAGGTCAAGGTCATTGAGAAAATAGCACAGATTGGTCCCCTGGTAAAATTTTTCTCAGTCTACTCTCCTTCAGGAACCCCTTAGTCTCTGTGGTGATCTGTGGCAATAGTAACATGGATCTGGATTATTCTAGGACCTGGATCTACAATTGTTACACTGCTTATGATAAATGCTTCAGGAGCTGCTTGTCTTTCTGTCATTTCCAAATTTTACAGGTACAGAATTGATGCTGTGATCTTATTTCATGTCCTATTATCTCTTTCAAAGGAGGGTACGTGTGTGGCTTGTGTTGGACTAATTCAACTTCTGAAGGGCTGAGAGACAGTCCATTGAGGCTGCTGGGCTGAGAGAATATCATCTCTCCCTGGCAACACAGGGAGAGCAACTCCAGCTATGACTCAGATGAAAAAAGAGGACGATGACATTTAGACTTTCAATTTCTTTGGATTTTATCAAAGTATAAAAATTTAATATTTAGACTTTGATTTCTTTTTGGGAATTTGATAATGTGATTGTTTACATCTAGGGCAGTGATTGGTCTTGGGAGAGCTGCCTCAGAGACGGACGCAGAATTGTCATAATAGAAGCTGATCTCCTTCCTACAAGGGACAGCCACATCTCTCCTGGGCACTGGCTTATTAGTTAAACCCAAAGCTCAGAGATCTTAAGGTGAGGACCAACAACAGTAGAGGCCTACCTCTCCTCTGACTGGACCTACCTTTCCTTGTGTGGCCCCGCCCCCTCTGAGCTCTCTGGCATAACTCCTGTCTTTAGCACATTCTCACTCTGGTCTGCTCACCTATCATAACTGTACCAGGGCAGGCTCTGTTCCTATAGACAGTGCCTGTGTCTGTCCAGGTGTCTGCCCAGCTCAGCCTATGCAAGGGAGGGGGAGCTCAACCCAGGGACCAAAGCTGTGTGCACACTATGCTCTGCAGCACGGTTCTGTTGATGCCAAAGTTGACACATTCATCTCCCTCAGTCTGACCATAGTGTCTCTTTCTCAACTGGTTCTAAACTCAGGGGATGGGAACACGGGATATCGGTAGTTGTTACATCTTAAAATTTCAACAAGTCTAAGCAGACAAAATGCTAGCACTTTTAAGACTGGTCAACAGCTAGAAAACATCACCTAAGAGATCACTGACTGCACATCTTACCCTGATTTGGATGCAGAGGTAGAGTGATGTTGTATATAATCTTTCCACTTGGCTTCTTGGAATTTGCAAAGGAGAGGGAATGAGGCTGAATCACAGTCAGGTCATCTTCCCGGGCCTAGACAAAGTTTAAGAAGGAAGAAGAAAGAAGTGGTGTGATAAAACAAAAGCCAGAGGCAAAAACAAATCTTATAAAGAAAACAAAAGCAAACTCATTCTGGGCTTTTTAATTAGTCGCACATAAAATTTTCTCTGAGGGTTCAAAAGAAGGAGCTGGTCTCTTGCACTGTAGACTGGTCCCGGCCCTAGGAAGCTCATGGGGCTATGGAGTCCTCTTCAGGTTTTCCTACACCCTGACCCCTTCTCTCTCCTGTCCTCTGCCCCAGGTTTAGCTGGTGTGTGCTCTGGGAATCCCAATATGGCCACTTTCCCTCGGTGCAGCCCACAGTGGTGCATATTTAAAAATGAGCCATCACAGCTGGCTAGTCTACTGCTCACAGCTGGATTGTGACATTTCTGCTTCTCCAACTTAATGAACTAAGGCTGCATCTGCTAAAAAGTTCCCTCTAACCCCCCAGCTTTGCTAATGGAAACTATGATTCTCTGTTTGTTTGTTTTTTTAACTGTGATAGTTTCCAAGGACTAAAGATGAATTCAAAAGCCAAAAGAGGCTCATCATTTGAACTGAGATTTAAGAATTATTTGTTTACTAAAGAAAAAATAAAATAGCCAACATTTCTCTTTGTCTCCATTCTACTATTCAAAAGAACCATATATTGCTTTTCTCTTCTAGTTCTCAGAATCCAAAGAAGACTCAAGGAAAATTACTCAGGAGGCCAATCTGTATGCAGCAGTCTTTTTTTTTTTTTTTTAAAGATTTTATTTATTTATTTTTAGAGACAGAAGGGAGGGAGAGAGAGAGAGAGAGAGAGAGAGAGAGAGAGACCTCAGTGTGTGGTTGCTCGGGTACATGGCCTGCAACCTAGGCATATGCCCTGACTGGGAATCGAACCTGCGATGCCTGGTTCGCAGCCCACGCTCAATCCACTGAGCTACACCAGCCAGGGCTGTATGCAGCAGTCTTTACTATCCATTCACCTGTGTGTATTCATCACACACCATCACTGACAACACTCAAAAAGAGGGGGGCGGGGGAAAGATTCAGTATCCCATGACCAGGCATACCAGTAAGGTGCAGACAGCAGCGAAACCAGTGGAGAGGAGAGAGGGGAAAGTCGTGTGAGCACGGGCCCTTTGACTGGGTCACACATGCTGTCAGTAGCACAGAATGTAAAAGAGAGAAAACTATACTTGAACAACAATTAAAATTTAAAAAATTTTTTTTTTAAATCATAGAACAAACATCTCCGGCTCTTTGCAGGCTCTTCCTAACTGGCCCCTGAAGGGTTAGAGTTTGACCTCCTCTCCTGCTCCTTGAAGCTTTGCTTCCTTCGAAGGAATTTCCCTGTTTAGGAAAAGATTAAGCGGGGTTTAGTAATTCTTATGGAAGAGGTATGGTGTTGTTCCTTTTAAGCATGAAAAGATTGAAGATTACTGTTGCTCTTTTAATTGTCCCCAAGGCATACTTGTCCTGGGGAGAGGCAGCATAAGTAGGTTAGGACAATCCCTCTATAGGAGAGTTGTAGTTCAGACCATTGCTCAGCTCTGGAAGGTATAAAGCAAGGCAAATTGGGATTACAAAATAGTACCTGGTCTCTCACCCTAAAATAGAGCAAATCAGGACAACAAATTAAACATATAAGTCTAAATAAGGTGTTCATGCCCACACATGTGTGCACACACCTATAAATATGTACATGTGTGCACACAGATACACGGACAAGTGCCGGCTCAGTACATGCTTCAGTACCATTTGCCACCGTTGTGATCTCAAAACCATCAGAATAACTGCAAATTCTGAGTATTGTGAAATATTTTTGAAAATCTAGAGGTCTCTTTAAACCTCTAAATAAAGTGATAAGAAGAATTAGCACAGACATAGGACTATAGAAAAGAGAAATATGTTCCAGCCAAGATAACAGATAATTCATATCCATGAAATTTATGGATACTATTTTTCTAGTAATAGAAATAGATACTAGGTAGAAAAAGGACTTAATTCTCTGAACAAAGCAATATTCAGGTTGTGATGTATGAAAGTATAATCAATTTTAATATTGCCTATTTGGAATGTTCAATACTCATCAATTAAACATAGCAAGAAATGAGAAATTAAATTTCATAGAAATCATTACAGAAGACACTTTTATTAACATATCTGTCAACAAAAGAATATTACAGAATAATGACTTTCATAATACCCATATTATTTCTGTATATATCCAGAATTCAACCATTTCCCCCCATGGCCACGGCCACGGCCACCACCAGCATGGCTCCCAACAGCTTTCTTGTCCCCCTGACTCCTCCATTCTATCTCAGCACAGCAGCCAGTGTGAGCCCTTTAAAAAGGACATTAGACCTCTGCTCAGCACCCTGCAATGGCTCTTGATTTTGCTCAGAATGAAAACTAAGTTCCTATAATGGCCTAGGAGGCTTGACATGATCTGTACCCTCCGCTGCCTCCCGAACCGTGCCCCCTCCGTCCCCACTCACATACTTAGCAAATCTGTGAATCCATGTCAGTTACACGGGCTTTCACTGTTCTCCAGCCATACTGGCTTCCCCGCTATTCCTTGAACACCTACGCGCACTCCCAACTTCAGAGGCACCGGCCTCTGAACACATGGTTCCCTGGGCCTGGAATGCTCTTTCCTCAGGTACCTGCATGGCGATCTCCCTCACTTCCTTCAAGTCTTTCCTTAAATGTCATTGTCTTAATAAAGCCCACCCTGACCACCGTATTTAAAATTGCAACATATGTCTCCTCTGTCCACTTCCCCGCTACATTCCCGATACCCTGGCCCTGATCTACTTTTAGTTTTACCATAATACTTCTCACTAACTTACTCTATGTGAGCTATTTATTTTATTACTTATGCCCAATAGAATGTAAACTCCATGAGAACATGAATTTTTGTTTGTTTATGGGTGGATCCCAAACAATTATTACATGGAATTACTTGATAAAAATTTGTTCAGTGGATAAAGCATGCCATAATAAAATAGTTAAGCTAAGAAATAAAACAATATAATACTTTTTGTTATAACTTAATCACTAACTGTTTTAGAATACTTTCCATTGCATTTCAACATCATCTAAAGAATCAGGAGGAGCAAACATTTTAACACTTAAGCCTTAGCAAAGTGTACATAACTTAAACTTTGTGTCGGGATTTACCGACATTATCATTTCACCCTGTATTAAAAGAAAAGACCAGTTTCACATGCTATCATTCTATTAAAGCAGCAAAGCCCACAATGGGCCTGAGTGAGCAGATGCCTATGAATAATAAGATGAGATAAATAAAAAGGAGGTATTATGAGAAATTATCTTCTCACAGACTTTATTAGTTAGGACAACAAAATTAATTCATTCATATATTCATGTAGCAAATTATTTAGTAAGTGACTACTATGTGCAAGGCGCCAAGCAAAGTATTGTTGGAGATCCAAGATGAGTCAGATATAGACCCTTTCCTCAAGAATTCCACTTTTTTTTGCAGGAGAAAATCATAAATAATAATGTAAGAAATTCTAAGTAGTGTAAAAGGCTCAGATAAAGCACAGTAGGAATTCTAAGGATAAACAAACGTTTCCAGAGATTGCAGAAATAATTCTATTGGTTTCTCATAGGTCTCAAGAATAAACATGGACACAGGAGCCCGCAACCACAAAATAGATAGAGCATGCCCAGACTGGAGTCTGATCACAAAAGAGGTCAGCTGATCTGACTTGGTCCTCACCAGCCCCAACAGGGGTAGTTTTAACGGAACTCTGCCACAGCAATCACTCTGAATACAAACGAAACCAGGAGAGAAAGGCTTATTCAAGGCCTTTCCCTTAAGCAGTGACTTTGGTCAACCCAACTCTGAGTACTGCGCCCATTTGAAAGGGAAAATAAAATACTATGTCTTTCACATTAAGAGTTAACAGAATTTCTTTTCCTTTTAAGAAAGGAATTGGAAATACAATATTAAAAATGTGTGTGTGTATGCCTATATGATTAGTTTATTTGGATTTGAAGAGGATACAATTTAGGGAGTTATTAACTATGTGAGAGTAGGTCTGAAAATGTTCATTTAGTCAACAAATATTTACTAAGCAACTACTTCATATGTGGCATTGTGCAAGGTACTGAGGACAATACCAAGATTAATTAATCAAATATTTCCCCCTTAAGGGTTTTCTAAGTCAAATAGCAGATGATTACTTGGAAAACTATGAGTTGGTGTGAATCTATTAACTTATTTACAATATCTTACCCTACCTAGGCTATAATATTTATTGGTAAATATGCATGTTTCAGAACTCCATGACCAAATTTGATATATATCCTAAATGTGTACATATATGTTTATACACATGTAAGTATATAATTTATTTATAAAGAATTGTGCATTTATTCTTACATGTTTAAACTTCAGTCACCTTTAAAGTACTCTCCATTTGACCTGATACATCCATTGAGATGTTTTCCCACTGCTCAAAATAGTTTTTGAACCTGTCAATTTTGATGCCTTTTAGTGCTTCTGCTGTTTTTTGTTTCACCTCTTCCATATTGGCAAAATGTTTCCATTTGAGGACTTTTTTCATCAGGGAAACAAAAAAACATTTCTAGGGGCAAGATCAGGTGAATAGGGAGAGTGGGGCATGGGGGTCATGACATTTTTGGTAAAAAACTGCTGAACACTCAGTGTAGTGTGGACAGGTATGCTCATAAATCACCCATCATGAAATGGGCAGATGTATAGAAAGAATCTTCAAAAATAATTCATTGAAGCCGAATGCAGCCTCTCACAACAATGCCAGCTGGTACACTGATACAGATGGGTTCCTAGAACATTCACCTAGCAGGGGAAGCCTGCACGACAAGGGGCCAGCCCTCCAGAAGATAATTCCAGGGTTTTGTGGATTGCCCCTCATCCCATACATATGATATATATCTTATATATGTGTGTATTCATATAGTTCTGATGAACACTGCAAACTAAACATAAGATCCCATTTAAAGGATCTTAGATTTGATGAATAACAGAATCACAGAAAGGTCACAGAACCGATTTCAATTTAGGCAGGTATTTGATTATGTTGCTTTTCACTCTATTCCATTTTCCTGGGAAATCTTAGTGATGCCCAAGGATTTAACCACTATGTAGCATTAAGTATTCTTAAAAGCTCCTTAAGAATAGAAACTGTATTTTATGTTCATTGAATCATCTATGTCTTTGGCATAAATGAGGGGCTCAAAAGTGTGTGACTGAATGATTGGAGAGGTAGACTCCCACCCTTAAACACATGTACGAATATATGATACATGCATTTAGTATGTATATATTCATAACGTATTTCCCAAATGTATGCAAAGCTTGTACTTAGATGAGTCCAAATCACTGGATCAAGAATGTGTTTTTGGTATAGATAACAAGTGCTTTGCAGCGATGGCCCTAATTGATATAAAAAGAAATACAAACTGTATATTTTAAGGAATGAAAGATTATGCTAATTGCATTTGATGACATGCTAACTTTTGTGATATCCTAAATTACACAAACAGACGTAATTTGCAAACTAGCAGCCTGAGACCCTAAAGGTTAAGTAGCTTGAACAGTCTCTAGTGGTCCATGGCAACAGATTGGGAACGGCGCCATCTTCATAGCTCCTGGCCCATTTTTTCTCTCTAAACTCCAAGTTACACTGCATTAGCATTTGGCAAGAAATGTGCATGCACATTTTCCTTCACAGTTTAGAGAAAATTCTGATCCAAGTTCCTTCAGTCAGAATAATGAATTATAGACTTTACAGTGCTGCTGAATTATGATTTCTTTAAATTATGGTTTACAGTGGAAATGCCGATATCAGCTATTCATTAAAAACTTTCTATTTTCCCCTTTATGTCTCTGTCATGCCCCAGACCCATAATTTCTAAAACTGTAGCTGATTTCTTTGTTGTGGCTTAAGGCTGATTCATGCTTTGGAGTGTAATTATGTGGGCACTAACTAAAATGTATACCCATGATGATTAAAATGTAGAGGCCGTGGCTCCATCTGGAAGAGGGGTTCTGGCATCACATCACCCCTAGATGTAGGGTTACAGGGGAGCTGCTAATTGTCTGAACTAAGTTAGCTGTTGACTCACTTCAAACCTTCCCATGTGTCTACACTCCCTCCCACACAGCATGGAAGTCCTTTTGTGATGGAGCCCACTGACCTCCATACCCCCACCGCTCCTACGCTGCCTTCCTCATTTCTCCAGTCCTATTGAGCTATTTGCCATTTTTCTCAACAATCATGTTCTCCTTGGCCCCTGGGTCTTTGCACATGCTGTTGCATGCCTTTCAGTGCCCTTTGCCATCACCTCTCCATTCCTGCCACCCTGCCCTCAAAACTTTCACTAGGGTAATTGTCACTTATCTCCCTGGATTCAGCATAGACACCAGCTTCTTCAGGAAATTTTCATAACAGAAAGGGAATTTGTAATAGGGCTTCTATAAAAATGGGATAACAGTTTCTCCAGCAAGGTAGAGCTAAAATTGAGTAATTACACCCAAATGGTACTGATTAAACAGACATAAGCCTGAAATTCCTTCCAACTACTCAGTGACTGTCTGGGGTGCAGCGAAGAGGGAGTATCAGTGGATGAGAGATCCAGGTGGATTGCATCTAACTTTCCTTTCACTCCGGGAATTTTAATTTTCTTTTCCAAGTCAATGAGAAATGTGTGTACAGGGCCAGTATGATCTGTGTGCCGGGCCAGGCATTCACCAGACACAAAACACAGGGCACTCTATCAAACCCCGTCAGCCAGCCTGGGAAACCTCGAGCCTGCCATCCCACTCACAGTCATATGGAGAGATGCTCCCAGAGCAAGCTGGGCCGCTTCAGGTGTCTGTGGTAAGATCGCGATGTTGAACGTGCGGCTCTCCAGGTGGGCGTGGGCATCCGTGGCACTGGAAACCTGGAAAGAAACGTCCTGCTGGTGAGCTTCCGTTGGGTGGAGCATGTTTGCCTGTGTCTACCATCCCTCTGCCCCAGATCATCTGTCTGAATTCTGTCTGCTCCTGCCTCACAATAATATACATAATCATTTTAGGCAATTATGGAAATGCAGGCAAGTGTAAATAAGAAATAAAATGACATGTAGAATTTCACTACCTAGAAACAGTAGATATTAACACACTGATGCATTTTAGTTTAATCTTTTTCCTATGCATATACCAAACTTTATATACCACTGTGTATTCTAAATTTTTACTGAACATAATACTATGATTTTTACTATATTATTAAACATTCTTAAAAACACAACTTTTGATAGCTACATAATGCTTCACTATAAGTACACACAACACATTAGATATGTAATTTTATTCTATTTTTAAAATTTTTATCCAGCACAGACATCTACAGTTAGATTATAAATGACAAATCTCAGTCTAATCACTGCAAGGCACGATTCATAACAATTAATGTAGTGGTCACAAAACCAACTTTTTCTTGCTACAAAAATGCCGACGGAAAATGACGCTTTTCTTAATGCAGCTGCTCCCTTCTCACTGCTACTGAGCAGCTCCCTCGCACTCCCCTCTCTGTCGGCTGCTCAAGCTTAGGCTTCTTACAAAAATTAGGAAGCCTGTGTGGCCTGTGTAGTAGCATTAATTCCACATGAGGGGGAACAAAGCTCCATAAATTCTGAGAAAATGGCAGGAACAGCACCCCTTCTTATGTTTTCTCGAGTTAGGCAATACCACCAAAAAACTGTCTGTCTTCTCTGGGCCTTGACCACTACTGATGCCTGGCGCTCAAGCTTCAGACTATCTGTGTGTCTCCAAGGAGCCACCTGGCAGTGTCGCTGTGAATACTATGAGTGACTAATCCACTGAACGTCTCTCATGGGTTGAGCACAGCACTAGCTACTTCTCAAAAGTCACTGTATGTAATACCCACAAAGTGGATATTACCTCCTTTTCTGCAGATGAAGAAACTGAAGGTCAAAACAGTTAAGCACGGTGTCAAAGTCACAAAAAGCCAATAAGGTCAGTATTTAACTAAGTCAGCAGGTTGCAATCTTTCTACTGACCAAGCTGACTGTCTGAAAGCTTTCAGAGACTAGGAAGATATGTTTTCCTACTTCTTGAAGAAGAGAAGTGGAACCCTGTGCAGGTGGTGAAATGTGAGCTACTGCCCAGCAAGGGGACCAGTTTTAGATTCCTCGGTAAATATACTGGTGTGAAACATGTTGGTCTTTTTAAAATCACGTCCCCTGAGGCTGTGTCAACACGATCTCAATACGCCAAAGCCAGGGCTCCTCCCCGTGCCAACACTGACAACGGTGTGCATGCTTTATTTTCCCTATGCCAGGCTGTATTTTGTGAAGCCACACGCATTACATAAAGCCCAAGTCTTACAGGCAGAGTAACAGATGGAAGGCATTGATGGCTCATGACAGCACATGAACACTGAAATGAAATTAAAGTCATGCAGCTCGTATTATAATTTCTGCTTGAAATAAAAAAAAAGGGAAGAAAAAGAAGAATCATGAAAACAGCATTTTTTTTGTTTAAAATCCTTTAAGGACCAAAGGATTTAGACTAAAATGAATGAGAAAAGTTGCTGTTTTCTTGGCACATAGTTAAAGTATCTGTGTCATTTCAAGTCAAAATATGAACTAAGCCTATAAAACAATGAGACTTTAAAAACAAGCACACCAAACCTTTTACATCCAGGAAAACATTAGCTCAGAGAGTTGTCTCATACTTGCCTTCAGAGGAAGTTCAAAAATGTCAGAAAACTGAGCTTGTTACTTCATAATTACTCCCTGTTTCAACCCAAAATAATTACTACTCTTCTCCCTACCAGACAGCATTCTGAATGTCTTTGACTATTTGGTTATATTTTAAAATCTACTTCCAAAGGATGACATACTGCCACTACTGAGAAAATTTTAAAGAATATCCCATGAGTTTGGGAGGAGATTTCAAATAGGAGTTTTAAACATTCTGAGCAAAATGTGTGAAGACTCTTCAGAGGGAACCACTTACTAAGTAACGATGTTCAACTGGATGTCCTAAACTCAAGTGGGTCTGTTAAAAAAATGAGTAAATTTTGCTATTTTATAATTACCCACTTAGTAACCAACTTACAAAGGCAATCAAATGCCATTTCGAGCAGGTGCTGAGAATCCCATTTGAGGGAAATGCTCCAGATTGATAATGTTCTTCATCCTAATGCCTAGGAAGGCAAAAGCAGATCTGAGGATTCTAGTTTGCTAGGTGACTTCCTTTGATTGAGGTCTTTGCTTCCATTGTGACTCGTTTTGCTGAGTCCCCAGGTGCTAAAAATGAAAAGTTAATTTGGGCAAAGGGCACATATGTGCTTGATATAATCTCATTTTAATGATTTCCAAGTTTATTTCAACTTGCTCTTTGGAAAAGCACATCTTTTATACAATGTGAATTAGCCAAGCAATGAAGATGTGCACACCAGGCTCCAGAGGCAGAAGGTACGATCATTTTAACAAGGTGAGCTATTGTGGTAGTTTATCCCCAACAGGATTCCCAGACAAAGGAACTTGGCTGAGCATCACGACTGCTTCTTTATGTTTTCTCTGCACGTTCCCAGATTCTTTTCTGTATTTATGTTTAAATGGTATGTCTCATTCCTACTTCCCCATTCCTTTGTACTTCTGTTTGGTTCTTTATTCCCAATTGTCCTTCACAGAGGTTTCTCTCATTTTATCAGTCTTTGCAAAGAATCAGGTTTGGTATTCATGTATCAATTCTAGCATTTTCTAATTAATCAGTTTTCTGCTCAGCTCTATTAATTCCTTCTTTTTGCTTTTCTTAAGTTTCCTTTTGGTTCTCTAGCTTCTTGAGTTAAATATTTAGTCCATTTACTTTCATACTTTTCTGCTCAATCATAAGAGCTTAAGGTCATACATTTTCTTCTTAAGCATAGAGCTTAAGACCATAAATTTTGTCCACATTAAGTTTTGATAATTTATTTCCTCCTTATCAATATTTCTTAATAGTTTGCCATTTTGATTTCTTTTCAATTATTTGGGAGACTCTTTTACAATTTCAAATGGTTTAAATTTGTTTGAATTTTTTGCCCTTTTTTATTAACTTCTAATTATATAGGAAGTAATGCCTGTTTGAGTCTGGTTGGTGGGGTAATAATACAGGTGTAATAATTTATAGCTTTAATTTGAACATTTCACCCAAAATGTCATATGGTGTGCTTGAGTCTGGTATTGTTATGTTACAGAATTACATGCTTAAAAGATTTGTAATAGAAAAGGGGTGTTATTTGTGCTAGGTTCTGTATTTCATAATAGCCAGAGAACACCCCTCGTATAATTTCTTTTTTTTTTCATTAGTTGACAGTCTTCTTGTGATTTGGTCATTTTAGCTGGCTTAGGCTACTGTAACAAACATACCACAGACTGGGTGGCTCAGAAACAACAGAAATTTATTCCTCCCAGTTCTGGAGGCTGGAAGTCTGAGGTCACGGTGCCGGCATGATTGCGTTCTGGCGAGGGCCCTCGTCTGGGCTGCAGACTGCCATCTGCTCATTGTGTCCCCACGGTGGGAGCAAGCTCTTTTGGGATTCTTGTAAGGGTAACAATCCCACTCATGAGGCCCCACCCCTCAGGACCTCATCTAATTTAATCACCTACCAAATACTTCACCTCCATATGCAATCACATGGCGGAGGGAAGGATTTCGATATATTAATTGGGGGGCAGACAGACACAAACATTCAGTCTATAGCGTTGATGTTGAACCAATCTTGACAAATGGTAGTAGCAATCCCTCACCTAGTAATAGGCAGTATTCTAAATGCTTCCTATGCATTAACTCATTAAATCCTTACGATAATTCTATTTTAAAGATGAGGAATCTAAAGCACAAAATCCTTGCCCTAGTAATTTTCCCAAAGCTGTCTACTTAATATGTGGCAGAACTGAAATATGAACCCCCTGAGTTTGGCCACCAAGCCCATGATCATATCAGAAGCTGGTAAATGTTCCAAAAACATTTGAAAAAAAATAAGACTTTTTCTTCCATATGGCATTTTAATATTTCAGAAACATTTTTTTCTAAACACTTTAGCCACTATCTATTATAAACCTCTTTGCTGTAAAATGACTCTGCTTGAGGAGATATCTATAAGATTGAATTAGTAGATTCAAAATACCCCTCAATTATATTAATTCCACTTTTCTCTTCCCCCAAACAGGATTACTAGGCAAGCACAGAAAATTCCCTGAGTTGTTTATAAATAAGGTCGATGGTTTTCATCAGACCACCCGACACTGGAAAAGTCGGGAGGCAGAGGGTACCTGGAAGCGGAAGGAGTCGCTCTGGGCTGGGACCCCCGAGTGCCTGTACCACACGATGCCATCATTGACGTCCTGCTGGGTGAAGGTGCTGGTGGGGGCTGCTGTCCTCCCATCAGGCAGGTGCTGTCCTTCTGTGGGGCTGTCTGCAGGCATGTCAACC
Source organism: Tonatia bakeri (assembly GCA_004024845.1). Taxonomy (NCBI): domain Eukaryota; kingdom Metazoa; phylum Chordata; class Mammalia; order Chiroptera; family Phyllostomidae; genus Tonatia; species Tonatia bakeri. Next base: position 178,305 of record PVIA01001108.1, read on the forward strand.
AGAAGGACCACCTCCCCTGCGAAAGCCACAGAGTTAGTGAGGACTTCTGGGAAAAGTAAAAGTCAGAGCTCTCACTTTTCTACCACTCTTTTTGTTTCAACAGAAAAGAAATGATGTGCCTCTGTATTCTTACATAAGGTGAAGGGAAGAACATTAATAGAGCATTCAATAGCTATCATCAAATCCATCTTCAGATGCAGCATTTCCAGTCTTTTAGTTAGAAGAACTAAAAGTCATTTAAGGGCAATTCATGTATGAAGTTATTGACTTGTATCTACTAACATTACATAAGGAGACCCAGACGGTCATGAACACTGTAAACCAATTCTCAAATACTGAGCAATTAGATTCATTTCTACCCACAATTTTCTATGAACAGAAAATGCTTTCCAACCAGAAAGCTGTTGGTGTAAACACAATGGAAAATCAGAAAAAAATTTCAGAAAAAGTTATCCTTGGGAAAATTCTGTACAGTGAAAATAATAATAGATCACACTGGAAAGCATTCAGCAGGCACAGCTGAGGTTCAAACCCAGTTCCATTTCACCCAACTGTGTGAGCTTACTTATGTTCTATGAGCTCTGATCCTCATTGGTAAAATAGAATAATAGTCCATACTTCACAGGTGCTTAAAAAAATGTTGTCATCCTTATCGTTACATTTTTAATCCTTCCGAAGATGCTATTGTCATCTCCATTTTAAAGACACAGTTCTTGGAGCTCAAAGCAGTTTAATAACTTGTTCAAGGTCACACAAATGATAAGTGAAGGAGACAGAATTCGAGTCCAATCTCATATTATTGGTCATGATTATTTTCTGTTCACAGACCAATACTTACCCTTATAAATAACTAATTATGTTTTCTCCTCCTTTGTTCTCTAAACTCCATTAGAATTGAAGCAAGGAAATGGAAATCTAAACAACACTGCCAACAACACCAATCTGCTCCTATTGCCTCTTGTTCACCAGAAGCTACAGTCCTTTTAGAGTGAAACTGCAAATACAAAGGTGTTATAGAAGCAATGGAAATTTTGCAAGGAGAATATGCCTTCAAGTGAAGGAGACCAAACAGAAGAATGGATGAACTGCTGAAAACAGAAGCTGTGCTCTCACAAAAATACATCTGATGATAAATCTGGAAGAAGCCTCCTTAATCCTCAGTGTGTGTGTGAGCGGGTCAGGGGGGAGAGGAAGAAACTGTGTGCATTTTAACAACGTTTTATAGGAGGATGCTAAGATCTTAGGGCAATTAGTAACATACTTTAATTATCCTAGAGATTTGTTTTCGTACTTGAAGGAAATGCTCATTCTAATACTTATATGCATTAAATTCAAGTTAAAAATCAGCATAATATCCTGGATGAGGATGAAATACTAACATAAGAGGAAAACATCAATACTCTTCTTTATATAATCTTGTGTACAATCAACTCACTCTAGGTTTTTTTTTTGTATCATTTCTCAATTGTACCTAAGTCACAAATTCCATTACATGTCTCTCCCTGGTTCAACTTTTGTTCTTAAGATGTTACCAATAAACAAGCTTTTCCAGGAGTTAGACTGTTTAGGACTATGAGTACAGTTGCAGAACATTTGAAAAGATTTCCACCAATGAAAATGTGGAGAATAAGGATAGAAAATTCAAATGCCAAACTCCTGCCAGTGGCTGAACTTAGGCTGAATGAGTCTTAATGAAAATAGACCTATTTTTTCAGATAAAAAATCATTGTCACATTATAGAAATTAACAGGAATCACAGGATATTGGCTAATTCTATTAATTTCAGCCTAGTGAATACTCAATGGGTACCGGTTAGGTGCTGGCTGCTGTGATACGCCCTTAAGGTTGGGGAATTCAAAGATAGGCGAAATCTGTTTCCTTGCCCCACAATCAGCCCCCTGCATAAGCAGTGGGGAGCCACTGTGAGACTTTCAGTGGGTGAAGGGCATGAACTGCTTTAGAACATGGGACATACATAATCAGAATATAGAGCTTATGAGACTTGAACATCCTGTTAAAAAGGTTGGGTTTTATTCTATAAAACATGATAATAATAGCAAGCATTTATGTGTACAGTGTGACCAATTATGAGGCTACGGTAAAATCCAGAGGAGAGATGGGGACCTGAACTAAGGCAGCAGAAGTAGGACTGGAAAGAAAGGAATGGATACGGGAGGCACTGAGAAAGTGGGAGCAACAGACCTGACATAAGCGGCTGTGAAGGACGAGAGGCAGCGGGGAGCTGGAGAGACACCAGCCAGGTTAAGTAATGGGCAGGGAAGGGAGTCACTGGCGGGTGAGCAGGGTGGAGGGATAATGAAGAGCTCAGCACTGGGTATGTTGAATACAAGGAGACTTTATGCCAAGCCCATGAGTAAACAGGAAGAAATAGAGTTCTGTGGAGTTCACCCCAGTGACATGAGAGCTTGTATGTAGTACCTTACCTCCACCTTTATTATAATATGACAATGACCCTATAAACATGTGAAGATGCAGGTTTAAAAAGCAGAAAATAATCTCTGCTTCAAATTTCCTTTACACTAAAGTCTGTATGGTAACCAAGACAAAATTTAATAGGTATTAAGAATTGGGATCTCAGGAGTCTCCATGATCCATATGGGTTCGGAACGATTTGTATTAAGACTTTCTTACACCATGCTAAGTAATGTAGACTTGTCGCTGTGCTGGATTAAGTCAGATTCTTCTTCAGATGATACCGAAGAAATGTCATTAAAACCGTCTCATTAAGTTTACTTTCAAACTTGCAAAGTAGCTAAAGGTCCAAGTAGTAATCCACTTGTCTAAATGGACCTTTGAAGACAGTGCGGAGTCTGCCAGTGGCTGAACTTAGGTCTGTTAAGCACGAACCACACAAGCAACTTAGATTTGCTTCAGCTTCACAGGCAGGTCTTCGCAAAAAGCTGAAAAGCCAACCAGAACAGTCTACAGTGAGGAGGGAGTGTAGAGGAGTCGGGTGGCTATGAGGTAGAGGCTCCACACTCCACATCTGTGGGACAGACTCAAGTAAGTAGATTTGTGTTAAGCGGGCTTCCACTTCCCACCAAGCTGTTTTACTCCTGAACTGACTAAGAGTTATGTGATTTGCTTATTACCAATACAGAGCTCTGGACACAGAGAAAGAGGATTATGTGCACAGGAAGAAGTTAATTAAGAGAATTACAGTAGGAAAGGGTCACGGCATTTATCAAGTTAAAACGACTTAAAAATAATTTAATTCAGCATTTTTCTGTTTAACTAAGTTAAACAGAATATTGGAATATTGGGCTGTCACTGAGAAATTTAATTTTTTGTCTTTTAATAATCAAGATAAAGGTAGAGAATTTAATACACTAAACATATCAAAGACTTTCAGAGCCGAAAAGGTCTTAAACATTTTCTAGCTTAAAAATCAGTGGGTGAAAATAAGGCAAAGTTGAATTAAGTTTGTGGGCTAATTAATAGTGTTGTATCAATATTAATTTCCTGGTTTTGACAATTATTCAATGGTAATGTAAGATGGTAACATTGGGGGAAACTAGATAAAGGGTATCCGACAGCTCTTTACATTATTTTTGCAACTTTTCAGTAAGTTTAAAATTACTTTAAAATAAAAAGTTAAAAAAATATCTAGCCTAATCTTTCAAAGAAACCTATGCCTCAGTGGGTCCACTTGCCTTCTTCAAGGTTACACCACTACCATAAATGAAATCCCGACTAGACCGACTGCTTTGCAATTATATCTGTTCTCAGTTATATTATGCTTTCGGTGTTTTTGTGGACATTGGAATCATTCTTATTATTTTTAAAATCATCACCCTAGAATATGCTTATTGATTTTAGAGAGAGAGAAAGGGAGGTGGGGGGGAGAGAGAGAGAGAGGAATATCGACTGGCTGCCCCCCATACGTGCTCTGACCAGCAACTGCACCTGCAGCCTTTCGGTGAACGTATGGGACCACGCTCCAACCGACTGTGCCACCCAGCCAGGGGACAGTGGAATTATTTTCGAATAACAAAAAAGTTAATTTTTCTTCACTATAGAAAAAATAATAATTTTAATGATATGATAACCCATAAGAAAAAACAGATTATTCTTCTACTATTTAACAGGCCAAGCAAATTTTCACTTTTAATGAATATAATTTTCATTGTCAGGTAAGCTATTTATTTCTTTGTAAAAATCTACCTACCTATTCTTTTATCTGTATAGTATTTTAAAATTTTCTTCCAGTTTCAATATTTTCTGTATCTTTAAATCACTTTAAATATACTTATTTCATACTTTTTATAAGATTGTTCCTTTATTTCAAATCCTTGGGATTTTAATCTTCTTGTTTTAGTTGTGATATTACAGTTTGTTTCCTCATATGTTCAGTAATTTTAAATTCTGAGCTAATCTTCAGTGGTATTATCTGTGAGAACCCTGCATGGTCTGGAATTGAGGGTAGACGTTCTATGGCAATTTCTTTAGTTACTGTAAGAAACCCAAGAAGTATCGTTGACCAGAGGTCAATTTTCATACTAATGTCTCAGCCCCGGGCTTCTCAAACAATGCAAACAGTACAGTTTAACTCTGGGTCTGGAGGAAGGACAGGCTTGAAGTTCTGAATTCTCAGCACTTGTTTGCTTTACTCTGAGCCCTGAGAACACGTGTAGGCTGCTTTGCGATCCCTCTGTGCCGGTGGGCTTTCTGTTCTCTGTCCTTCCCTATAACTGAAGGCAAGTTTCCAGAGCCCAGGCTTTATTCCGGATCTTAATTACAACTTTCTGCTTTGACATGGACAGTAAATCCCAAGGCCCTGGGTTACTGAGACACACACAGCCCCTCTCAGGGGACCCCGCCATCAGTGCATGCCCAGACTGGCTTCAGTTCCTTCTTTGTCTGGCACCTCAGGATTTCTCTCTATTCTTGTAAGATCAGCTACAAAAGCCTTATAATTCTTATAATCTTTTATACAGCATCTCTAGTTTATAATGATGGGGAATTTTTCAGGTTATCGTGCTCCACTCTCTTGCTAAAAGTTCAAGTAACAATGGAGATATTGAAAAATGTTTTGTGTAAAGTTTTTCTTAGAACAAGAAAGTCTCACCAAGAAGACCGGTGATGTTCTGGGAGGGACACAGGATGGAGTTCGAGGGCCTGAGCTTGGAAATTAAACTGTCATGTATTAGGTAGGTGACTCTTGGCAAGTTATATTTTCTGTAAAACAAAGTTGTTTTAAAGCTTAAATTTGAAGTCCTTATAGAATATGTTTATATTAGCATAATACCTAGTATATAATATGTGCACAGTGTGGTAGTTATTTTGACTGTTCTGTTCTTAAAGGGAATGTGTGAGCTATTAGAAAGTCAAGTTCGTTGGAGTCACAACCTTGCTGTGTGACATACAAAAGCAAGTGTAAGACTGCTGAATACAATAATGACATCATGACAAAGGAAAAAAAAGTTACCAAATTGGGGGTGGTCCTGCGTAATTTTGTAGATGATTTCGGAGGCACTGGCACCTGGGGCTTCCGCCTGTAAGATTCTGTTGGTGAACTGCAGCATCCCCCCTTCTGGGACCCACACCATTGAGTTAGCTGTAAGCCGAAGACCTCTGTCATTCTACAATAAGGAAAGAGCACAGAATTAGGTCCAAGCAAAATTTTAAAAAAATCAGTCCTTAAAAACATGTTACCAGGGTCTAGATTACCTAATAATCTAACAAAACATATTTTCAGGTCCCAGATTATCTAATAAGAGAGATACATAGCTTTAGAGTCACACTATGAATGATAGCTGATCCTTGAGCAATACAGGTTTGAACTGAGTTGGGTCCACTGTTGCATGGATTTTTATCAAACAACCTGTGCACTCCATTGACTGATGCTAGTCAACCATGTTGTTCAAAGGTCAACTGCAAAGCTGGGAACCTGCACCAGGAATCCATGTGCAGAGGGCCGGACTAAGTTATACTCGGATTTTTGACTGTGCAGGCAGTCAGCACTCCTAACCCCACATTGTTTAAGGCTCACCATATATATGCATATAACATGTGTAGATACATGCATGTGTACGTATATATGTACATACATATTTTCCCTGCTTTTTCTTTTAATTTATAATGTGCAAATAACTTACTTTATTGAAGAAAATGAGGTCTTTTCACTGCTTTCTATCGTTTGTCCATCTACCTGCCCTGCCATCCTCCCCATCGGCTCATATTCAAGAACTATTCATTTAGCCCTTTTGCTGGAGGGCTAAGGTACATAATGATGGCTGAAATAAGCCTTTGGTTTTAGAACTCACAGCCTAGTGGAGGGGACAGACACATAAATAATTAGAATGCATCCCAAGTGATGCTCTATAAAAAGTTTAAGCAGAATGCTGTGGTTGAATAAAAGGAAAAGGAGATTTCCTTTTTGGAGGAGGAATACTCAGGAAGGCTTTCCTATGGAAATATCATTTAATTCTTTAATGACAAAAAAAATGGGCTAAGTGGAGAAGTGGTGAAACAGATTCCAGGCAGAGGGCCCAGCCTACGCAAAGACATGAGACAATGCAGTGTGTACTTAAGAAAATATCGAAGTGTTTGGGCAAGTGAAGCTTAAGGAGCTGGGGGAGTGGGGAAATGAAAAGTGACCTGCTCTTGAACTGGAGGTTGCCAGAGGGGTGTGTGTGGGGGGGTCTGGGGCACTGGATGAAAGAGGTGAATGAACGAAGAAGCACAAGCTGGTAGTTACAAAATAGTCACAGGGAAATAAGTAAACATAGGAAATGTAGTTAATAATATTGTGACAACTACATACAGTGCCAGTTGGGGTGCTAGAAATAATGAGTGGAACATGATGTAAAGTATAAAACTGTCTAACCACAAAGGCTGAAACCAATACATAATACATTTTTTTTAAGGTTTAAAAAACCAAGAAAAGTGACACTCCCTTAAGGTTGGCCAGTAGAAGGCAAAAGCTATGCTACAAGATTCGATTCACTCTGTAGGCACTGCTAAGTGAGTGTGAGTCTTTAGGGAAGGCAATGGGATGGTCAGATCTGGGTTGTAGAAAGCCTCCGCTGCAAGAGATGGAAGGGACAAGAGCTGGGGTGAGTCTGCAGCCATGGGAACCATTTGACAAGTTCTTATAATGGCTCAGGTAAGAGAAGATGAGAAAGTAATTGCAGTGGGAATGGAGAGTTAGAAATAGATTTGAGAAACATCACAGAGGCTGAATTGACAGGCCTGGATGACTGATTGAAAGTGAAGTCTTAGAAACAACAGTTGGGAATAGCCGACTGGAAGAAATCGCCCATTCAGCACTCTGGAGAAGGCCACCGTTTTAATTACTAAAGCTAAGGTCATTAAATGGCGCTGCCACTTCTGATTCACCAGGTGCACACCTCTTCCAAAAGCCTCATAATTGACACTTTCCATAGAGTGGGATTAATGAGGTAGATTGTGTTCAGTGTTCAATTTGTTTTCATACTTTAAAAAATCAGTAAATCTGATATTTTAAAATATGGCATTTTATCATGGATGTTTTTCTAAATTATTGCTTTTACTTTCAACTATGCTCACAAAAAGAACAGAGTAAACAGCACCCCCAGGAGGGGAGTATTCAGAATAGAAGACAATAAATATTCTTTGCAGTTACTCAACAAGGGAGTGCTTGCCCCTGTCAGGAGGCGGTCACAGCTGTTTTCTCCAGTCACCAGGAAACTGAGTCAAACAGTGCCCAGGAGAATGGCAGCCAAGGCAACTTCTATTGTGATTGATGTTCAGGAGCAAAATCCTGGAGGGTTTTCTCCCTTCACAATTGATATTGAATATTATTTATAAAAATATCAAAGTATGTCAAGAACTTGGTGTGTCATTTACTAGAACTCTGGAGGGAAAGACCCTATTAGCTCCAGCAGAGTATTCCAACACATAATACACTTGGACTCAGGTGTCTTTATTGCTAGAAATATTTCTAATAGCAGCAGCCTCGTCAACTTTGATTATGGTTACGGAGATCAGTCACACACCAACAGCCACCACCTTGGACTGATGAGGCAGTGTGGCTTTTTGTATTCCAAGCAAGTGAGCACTGTGACCCAAATGCACGTCCCAGCTGTCTGTCCTACTACATTTCTATCTTGACTTTATCAACAAAATTCCCTGTAATTCCTGTGTGTGTGCACATTTTTAGGAGGCAGTACTCCTTTCAAGTCAGCGTTCAGAGGCTAGCAATATCTGAAAGCTTATCATAACTTCGAATCTCAGGCCCTACCCCAGATTTTTGAATCAGTCCTTTTGAATTAGAATGTGCATTTTATTTTTTTCACCAGCTCGACTGAAGTATACTTAATACAAACTGTGTATATTTAAGGTGCACAATGTGATGTTTTCATATAGGCACACACTGTGAAATAATCAGTACAATCAAGCTGACTGAGGTATCCAGCACCTCACCACAGTCAGGATTTTTTTGGTGTGGGGAAAACATGATCAACTCTCTTGGCAACTTCAAGTATAAAACACAATATTATGAATTACCGTTACCATGCTGTATGTTAGATCTCCAGAACTTACTCATCCCTTATAACTGAGCCTGTGTAGCCTTGGACCAACAGCTCAACATTTCCCCCAGCCTCAGCCCCTGGCAGCCTCCATTCTACTCTGCTTTTATGAGTTTAACTTTCTGAGATTCCAAATTTAAGTGACATCATGCAGTATGTATTTTTCTGTATCTGGCTTATTTACTATGTACTTATTACTGATGTACTGAGCATAGTGTCCTCCAGACTCATCCATGCTGTCACAGATGGCAGGATCTCCTTCTTTTCAAAGGCTGAACAACACCCCGTTGTATGTACAGACCACATTTGCTTTATCTGTCTATCCGCTGAAGAGCACTTAGGTTGCTTCCCTACCTTGGCTACTGGAGTAGTGCTGCAACAAACATGAGCGCGCGTATCTCTTCAAGGTACTGATTTCATTTAGATTGGACACATGCCCAGAAGTGGGATCGCTGCGTTATACGGAAGTTCTATTTTTAAATTCCTGAGAAACAAACCTCTATACTGTTTTCCAAAATGGCTACCCCAGTTTACATTCCCACCCACAGTGTATAAAGGTTCCCTTTTCTCCACACTATCACTAGCTCTTTATCTTTTGTCTTTTTAATAATAGCCATTCTACCAGGTGTGAGGTACTATCTCATTGTGGCTTTGATTTGTATTTCTCTCATGCTTAGTTATGTTGAGCATCTTTTTACATACCTGTTGCCCATTATATGTCTCCTTCTGAGAAATGTCTGTGCAAGTCCCTGGCCTATTTTTAATCAGGTTGCTTTTCTGCTATTGAGTTGTTTAAGTTCCTTATATATTTTAGGTATCAATCCCTTATCAGATATATGGTTTCAAATATTTTCCCCCACTCACAGGTAGCCTTTTCATTTTGCAGACTGTTTCCTTTGCTGCACAGCTTTTTAGCTTGATGCATTGCCACAAGCACTTTAACAAGATCCCCAGGAGCCGTGCAGTCATGCTAAAGTGTGAGGTGCATGGCCCAGAATGGAGATCATGGTGGGTCTAGAACGATTCTCCCAAAACGCCACAGGCAGGCATTTAGAGTATTTATGTTTATAGCAGGTAATACACATTCCTCTGTTTCTTGATGATTTGTTTACAGTACATAAGAAGAAACAGACACCTGTCTAAGGAAAAGAAGGGTAAATCTTCCTACTCATTATGATGAAGATGTTTTTCTTTTCAGTTGTTTTCTGTTGAGAGATGGTCCAGGGAAGATTTAAGAAGAGATAAATAAAAGCTGCACACCATCTTTTCTACAAAGAGCCCAAAAAGCCAAAAATTTAGCCTAATTTCCCCAACAGGTCTGACATTTTGCAATTTATCTCTTTGTAGTTTTTTCTTCTTCTGCACTATGATGCATATATCCCTGTACACTCAAGAAGTTAGCCTTAATATCAGTTAACTAATCGTCTACCTAGTGATGCTTTATACATCCTTCAGGGTACCACATTGCAGGGCAATGAAATCCTAACAAGAGACTATGGGGGCATAATTAAAACAGTGCTTTAAATTAAAAAGCTCTTCTAATTCATTTCACAGAACAATAGGTACACAAAAATATTCACAATTAAATTTAGCCATTATATATTGTATTACAAATAAAAATATTCATGTTGTAAACCAAAAGGGCCCAAGTCTCTATCATTTGGAGTAAAAAATTCCACAAATACAATGAAAACCTCTCCACTTCCAAATTAAAGCTTGGAACAAAATGATGAGCTTAAATGATAGTGGTACCCAACCCTAGGCCAAAATATTTAAGTTAAAAAAATTAAACTTAATTAAATAGAAAACTACTATAATTGGATATAGCCTACATCAATGTCAATGCTAGCATTTTACTTATCCTGTAACTATATCCTAATTTGCAAAGGCTCATTGATATCATAGCTTTTAAGATTTAATCTTGTAGAAAATTGTGGATTTTAGAGAAGGATCATGTGGGGCGGTGCATATAAGGTGAAACTTTGATGACATTTACCAAGATGAAGAACGATGGAAAGATAATTGGACTATTTTTGTGTTTGTCAATGTGTGTATGAAGAAGCTTTGCTCCCTCAGGTCAAGAATATAGAATCTTTTCTCCATGTAGATTTCAACTGCTTTATAAACAAACAAACAAACAAATAAACCAATACATTTTTTGTAATCAACATAGATTTTGTGAGTGTACACTCTGAGTGGCTCATCTTATTAAGACACTAAATTGAACAACTTAAGAAAGTCCAAAAAAAGGCAAAACCCTAATACATGATGAGGATTTGTTGATTTATGAGATAGACTCTTACTCAGGAAAATAAACTTTTTTTGGTACCATTGATATTCATAATTCTCAAACTGTTATCAAACTGTGTCCCTGCAAAACAACCAATGGGAGGAGAGCTTTGAAGAAAATTGAGGGAACGCACAGCAGGACTTTCAGCTGTGCACAGGCCTTACCAAGGTCAAATAGCCAGAAAGGACTCTTAGTATTAGAATTTTCCATTCAGTTCATAGCATGACACTTGGGGGCTTATAACATCAAAGCATTACCCAGTGGCAGGAAATAACTATTCAAACAACAGCAAATGAGGTCAGAAAGATCATCAGATTTATGGCCAACATGGAAAAAGATGCATGATTTCCAGAGGCCTTAAATAATAAAAAAGAAGGTAATTCTTTGAAAGCCCCACAGTGGAGAGCAACCTACCGATAAGCTTGCCTTTTCCCTGCACACATTTTTAGCCTTTATTAAATGCCAAACTGCTTTAGAATTGTATCTCTAGCAGGCTTGGGTCTGGTAATCCACCCAATTAATGAAGGCCTGTTTGGCAGAGCATTCTTTATTACTTCTTAATCTTTTTTATTTCTTTTGCCTCCTCCCTTCAACAGAACATGTTTCAACATCAGTCCTGGGTCTATTTTCTCCTCAGCCATTCTGTATAAGCCTGGAGGGTGACAGTCAAGGCTACTCCCTGCCAGGCCAAGGGGGAAAGCATGTTTGGGGGAAGTGATGTGGACCTGGAGAAAAAGAAGGGAACTGACAGCGCCTGCCCTCAGCCCCAGATGGGCCACGCCAGCATCGGCAGAGTTGCTCCGAAGGCTTCTCCGCTGATGCAGGAGATCCACTGAAAGGCAGGACGTGGGCACCAGCTTCACTCAAGCTGCTGCGTCCATCCATCCACCCATCCATCCATCCATCCATCCATCCACCCATCCATCTATCCATCCAGCAAAAATGTACTAAACTCCTGAGATGTGCCTGGCTCAAGAGAGCAAGACTGAAATAGTTTCTGCTCTCACAAAGCTTTTTTTCTACTCTTCCTTCCCTTTCCATCTATCTTACCAGGTTAACTTTTCTATTGAACTACATTGGAATTAATTTGTACATCCATTCACTGGGAATTAGACCTAAACCCCTTGGCCATTCCATTTAAGCCACCAACTAGACATCGGCCAGTAACTGGCCTCACTCCAAATTTGACACCCAGGTCACCTCAGGGTAAGGACTTGGATGCCCATATTCAAGCACAGCTACCAGGATGAAATGAATCATGTCTGACTACACATCTACTGAAACCCATTAATAGTTGAGGCATTTTTTTCTTCTTGGGCTCCTGTAGACTTATGATTATGAATAGCTTCACTTAGACTGCTTGAATTGTACATTGAGAAAATGACTAAGTTACTGTCTCCATTCTGTCCATTAAGGGGATAAGAATATGTATGACCAAAATATTGAGAAATATGGACTAGAATGAACAGAGCGTGAGGTTAAGTGTGAGGAGCCAGAACCACGTGAACTGAGGTCACAAGTCTAGCACTAAACACCTTTATGAAAAATAAATATTTTAAACCCTTTAGATGTTTTCAAACCTCCATTTTTTAGTTTCCTTTTTTGGAAAATAAGAGATAATAATTGTATATATATCCTTAAATTATTTTGAAGACAAAACAATTCACATCAGGTATTAGTGCCCAATAAAGGTTAAAAAACAAAACAAACAAAAACACCCACCACCCGTAGAATTTCCTTTAAAAGAATAAGGCCATGTAGGTTCTCTTCTAATATTCTTTAATAAGCTGTTGTAAAGATCAGTAGAATAAATAGGAGAAAAAGTACTCTGACTTCCTTAAAAACATAGTACATATTTATAAAATATCAGCAGTATTGCAGAGTCAAATTTATTAGTAGTAGATCCTGATGGATGCTGGGGCTCTGGTCATTGGTTTCATTATCCTAATTCATTGGCTTAGAAACCATTAGTTCGCCAGATGGATAGGTAAGCACAGCATGACAGAGGATGAAGAAATGGCAGAAGAAGGGATAGACACCATAAATGTCCATGTGACTACCAACTTATACACACCACAAGGATTCTCAAGTTATGTGCGTATGCCTTAATTGTAAATTAAAATCCTATTTTTCTTTGTTTTGTTTTGGCAGTCAAAGCAGTGAAAATTCTAGAAGTATCCCTCAACCTTGGGTCACACCGCAAAGAATGATTGTGCCATACACCAAACTGAGCACCAAACACGGAGATTGAAACCACGATTAGGAAAGCCGGGTTGCACTGCAGTCCTATAACAGTCTTGGAAAAGAAACCAGGAAGGAAGAAAAGAAAACTTTGTGTCTGTCTAGACTTCATCTCCTCAGAACTTAAACCACATTTCCCAGGGCATTTTTGAAAGGATGATAATTAGGATTAGCAACAAGCTGGCTATCTGCCAACTCTGTCTCATGATCAGCCTTCACTCCCAACTCTCTCAACATCGCTGTTTTCAGCAGCTGAAAACGAAGAGACAAGAGCCCCAGAAACTAGCCAGGCAGACTGCCTTAGATTCAGGTGTTCACCTTAACAAGGACCAGTCACAAACTGAGTGATCACTGGTGAGCAAGTGACAGGTGACTTCTAACCTGCCCTTAGCAAATCAATCTCTCTAGCTGATTGCTAATGACATTATTAGATACTGGTATTTGGTCTGAAAAGTTTTCAAAAAATTATGTCTTTCTTTCTAACACCATGGGAAAGAGCCAATTTTACTCTAAGAGAGAAAAGAACTTTGAATCAAATATCATCAAGTGATAAATGGTTTGAAAATAGTTTTCAATAGATCTCTGTAATTTAGCCCAGTATTTCCCCAAATGTGATAGCCTCCCATTAGTAATACCCAAGAACATTTTATGTAGTACATGGAGGAAATTTTATAAAATTGTTTTATATTAATTTTTATATTACAGTAAAAGTATGATTCTACGTTGAGACCATGATTTCACACGTATTGTTTATTAGGATGAGGCCAAAGTAAAAAAGGGAGTTGATTCAAAGAAAAATATTAAGTAAATAACAGAGCAGGTGCTTGTACATATGGCAGCAATTTACAAAGATGGCATGGGAATGACCCAGGCTAAGAAACACTGCTTCTGCCCCACAGGCCAACAATTTCTATGATTACTAAAAGAAAGTTCCCTCATCCTACTTCAGCTGCAAAAACAGAATGCTGAATGCATCCTTTTTGATCCATTGTGATAACTGGACTATGAGCTTCACATATTGCATAAGCTGTTTTAGAAGGGCAGAAAGCAACAGGAGTGCATATGATTCTTACGATCATGCTCAGGCAGGAGATAAAAGGATCAGTGGGCAATGAGGCATTTTTTAGGGAAGCAAGTCAACATAAAGATTCAAAAGCTTACCTTCTATAAAGAACATGGGATCAGGTCTTTCAGATCAAAGGTGCTCCTACCAAAATATATATTGTTCCTGGGATTGGGTAATGTGTTCTCTTAAGCTCTGAATGTACTAAGTATCTCCATAACAGGTGTTCAATAAATATATGAATAAATAACTAACCCATATCTTTACAAAACTGAAAAATAATGTCATCAACAAAACTTAACATCTAGAAGTAAGCAAACTGTAGCCCTGGGAATGACACATACCTTAGGCACAATCTTCACACGAAATAGAATATTTTGGAAGGAGTGTCCATCACTGGCCTGCAAGACTGCAACATCAGATGTGCTCTCCAGGCCATCGTGAGCATAGTGGAGAAGGCCCCTGGAGAGTCCATCCAGGCGGAACTGATAGACAGGGGTTGCAGGGGACTGAAGTGTTTGAAGCAATTGGCCATGAAGTGGAGGATCCAGCACTTCCACTACCACATCCTGTGGATTGTCATCATCTCGGATGTCAAGCAGCTGGGCGGTGATGGTTCCCCTCTCTCCTCTGCTAATGTGGAGGACCTCATTTCTCAGCACATAGGGGGGCTGTGGATTGAAGGGTAGGAGGAGAAAAGAAGCCACTTAGCAGAAAACGAGAAGACAATCCAGTGGGCTAGATACCGGCTGTGTGCAATCTATTGATATTCTGATGCTTTGTACAGAATTCTACATGTTCTCGTGAAGTGCTAAACTGCTGCGTGTTAAAAGTATTTGTCAAAGGTATGTATGGTCGGTTATAGTAATCCCAGCAAATGAGGTTACTTCACATCTTTGGTTCTGGATGTTTCTCAAGCCACTTCAGTACTATAGTATTCATCAGAGGCAATCAGGGAGAGCGTCTTGCTTCTAAATCTTTGAAGCCTCTGTTGTCTTGATTTATCCTATATGCCCTGCATTGTCACTGTGATTAGTTCAGTGTCAGGCAGCTCAAGCAGTTGTCTGCATCCAAGAGAGACTAATAAGACATAAGGAATTTTTGCATGTGTGTTTGGAGCTGAGCACTTCATCCCAGGCCAGGTTGCAGCATGCTGACTCGGAGTACGATTCTTTTGCATTCTGAATTTATGCTATTTCTGGTCTCTCCCAGTAATTTTCTTCAAGCTGTCTCATCCATATCTTGAAGGGACCCACCCCAGCTCAGGTTATAAATCCTGATAAGATCGAGGTCTGAGTAAGGCAACCACCTAGTTAATACATGCGGTACTGCTAATATAGCAAAATTTAATATGTTTTCCTTAGGATTATCAGGTTTCCTCTCACCAACCTGAGTAAGCAGATAAAATGTTCTTTCATGAAGATAAAAGTTAATGAACCATAAGGGGAAAAATCTCACACACAAAAAATTAAGGCCAGAAGCCAAAAAAAATTATCTTAGCTTTTTTACATCATTTTAAGTTGAACCATCTAGGACTTTTCTCAGCACATGCCTTCTTTAATCCAGAACATTGTTTTTTGTTTTTGTTTTTTTTTTAAATTAGCCTTTCTGGCCTCTGGGAATTTCTATATCTATTAAAGTAATGCCTAACTAGTGCATCGTTATAATAATCACATAACAGGAAACTAGATAATAGCTACTTAGAATTCCCAAGTGAAAATTCCAAAGCTGTGATTCTACACATGGGAATGGAAGGCCCCTCGCATTCTAAAGGGAGAAGTCAAAGATGGTGGCAAAATCGGTAAGTGGAGGAGATCAAATTAAACGTCCACATGAGAAAACCCCACGGGGCCTGAAGACCATGTTGAAATATTGCAGAAATGTAAAGAAGCAAAAATAAGTTAAAATCTGCCTCTAAAATTCCATTTTTGAAGAGTTAAAATGATAAAAGTTTCTCATAAATAAAATAAAAGTGTCCCCTCACTATCTTCACACTTGATATTGGGAAAACAAACCAAAATCTGGGAAGCATGGGAACTCACCACCTCAGTGAGAAAGCCACTTACTGATACCTACACTAGGCCTTTTATTCACCTGTTTGTAACTATATTAAACACACAAAAGGACAAAACAAAATTTCTGAGCTTAAGAATGGAAAAACATTTAAGCCAGTTAGCCCTAAGGCTTGATGCCACCCTCTGACCCATATTTCCAGAGATCTCATTTTAGCTACAATTAAAACAAAATTCATGCTCTCAGCCCAACTGTGAGATCAAATTAATTTAGGGTCAATTTCTAATCATTCCTCAACTTCAGTAATCCTGAAAGTGAGAGCACCATCAAGAAGGGTTGAGCTGGGCCCTACGTACCATTTGGCAGCTACTTCTGGTTCAAGTCTGTGTTATCCACAGTCCATAGTCTTTACATTTTTGGACCAAAGATAGAAAAATATCAGTTCAAAAGCATTGACCTCATGTCCTTCCTTGAATCTTGACTAACGCACTACTGAGATCTGGATGTTTAGACAGCCTTGGCTCCCCATGATGATGTCCCATTCTCTTGCTGTTCACAACTTAAGAATGTATCTATCATCCTCCTCTCTTTACACATTTCAGCTGTTCAATACCTCAAGCCCACTCAGAGTCTCTACCACTGTATATATTCTGCACACATAAGTACAACTTGACAAAGATGAGTGATGAGAACAGAAGAACCATCACAATGTTTTACAACATCTACCATGATATCCTCAGACCAGTGCTTGGCTGATGACCACACTGGCACAACATTTAAGTAGATCCTCAGTAAGATCCTCTGACTCTGCTGACTAAGATAAATGCAGTCTGGCTGCATGACAGATAGGCAAAAGTACCGGACATAATCCCACATCCGAGAGAGTTACATTTAGACAAAACAAACTCATTTATCTAAGAGTGAGGAAAATGTTCAGAACTAGAACACCTCAAATTATTATGATGGGCTAGTTTCGGGATTCAGTACAGCAAAATAAGGCACTATTATGTAATTAATGGTCAAGAACACAGACTTTGTATTCTGATTTACTGAGCACAAACCTCGGCTCTCTGTTGGTTAGCTGTACCACCATAGACAAGTTATTTAACCTCCTCCTGACTTAAGAGACCTCATCTGTAAATTGGGGACAATAATACCTCATAGGGATGTCCTAAGGATTAAATGAAAACACTATGGGGAGCACTACAGATGTATTAGTAATTGTTGTTGCGGTTGTTATTGCCTGCAAGCTCTAAACAATTATTCCATGAGGAAACTGAGACAAGATTAATTCACTTAATCATAATTTTTTATACAACTGCAAGAAAACTTGATTTGTGCATAAGAAATGGTAGTCATGGAAAATTATTAATAGTGTGGCATTTTTATTACCTGTGTAGAAAATGCTTGTATGTTGATCAGCTGTGGCTCAGAGAAGAACTGCTGGTCGCTAATTTTCAGGGAAAAATAACCTTTCCTAAAAGAAGTCCCAAAAAAATAAATGATAAATATAATCATTAAATTAGTTTTTAGAAAGACAAGGACTAAAAAATATTTTCAGGTTATGTGAATGGAAGAATTTGGATCAAACCACAGTAATGTAATATTCAGACCATAAATAAAAATGACCAAACAAAGATGAACTTAGTGAGATTTGGGTAAAACTACTGTGTGTTCTTAGATCTCATTATAACAGTTACGTAAACTTTTTTTCCCTATTTTTCTAAGTTGAATATATAAAAGGTTGAAAATCAGTTTTGGGACCAAGAAGGGTTCCTAATATATCGTAAGCTAGTGGTAAAATTGAAGAATGAAAAAGGAGTCTTTCAGTCTCTACAGTTCTCAATTGAGTCCCTCTTCCCTGCGAACCCTCTCCCCAAGCCCTACCCAATTCATGTGAGTGAGCCCCAATTACCAATGTTTGCAATGCGTTTATTATATGACTCTGTCTATCCACCCCTTCCTGACACACACATGCAACATTTAATGTGGATTTGATTAAGTAAGGATGATTATTGACTTTTGGGAAACCACAGTCTATATTGTTGATAAGAATGTAGAGGAAGCCAGGTCAGTGAAGCCTAAGAGCCAAGACAAAGTTCCTGGTTCTGGCTTCCAGGCTCGCCAAGGAGCCCAGGTGCCCTTGATGAATTTGAGATGTGCACCATACCTGCAATCTTACAACAAACCGTACTATTTCCCTTAATCTAGCTCGAACTGACTTCCATTGCTTGCAACCAAAGACTCCTAATTAAGAAAACAAAATAAGGCTCAATCTTTGTTGTGGTTTTTCCTTCCTATAAAAGAATGTTGTTTCAGCAGCTTCGGAGACTACTAGAAAGGAAGGTAGGAGTTGCCACCTTCGAAGCCAAACCAAGCAAGGAAATCACAGTGGGCTGGTGAAGATGTGATGAATGCATTAGGAGGGGGGTTGAATTCTGGTCTATGATAGGGACCATTGTTTTAAAAGCTCTTTAAAAGGTATTCTAATTAACTATTGATACATGAAAGAATGTGGATGGATCTCAAAAGCATTATGGCAAAAGCCAGAAACACAAGATTACATACTGTATGATTTCATTCATATGACATTTCAGAAAATGCAAAACTACAGGGGCAAGAAAATGATTGGTGGTTGCCAGGCACTGGGGAAGGTAAGTGACTGTAAGTGGAATTTTGGGGGGCAATACAACTGTTTCATATCTTGAATGTACTGCAGTCTCAAAACTGTAAGACAGTATACATTTCTTAACACTCAGAACAGTACACTTTAAAATAGGGAATTTCATTAAATGCAAACTGTACCTCAATAAATATGATTTAAAAAATATTTTCTTGTATTTCCTCCAATTTTATCTTTCCCTTCATTTTTTGACCCATTTAAGTCCTGATCCTCTTCATCCCCACCTCCAGACTTCAAGAGAATTCAACTGATGGGAGCAACAACATAAACCATGAAGGGGTGTTTGCTACCAGCCTACCGGGGAAAAAGATTTTCGTTGGCAATGACGTTGCAATGACTGTGTTCAGCAATCTCAGCAATGCCAGCTTATCATGGCTACTGTGACTATATGTACAATTTGTCTTGTACTCCACGGGAGCATTCCAGTATCAGAGGAATGCAACCCTAAAGAATCCCAGCTCTAAAGGATCATGGTCTGTGTTTACATGAGGAAAAACAGGACCATGAACCTATGTGGCAGGCTGTGCCTTTTGTCTCTGTGTTCTTCAGAGACATAGCATTTCCTTTTTGCATGAGTTTCTACCAGTTCTGTTGGTTTTACTATTTCTCTCATTCTTCCTTTTATTTAAATTTTTAGATAAACGAATCCAATGTTAAATGAGTACCCCCCCAAAGTACTACAAATTCTCTAAAAAGTTACCATTTTTGTCCATTTAGGGGTACAGAGCTAACTCTGCAAGAAAATAGATGGTGTGAGATTAAAAAGGTTAGGTAGATAAGAGGCTTCACTTTAGTTGTCCTTGAAGCTTTTTGTATTTTATACACATTTTGATAGTGATCCCAAGACAAACAACTACAGGTATGGATGTGTGTGTGTGTTATAAACACTTAATTATACTTGTAACACAGTGAATGGAGGACAGGGAGCGTGAGTTTGAAGAGTAACTCTGGCATCAAACACTAGAGCTTTAAGCTCCTTCTATAGCAATACTTTGCCCCTGCAGGGTGGAGCATGCCCATTATTCCTACTATTATTAAGAAGGCAGAAATCATAGTGGCTGAAGTCATGGGCTATGCACTCAGTCGGCCTTGGGTTGGAGTCTCAGCTCTGTGCTCGTGGGGTGTGCAGCCTTGGGCAAGATTACTTACACTCTCCAGGGCTCGGTTTCTCTATCTGGAGACTGAAAATATAAATATACGGACTTCACATAAAGTGTTTAACACAGTGCCTGACTCATAGGTAGCATTCCGTGAACATTAGTTGCTCTTATTCCTGTAAGATGGTTTGAGGTTATTGTCTCAACAGCTCTGAACTGCAAACAGATTTACCTTTCTCCCCACCTACATCCTAGCACAAACCTTAAAAAATCTCAAGTTTAGTGGTGACAGTATAAAATAGTCACTGTTTCCTTATCACTGTTCCCTAGGTATCAGCTCCTTGTTTACAAATACAGTCTACTCCGAATTATCTGCACTAATGAAGCAGAACAGGGTGAAGGATAATCCAACAGGCTAATCTTTGGGGTGCATTCTCTGATTTCTGTTTAGTAGATTTACTCTGCTAATTACATGGCTATATTTGCGCGGGTTAGTGTTCACATTCGATTGCATTCCTAAGCATATGTCAGCTGGGCTGGGGACACAGCCGGAAGTGTGCTAGGCCTCAGAGGAAAACTGGATCAGGCTTAAAAATTAACCACAATTAATCCCACAAAGTGGATAATAAAAAGTTAACTGGGACTCTTCATTTCCTTCCAACTCTGAACCTTTAGGATCCATACGATACCTTGAAAAGTGCGTACTCCACCCTCTAGCCACTCCCTACTCCTAGTATATTGCACTAATGTTGAAGACACAGCTGCAGCATCTGGGTGTATAACTAGTTTTCATTCTGCTGGGCCAAAAAACTGGGTAATTGTACGAGGAACTTTCCCGTCACATCAGAGAATTACCCATAATTATGTGATAAAATGAAAATGCCTCTAACAAAAGCACACTCTCTGAGCAATTACAGTGAAATGACAGGCAGCTGAAAGTATTTGGCATTTGTGGAATATCGACCTTTCCCAGAAGAGGAGGGATAACTATTGAGAAAGGGGGAGGAGAGGGGGGTGGGGCAAGGCGCAAGGCAGTGGTAGAAAAGAGGCAGGAGGAAAACAACAGAACACTGAGTCACCTGGGTTTCTCTTTGCTGTGCACAAAACGCACTTTTTTCTCGTTCACATCTTTCCAGCTGAAATGGCCAGCCTTGTCGAGCTGAACCTCCTTCCCATTCCTTGAGAGCACTAGCTGACCATTGGTGGGAGTGCTCACAACGTGAAACAGGAGGTCTTCGACCCTGCCATCCTGGTCTTGGACATTCAGGAGGGAAAAATCCAGTGGTGTCATTGAACCAATTGCAAGGGTGAGAGAACCATTCACATGAAGACCAGGAGTGTGAATTTTGCCTGGAAAACACATGAATCCAAAGGTCAGTTTTGGTGATTCATGAATCACCAAGTATGTTGTGTGTGTTTTGAAAGAAATAGACTTGTAATGTTCATTCAGAATTACAAAGATGAGACTCCAGGCTTTTGTACACCATAAGCTTCCTTCTAATCCATTGCTTCTCACCCTAGAGGCACAGGAAAATAGCACAGTATCTGAATTTATATGTTAAATTACAAAACTCCTAAAAGAAAATAAGGAGTAAATCTTTGTGATTTTGAATCAGGCAATGCTATTTGTGTTATTTCTTAGATATAACACAAAAGCACAAGTGACAAAAATTAGATAAGTTAGACATCATTAAAATTAAAAAAATTTGTGCTTCAAAGGACACCAGCAAGGAAGTGAAAAGAAAACCTGCAGAATGTGATAAAATATTTGCAAATAAGATATCCCTGAAAAGGAACTTGAATCCAGAATATAGAAAGAACTCTTCCAATGCAGTAAAAGGAAAGTAACCCAATTTTAAAATAGGTAAACAATTTGAATAAACATTTTCCCAAAGAATATATAAAAAGGCCAATAAGTACACAAAAAGGTTCCTGACATCATTAACAATCAGGGAAATGGGGATTAAAACCACAGAGCGATACCACTTCACACCCACTAGGAACCACAATATAACCTGCTCCCGAGGATGCAGAGAAATGAGAACCTTCATATATTGCTGATAGGAATGGGAACTAGTGCAGCCACTTGAGAAAACAGGCTGGCAGTTCCCCAGATAATTAAATATAGAGCTACCATATGACCCACCCACTTTACTTTTAGGCATATACCCAAGATAATTGAAAACATATATCCATACACAAATGTACACACAAATGTTCATAGCAGCATTATTCATACTAGCTAATAAATGGAAACAACTCAAATGTTCCTCAACTGATGAACAGAGAAGCAAAATGTGGTATATCCACACAATGGAATATTATTTAAGCATAAAAAGAAATGACATACTGATTGATACATGTTACAGCAAGGAGGGACCTTGAAAACATTATACCAAGTGAAAGAAGCCAGACGTAAAAGGCCACATATAGTGTCACTCCACATATGTGAAATGTCTAGAACAGGCAAATTCATGGAGACAGAAAGCAGGTCAGTGGTTGCGAGCGGCTGCGGTAAGGGGGCAGTGAGCAGGGCCTCCCAGTGGTTAGTGGATTTCTTTCCATGGTGAGTAAATGTCCTGGGATTAGATAGTGGTGATGGTTACATAACTTTGTGAATATACCAAACACCAATGAACTGCATACCTTAGAGGTGAATTTTACGGTATAGGAATTATATTTCAATAATAATAATGACAAAGAACCCTATAGGGATCTTTAAAACAATACTGATACTGGGGCTCCACCGGCAGGGATCCTGACTTACATGTTCCGGGTGGAACCTCAGTGATTTTACAAACTCCCTGGGTAACCCTAATGGGCCCTGGGGTTGAGAACCATAGTCCTATGCTAAGACATCTGTCCTGTCTGGCCATCAGACCCACCAAGGGCAAGGAAAGAGGCAAGTGTGTAATACTAATGTTAGAACAATACTAGTTAATCTACAATGAAGTAGGATTATCAGTAGCTTAGATTCAGAATTCATATGAAATATATACACTTTGTTTAAAAATTTTACAGTCTTTGTTCATAGGAAATATCTGATGGGTGAATTAGGATTCTTGACCATTCTGTCTCCTGCAAGCTGTTTTGCCTGGGCTTGAATTGGTAGTGTTCCCTTTATGTGTAGGTCAAACAGGACAGTTAGAAAATGCCAAATTTCAGGAGCACTACTGTTACTGTAAGATTACTCTAGTGACAGTGGAACTGATATTTGCACATTGACTTGTACTATACCTCCAGAGGAGTAAGCTGATTTTCAAGTACTTGGGGTTTCCAGAAGGATACCAAGAAAATAAGCCAAAGATACTTTTTCTCATATGAAGTCTTAATATATTTAGACATCAGAAATGCAGAGATGGAAAATATGACCGTTATTGATAAGGGTTACCCAAAAGCCAAGGAATGCTCAGCTGTATCAGCACTCCCAAGCTTTACTTACCTATAAAACTTTTGAGGTTCAAAATTAAGACTGAATGTAAATTTGCCTCTCTTTGTAGGGTAGGATGAAATGTCTATTGATGTGTTGAACAAGGCTAGCTCCATCCCTTTAACTTGTTATCTTATTCTTAATGGCAAACAGTGTGGCTTGCAATCCATTCACTTCAAATGTGAGAACCTAATGGGGCAGGCTGCTCACACCATTCCTTATTTATCTATAATTTATCTCCAGCATGTGCACAAAGGATGCACCATTGTGTAAGTAGCTCTATAAGCTTTTATAAATATAAATAAACTATATCTATATAAAGATACATGTAATTTCCTATAACATAGTTGTAGTTCAGGAACATAAGTTTTATATCAAATCTCTGATGTGATAGTTGAGTTTTAAAGCACAGACTGTTTCTTTTTCTCTTCTAAAAAATCTTAGAAGGTAAGTTTTCCAAATTTTTCATATTCTATAAAGAGTTTCATGTTCCTAGCAGCACCAAGGTTTCCCCGCAGAGTAGGAATCCCACATTTCACATCACATGAGTCAACTGCCTGTGCAAAGCCAGCCTTTGCACATAGAAATACAGGGGAATTCACCGACCATTGTGGAGAAGTACTTACCAGCACATGTTCCGTTAGGAGGGTGGGCAGAGAAGCCAGGAACACAGCTGGCAACACAAAGGCCACTCTTCAGAAGGAACCCATGGTCACAGCGGTGACACTGGTGTCCGTGGCTGCACTGAGAGCACCCCTGAGGGCAGGCTATGGAAGCAGGACACACCAAATGAGGCACAACAAAGGCACAGGCACCCAGCCGGGGCCACCGGCGGTAAAGAAGAGATGCTCGGAGCACCGGCAACAACATGTGGTCCCCAACTGCGGTAAAAGAACATTCCAGCAGCGTCCTGAAGACTTTCATAGAGAGCTGGTCTACCCTTGGAAGGAAAGTGAGTAGGGCGGAGCGCTCATGCTTTCCACACTGCGGTCTGAAAATGTTTCCCGTGAATGGGGTGTTTACAAAGTTAACCACACTGACTTGTAAGGGAGGCAGTTCACAGTGGTTAAGAGCCACTGGGTACTGTTCCTCCTCTACCACGTGCCAGCTGCTAGACTTGGGCAAGTTCCTTTGCCAATCTTTGGTGCAATTTTCTTGTCTTAAAAATGGGGGAACTAATAGCACCTAATGCAAATGATTGTTGGGAAGATTCCATGTGTTCTAATGTGTCATGACTAGAACAGTGCCTGGTCACATTAGAACACTGACACATTAGAACACAAAAAGACTCAATCACACTAGAACTATCACTGCTACTATTTTATTTATTATTGTTATTATTATTATTATTTTAAATGCATGAGGGGAGCAATCTATTTAAAGGACCATAGATTACTTCTTTGGGTCAAGTTAATAATCTATAAATTGAGTGTTCACTGCCTAATCTTTCTGCTTCCATAATTAAGATTTTGTTAGAGAGAAGCAGCACAGTATAATTTAAAGGGCCCTGGAATAGAATAAAACAACTTGGGTTTAATATCTTCTTTTATGTTGCCCTGGTTAATACTCTTAAGGCTCTGTTTTTTTCACTTGTAAAGCAGGATTCATAGTGCCTGCCATATTTTACCAGGCCATTGTGAATATTAAATGATATAATACAGATGGAAGAAATTTGGTGAAATATAAAATGCTATGCCTGGGTAATGGCATCACTATTAAATGCCAGGTATTCATTAAAGTGGGGCAAAGAGTACCAAGTTTTGATAGAAATGAGGAGAACACACTAAGGAAACTCTCACGAATAACTCAGTGGACAAGGTGATTAAGACTTGGGGCTTAACTTGAGTTTCATAACAAAAGGTCAGTGTATCACTAAGTATCCCCAGAAATCCTGCTCTTCAAGGATATTGCGGCAACATCAGGGTCACTGGTTATTCAGTCTACAAATTGAAAATTCTGTGCTCATATCAATAGGGTTGCTCCACGTTCAGTGGATACTACACCTTAGTTCAATATAAGCTTTACATTCCATAAAATATTGGCTTCATTTCCATAAAGACCATTAGGAACAATATTGATTTTGTGCAAGAGAATTACTGGCCTGCCGGCCTATATTCTATTTAACCAGCAATTGGCAGAGTGTATGGGAAGTCATCATTTACTTAGGCCAACCACCCTGGGGTTTCATGCTACCTCTGATTCCGAATTCTCCTTGGTGACCTGAAGACCAGCACACCTGAATTGCTTGCTGCTTTACTTTTTTCCAGAGAACTCAGCATGGTTTCCAAGTTACCTGTGCATTTGCGATTTTCATGATCTGCAAAGTATCCCTTCCCACATTCCTGGACGCAATGGGCTTCCAGGAGGAGAAATGGCTCCTCACAGCGGGTGCACTCATGGGGACCTTGGCACTGGAGACAGTGGCTGTCACAGCCTGAAAGACAGAAGTCTAGTCAACAGGAACGTGCATCGCTTTCCCAGGGGCCCCTGGTCCTCACAGTGAGGCAGGGTTAGACAGTAGTGAACAATATAAACTGGCATGCTAGGCAAAGCAGCAGACTAGGAGTTAAGGAGCCAGGCTTCCGGCTGTGACTGTTGTGCCTACCAGATGGATGACAGAACTAGTTACTCCACTTCTCTGAGCCGCAGTGTTCTCTCCTATGAAATGGGAGTAGACGTACTGCCCCACCTAGCTCCCTGGGTGAAGATCAAATTAAATCATGGCAAATACTAGGCAAACTAGAAATGGACAAATATCAGCCATTCTTGTTATTCTTAACTAGTCCTTGGCTCTCTGTAACTGCTTTTGCTGAAATGTCAATCTTTTTCTGACTCATCCAGTTAATTATCCGAGTCTCTCCAGAATGCTCCCAAGAATGTTGTCTGTGTACTTTGGGTGGGCATTTCAGAGTCTGAAGATTTTGTGGTGTTAAATTGAGGCAGAAGGGGGCACTGAGGAAAAACGTCGATGGTGAGATAGGTGTATGGAGGGTTGTGGGAAGTAGATGGCAAAGTAACTCAGTCGTTCCATGTGCTCGAGTGACCAGAGTACACAGCCATTTCCACTCGGAGCACGCAGGCCTGCTCAACACTGAAGGAAATCCAGAAGTCATGGTCCAAACATACCTGTTTCTGCGGCCATATACCCCCAATATTCCTAAACTACCCTCAAATTTTAGGAAATGTTATATTTGGACATGGGAGTGGGAAAAAAGAGATTTTCATTATACTGAAGAAAAGTTTCTTAGGAAAGAAACCAGAAATCAGATGAAAAACCAGAATGAAAACTTGCCACAGGCTCCTTCTCAGAACAGTAAACTCAAATGAGGCTGGCGCTTGGCTGAGCATAGAGCTGGGGCTCTGGACACTTACTCTTGCAGAGGCCGGAGTCCCCGTAAAAAGTTGGCGCACACTGCTCCACACAGGCCCCGTCCTGGAGAACATAGCCGTCCACGCACTGCAGGCAGTCTGTCCGCAGAGGCCCGCCACATGCACTGCAACTCCAATCACACTCTGCAAAGAAAGCTCACGTTAGATCAGCTTCCTAAATTATAAGGATGCTGCCTGCAGCTGCAAGGAGGAAAATGAGGACAAGTAAGAGATGTCAGATAAGTAGGCTCTCCTTGTACAGTCTGAAAGCCTCTCTGAAGTTTAGTGTTTCCTAATTATGTTCGACATGAGCATGTATGGATCGCTCCGGGCTCCTGCAGAGCCCGCTTGTCAGTGGGGCTGCTGAGGAGCCGGATCAACTCGACCTTATTCCATGGGCCCTGAGTTCTTTATCCCTGAGCCACACATCTTCACGCAAAGCCTGCCACAGGGCGTGGCCAGTGTGCTCCACACACCTAATCTGGACCTCCTCCAAACGCTTGAGAGGAAAAGGATGCCAGAGTGTTAACTAAGATGTATGTGCTGCCTCCACTGAGACCAGACACGTGACTCTCTGCTTCTCAAAACCAGGTGCTGACTGACACGACAGAAAGAACCAGAAATGGTAGAATTAAACGGGGCCAAAAGGAACTGTCCAGAAATAAAGGGCTTACTAAAATAACAGAAGAGCTCATGTAGAGCAGAAGAACTGACTCATTTGTATGTTCATTCACCTGATAAGCACCTGCAGGATACACAGCAGGAACGAGAGTATAAAGTGCCGCGTGCGGGCCCTGCCCTCAAGGAGCTAATATTCTAGTGGGTCCCAGCCATAGATGTGCACCCCGATGATCCAGTGGGATTGTTCGAAATGCAGGTGATCAGGCTCAACATCAGAACTACAGCCAATCTCAGGGGTTGGGTACAGAGAAAAACATGTTGCTGCTATTGTGTTTTTGCTTTGATTATTGCAGTTGTTATTGCCATTGTTTTTAATGGCCCCGGCAGTTGGTATGCAGTCAGAAAACTCATGTTTGGAAACCAAGTTCTAGCTGATAAGGTAAGTCCTTCGTGCGTGGAAGAAGGGGCAATGTGGCATGGTCCAGTACTTGGGTTTCGAAGTCAGGTAAGTCTGTATGCAAGTCATGGCTATGCCAGTTTGTATCCGCACATTGCACACCACTTCCTTAGACTGTTTAAGCCTCAGTTTCTGTATCTGTAAAACAGGAATGAGAATAGTACCTTTTGCAGAAGGCTGCTGTGAAGATTGAATGAGATAATGAATGTAAAGAACTCAGCACAGCGCTCGACACATAGCAACAGCTTCATAAATATTTGCTGAACTGTTTATCTTGGAGAACTATCTCTGCTGGGCGCTGCCTCACCCCACCTTCCCCCCTGCTAAGAAGCTGGGGAAACCTTTCATTAGTCACTTTTCTCTCTTCCTCGATGCAATATTTCTAAGTCCCAAGGAAGCAGGTAAATGTGCAAGACAGTACATGTGCTTCCACCAAGATTTATAAAGTTAATCTCACTCATTTATTCGGCTGAATCAGTCCTGAGGGAAAATGACTAACACAGAGCCTTGAAAACTGCCAGCATGGTTATGAAATCATTTACAACAGGGAGGATTTGTGATAATCTTGTTTTTCACCACAACCTAACGACCACTGGTTAGGAGGGGGAAAAAATACCAAAGCTTCTGTGGTCTGTAGCACAGCAGACCACCTAAGTTGACAACCAAGTAGAATTTCTCGGAATGGAAAGTGTGTGATATTGCAAAGGCTTAAAGCATCCCGAGTTTACATGAAAGATGATTGCCCTCCATATCTGAGCCCTAGCTTCTCTGGCAGAACTGGTGATAGAGAGGGAAATGTAGAATGGGTGAGTGGAGAAGGGAATAGAGGGGAGCAAGGAAAATCCATTCTTCGACTCTGCCGTTCCTCTGGCAGAGCACTGGCATTCAAAGAGCAAAAGCCCAGCCCCTAGTATTCCAACCACTGGAGAACAAAGAGAAAGGCAACTGGTTTTTGTAAGTATGAATTTCTTGAGAACAAGAACTATGTCTTCATTCACTTCAATATGTTAAGCAGAGATCAGCAAATCAGATACAAGTCCTGTCCTCATTAGGTGTGGAGTCTAGCAATCTCGAGTTGTAAATGCAAGTGCCTACAGGACCAAGGGAGGTCGTGTAAATCCCTGAGGTAGGCCTGGTGTGATGCAGAAGGGAAAAGTGGCGACGGTGGGGACAGGCAGGGATCATGCTCCATCCAACAGAGACAACAGCTACTCGTCTCCAACCTCAGAATGCAGCAGCATTCTGGGCATACAAATCCAGTTTTGCCAGAACTCCTGAATTTTCTAAAGAAATTGAAGATCTACTTTTTATATGTGAGGTTTTCTGATCTCTAAAAGGCAAATATTAAACATTTTAAAACACTGGAATATTTGGTTCACCAAATATAACCTGATGGTTTCCAGTGTGTTGCCTCTGGCCTAGTTACCAATACCTTGCACAATGTCTGACACACAGTAGGTGCTCAAAAATATTTGTTTAACAAATACATTTTTTCACCTTGCTAATCAAACTTCTAATGAATGAATGAATACATGCATACATACATACATATGTGGAGACTTCTCGCTATTATCAGAGAAAGTGTAAACTTATGATGAGGGTTTTGCCACGTAGGGTATTGAACATCTACAGTAGTAAATGGGGCATCACTGAGTAAAAAAAAATGTTGCATGATTCAGGAAGAGCTTTACCTTTGCATGCCTTGGTGGAGAGGTCCAGATAGTACCGTGGGGCACAGCTCTCAAGCTGACATTCCCCAGAGAGCAGGACCTTGTTTGGATCTTGGCAGGAGGTACAGCTGGCTGGTGAATCACAGCTTCTGCAGTGTGTGCCGCATGCTGAGCGGATGGGAAAAGGAAATGACCAGATGATTACAATTGCAAATACTGGAGCGCTGATCAAACCTAGACAGATGCTGTGAAGGAATGAAGCCACGCTCCAACCTGTTCTTTAATTATGGCTCATAGCCCTCCCCTGTGATCAGCAGGAACAGAAAATGTTCATCTTACTTTCCAAAATAAAAAAAAGGTAATATTATTTTCCAGAGGAGATAAATTATAAACTCAAGAATGAAAATCCCACACCTAAATTGCCTTGCGATTCAGCAACAGAATTTACACTTAGTCCCAGATCTCTGAAATGACAGTCAGGAGTTTATTTGAACC
This sequence comes from Tonatia bakeri, assembly GCA_004024845.1. Classification (NCBI taxonomy): domain Eukaryota; kingdom Metazoa; phylum Chordata; class Mammalia; order Chiroptera; family Phyllostomidae; genus Tonatia; species Tonatia bakeri. The sequence continues at coordinate 208,268 of PVIA01001108.1, forward strand.
TTACATCTCAAGGAATCAAGCCCCCTATAGTTTGGGGTGTAGACTCAGATTTTATGTGATGCCAAAATTAAAATTAGGCATCAACTTTGTTATGGAGCTCAGGAAATCTATTTTAAGATACAAAGGACTTTAAGATGACTTGGCTTATTGATTTGCCCAGTTGTGATTCTCAGTGGCCACTTACTCAATTCAAGCATTCATGAATGATCCCCAAAGCTGGTCATACTTTTACCTTCCTCAATTCAGCAACTGGCATTTCTCCATCTACTCCGCTGTTCATGCTGGAGACCTGGGAGTCTATTTTGACCACCACCCCCTGCCCTTTTTCTCACTCCCAATCACTCACTGGATCTTTTTAATCGAACTCTCCTATATAATCCTTAGAATTTTTTGCTTTTCTCCATATCCACAAATGCCACCAATACATCCAAACCATCATCCTCTCCTGCTGGCCTACTACCATAGCCTCCTAATGAGTTTCCCCATATCTAATCTGACCCCTTGCAATCTATTTTCCATGTTTCCACCAGAGTGATATTTTTATTCATACTGTTCAGGCTTCAGAGGTCAATTTCATCTATGAACTCATATTTTTCTTGAATCCTGGAAAATTTTCAGCTTTCATTTATGCAAATACTGCTCCTCCATCATTCCCTTTATTCTTTCTACCTAGAAATCTTAACACACATATTTGGGTCCTCTCAGTATAGTCTCCAAGCCTCTTGTCTTTCACTCATGTTCATATTCAGTTTCCCCTTCAAAAAGGCCTTCCCTGACTCTTCAGTCTAGGGTAGATCTCCCAGTTACTGCTTTTATAGCACTGTATACATTTCTTTCATGCCATACACAACAATTTTCATTTAAGTGATTATTTAACATCTCTATCCTTTAAGCTGTAAGCTTCATGAAAGCTAAGACCAGGTTTGTTTTGTTCCTTGCAATAATCCCAGCATCTAGCTGGTTATCTGTCATTTCGTAGGTGTTCAGTAAACACTTGTTATACAAATGAAAGAAGCCAGATATTTTAATTATATATACTCAAGCACTAGCATCTCCCCTCATTCTGAAATCTTCTCTAACTATAGGTCAGAGGAAAAGTCTGGTGATCAGGTGAGTTTTAGATCTATGGGATATCAAAGCAGGAGGCACAAGACAGGAAAATTACCTCTCTGTAAAGTAGAAAGAAAGAAAACCTTCTTGTTTTACCAAGGTCATTGGCATAACATGTTTATTTGAGTATGCAGATTTGTAATTAAAGATCCCAGGAAAATTCTAGATAGGAGTTCAGATAATTTGGGAATAATTAGAAAATAGTATTTTAAGTGTTGGAAACTTACATGACACTAAATTTTATCCATTTTTAACCAGTATTTCTACACATGGTGTATCTTAATTTTGGCCAAGTGTTCGATGACAGTCCCAAACATGAGCAGGTCTGGTAGCTGCAGGTGGTTTTGAAGATGGTCGAAATGCATACTCAAGAAGTGATCAGTGAATCTTTGTAATTGGTAAAAAAAAATGTCTCAGAGCCTTATGATCAAGTCTTACATTTTTACTTGATCAATATTTGTATTAATAACTCTAATGAAAACAAAGATGTCATGCTAATGACACTTAAATATGCCATATGCTAATGATATTTAAATATGCCATATATATCTATGCAGGAAACACACTAGTTAAGTTTTACCAGCTGAAAGAATAAGGACCCAAACTTATTTTAGCCAATTGAAGCAATAGGCTAAAAGTAATCAGATGAAATAAGCAAAATTGTCAAGTCCTGCATTTATGTTCCATAACAAATTACACAAATACAGGGTACCAAAGACCTAGATAGCAATTCCCATAAAAAAGGATCTGAAAATTTTAGTGGACTAAAAGCTTACTAAAAGTGATATAAGGTTACTAAACAAATGAATGCAATCTTAAGCAGAAGAGCCTCCTTGTAAACTAAATGTCAGTGGAACCCCTGCTTGACGTGGAGCTGCAAAACCAGGTCCCAGTGCCAGTTCTTGGGCCGGGGTCACAGTCAGTGTGCAGCCTGGCATCCTGGAGTTTATTTCCTCAGGCTTCGGCCTGCCTCCAGGTTCCTGAATTCCTTTTTTCAGTCTTGTATTTCTTCTCGGCACCTAATATAAAACTCAGCCCCTTCACAGAGAATTGGATTTACTTTGATCACCTTGAAACGTTAAGAGAATTTGGAGGGATGCAGTAGTGCCACACTGAGAAGCCTGGGCCTCCCACCATTTCCAGGTGAGTCAGTCTTCCTCTCTCATCTAACCCCGCACCCTTCTCCAGGGCCATCCGCAAATGACCTTGTCTTGCTCAGAGCAATTCTGCACGTACCAAACCCCCTTCCTTAGGTTCTCAGCTTCCATCTTCAGAGGACTGTGGGTAAGGAGCATTTTCCCCACCCTATGATATTCAGACCATACAAGGTATCAGTCCTGTTGCAGTTATGTTGGTATGACCACATCTGGAGTAGCAGGTGCAGGTCACCGACCCCATGGGAAGTGGGCAGCGAAGAAGGAGATGAGGGGACCAGAAACCAGCAATGGAAACAGGGACACTGTTTGAACATCATTCGAGGAAGAAGGGACCTCACAGCTTGTAAAGACCATTTTCCTTCTTAAATAGGCTTGTTTTCTACTGCAGCTCTGAGAGATGGCCATCCACTTCTGTTTAAATATGCCATTAGCTTCAGTTCTGCCTGGAGCAGAGAAGTCCAAATGGAAGACAGCACTGAATTCCAAACCTCTAAAGGTAACCATGTGAATGAGGGAGGACACTTATTCTCTATTGCCATGGCAGCGGGGCAGTGCAGGGTAGTTCTAGGGCCAATGAGAAAAAACGGTCAAACAACTGAACAACTGCCACCCCCAAATACGGACCCAGCTTCCATCCTCATCTGTAGACGTCAGCGAGGGTGCAAGGCTGGGCTGGGCAGCCCTGAGTCCTCCTCTTACTCGACAGCACTATGGTTTCCAGTACTGAGAACCTCATTAATCATCTCTCTTTAAAAAAGAGTTCCCAACTCAGTTGGTCATCCTTAAATTTTAGAGCTCAGTGAATAATTTCTAAGGGTTTCCTTAACCAGAATCCCGACAGCTCTTCGGCTCTGGTTATTAATGCCTCTCCTTAATACTGACTGTATTTCCTTAAGAGCTCTCGGATGCACACTTTCTAAAATTGTCAGGCCTATAACTGTCTATAATGATGAGCATTATAAAGGGACATTGTTGCCTTTTTTTTTACATACTAGAAACTCAGATATTCCAACTTAGGGGCATGCTTTAGTCAATCTTAGAAAGAATGAAACTTAAGTTTAAACTAAAAACAAAGGTTAGGAGATTCATAAGTTAATGGAAATAGACTATAAACTCCCATTATAGCAAAGGCATTTGTGTAGAGATTACCCTGTACCAACATAAAAGCTTCCCAGAAGAAAAATATTTAAATGCAACATATTTTTGTCACCTGTACTGTGCATAAAACATTCTATTTTTCCTTTTTATGGTACCTGGTTTCCTTTTATTGGAGCGATAGTGGTTAACAAAATTATACAGGTGCACAGTTCTACAACACATCACCTGTACACTGTACTGTGTGTTCACTGCTCCAAGTCAAGTTTGTCCATCACCTTTTTCCCCCACTATACCTTCCCTCACCTCCCCACCCCAGCAATCACCAAACTGTTGTCCCTGTCCATGAGGTTTTCTTTCTCATTTTTGCTTAATCCCTGCATTCTCCTCACACAGACCCCCACCCATGGAGAAAGCTGTCAGCCTGCTCTCTATCTATGAGTCTGTCTCCATTTTGCTTGTTGGCCTAGTTTGTTCATTAGATTCCACATATGAATGAAATCATATGGGGCTTGTCATTCTCAGACTGCGTTACTTCACTTAGCATAATGTTCTTCCGGTCCATCCATGCTGTCGCAAAGGGTAAGATTACCTTCATTTTTACAGCTGAGCAGTACTCCATTGTGTAAATGCACCACAGATTTTTTAAGAGTCATCTACAGAAAGGCACCTGGGCAGCTTCCAAATCTTGGTTATTGTAAATAACAATGCAATAAACATAAGGGTGTGTATATTTTTTCAAATTAGTGTTTCAGGTTTCTTCAGATATATTCCCAGAGGTGGAATCACTGGGTCATAAGGAAGCTCCATTTTTAATTTTTTGAGGTAACTGCAAACTGCTCTCCACAGTGGCTGCACCAGTCTGCACTCCCACCGAGAGTGCACGAGGGGACTCTTCTCTGCACCCTCAGCAGCACTTGTTGCTGGTTCACTTATTGATGATAACCCTTCTGGCAGCTGGGAGGTGAGATTTGATTGTGGTTTTAATTTGCATTTCTCTGATGATTAGGGACCTTGAGCATCTTTTCGTATGTCTATTGGTCATCTCTATGTCCTCCTTGGAGAAGTGTTTATTCAAGTCCTTTGTGCATTTTTTAATTGGGTTTTTTTTGGTGTTAATAGTTCCTTATAAATTTTAGATATTAACCTCCTATCAGATGTATCATTAGTGAATATGTTCTCCCATTCAGTGGGTTGTCTTTCCACTTTGTAGAGTTTCCTCTGCTATGCAAAAATGTTTTAGTCTGATGTAGCCCCATTTTTCTTTTGTTTCCCTTGCCTGAGAAAACACATCAGAAAAAATATTGGTATGAGAAAAATCCAAGATTTCACTGCCTATGTTTTCTTCTAGGGGTTTTATGGTTTCAAGTTTTACATTTAAGTCTTTAATCCATTTTGAGTTTATTCTTGTGTATGGTATAAGAAGGTGGTCTAATTTCATTTTTTGCATGCATGTGTCCAATTTTTCCAACACTACTTAATGAATAGACTACCTTTATCCCATTGTATGTTCTTGCCTCCTTTGTTGAATATTAATTGACCATAAAGTTGTGGGTTTATTTCTGGACTCTCTGTTCTGTTCTATTGATCTATATGTCTGTTTTTATGCCAGTACCAGGCTGTTTAATTACTATGCCTTGTAGTATAGTTTGATATCAGGTAGCATGATTTCTCCAACTTTGTTCTTCTTTCTCATGATCAGGGTCCCTATTTGGGTCTTTTGTGGCTCCATATAAATTTTTAGAATATTTGTTCTAGTTCTGTGAAATACGCCATTGGTGTCTTGATAGAAATTGTGTTGAACCTATAGGTTGCTTTGGATAGTATGGAAATGTTAATGATGTTAATTATCCCTATCCACGAATACAATGTATGCTTCCATTTATATGTACCTTGTCAATTGTTTTCTTCAGTGTCTCATAATTTTCCAAGAACAGGTCTTTTATGATCTTGCTTAAACTTACAATTTGGGTTTTTTTAAATGTTTATTGATTTGAGAGAGAGAGGAAAGGAGAGAGAAGCATCAATATGAGAGAAAGACACTAATTGGTTGCCTCCCATATGTGCCTGAACTTGGAGATCAAACCCACAAACTAGATATGTGCCTTGGGCAGGAATCAAACCACCAAACTTTTGGTATACAGGATGATGCTCCAACCAACTGAGCCACATTGGCCAAGGCAATATTTTATTCTTTTTTGAAGGAATTGTGAATGGGATTATTTTCTTAGCTCCCCTTTCTGATAGTTCATTATTGGTGTATAAAAATGCAACTGATTTCTAGATATTTATTTAGCATCCTGCTACATTACTGAATGTATCAGTTCTGGTAGTTTTTTGGTGGAATTTTTAGGGTTCTCTTCATGTCATATGAAAAACAATGACAGTTTCACTTCTTCATTTCCAGTTTGGATGCTTTTAATTCCTTCTTCCTGTCTGATTGCTGTGGTTAAGACTTGCAGTACTATGGTGAGTAAACATGGTGCAAGTGAACATCCCTCTCTTATTTCCAATCTTAAGGGAAACACTCATGGTTTTTGCCCACTGATTATGATGTTGGTTGTGTGTTTGTCATATATGGCCTCTATTACATTGAGGTACGTTCCCTCTAGTCCTATTTTGTTGAGAGTTTCTATCATAAATGGGTGCTGGACTGATCAAATGCTTTTTCTGCATCTATTGATATGATCATCTGGTTTTTCTCTTTTATGTTGGTTATGTGGTATATCATGTTTATTGATTTGTGAATGTTGTACCAACCTTGGATCCCCAGAATAAATCCTACTTGATCATGGTGTATGATCTTTTTAATGTATTGCTGGACTCAGTTTGCTAATATTTTGTTGAGGATTTTTAGCATCTAAGTTCCCATAAATACTGGCATATAATTTTAATTCTTTGTAGTGTATTTATCTGGTTTTGGAATTAGGATAATGCTGGCCTTATAAAATGAGCGTGGGAACATTCCCTCCTCTTGGATTTTTTTGAAATAGTTTGAGAAGGACAGGTGTTAGTACTTCTTTGAACAGTTGGTAAAATTCACCTGTGAAGCCATCTGGTCCAGGACTTTTGTTTGTTGGGAGTTTTTTGATTACTGCTTCAATTTCACTAGTTTTAATCTGTCTATTCAGGTTCTCTCATTCTTCCTGATTCAGTATTGAAAGTACTAAAAGTGTTATATGTTTCTAGAATTTATCCATTTCATTCAGATTGTCCAATGTGTTGGCATATGCTTGTTCATAATATTTTCTTACAATCCTTTGTATTTCTGTGGAGTCAGTTGTTACTTCTCCGCTTTCATCTGATTTAATTTATTTGGACCATCTCTCTTTTTTTTTCTTGATTAGTCTGGCTAAAATTTCATGAATCTTACATTTTTAAAGAACCACCTCTTGGTTTTATTAATCTTTTTTACTTTTCAACTCTATTTTGTTTATTTCTGCTCTAATCTTCATTATTTTCTTTCTTCTACTCACTTTGGGCCTTGTTGTTCATTTTCAAGTTCCTGTAAGTGTAAAGATTGTTTATTTCAGATTTTTCTTGTTTCTTGTATTGGGTCTGTAATGCTATAAATTTCCCTTTTAGAATGGCTTATTTTGTGTGTTTCACATATTTTGGATTGTTGTGTTCTCATTTTCATTTTGATTTTTTCCTTGATCTCATTGTCAACACATTCATTGTTTAGTAACATGCTATTTAGCCTCCATGTTTTTGTGTGTTTTTCAGTTTTTTCTTGTGATTGATTTCAAATTACATAACATTATGATTAGAGGGGATGCTTCATATGATTTCAATATTTTTAAATTTATTGAAACTTGTTTTGTGTCATAACATGTGGTCTATCTTAGAAAAGAGTCCACATGCAGTCAAAAAGAATGTATATTCTGCTGCTTTGGGGTGAAATGCTGTTAAGGTATCAATTAGATCCATTTGATTTAGTGTGCCATTTAAGGCTGCTATCTCCTTGTTGATTTTCTGTCTGGAAGATCTATCCACTAATGTTAATGGATTGATCAACTACCCCCTACTATCACTGTATTGCTGTCAATCTCTCCCTTTATGTTTATTCAGACTTGGTTTACATATTTAGGTGCTCCTACATTGGATGCATAAATATTTACAAGGGTCATAGCCTCTTGTTGAGTTGTTCTCTTTATCATTATATAGTGTCTTTCTTTGTTTCTTATTATTGCCTTTGTTTTAAAGTCTATTTTGTCAGATAGAAGGATTGCTACCCCAACCTTTTTCTCTTCCTATTTGCATGAAATATCTTTTACCAGTCCTTTACTTTTAGTCTGTGGTGGGTATCTTGTAGGCAGCATATATATGGGTCTTGTTGTCTTATCCATTCTGCTATACTGTGTCTTTTGATTGGAGCATTTAAGTCATTTAAATTTAAAGTGATTATCAATAAGTACATATTTATTACCATTTTATTCTTTTCAATATGTCCTTCTGTTTCTCTTTCTTCCTTTCCCTCTCTTTCTCCCTCTCCTTCTCCTCCTCCTTCTTAAAGCAGGCTGTTTAGGATTTTTTGTAATACTGGTTTGGTGGTAATAAAATCCTTTAGTTTTTTCTTGTTTTGGAAGCTCTTTATTTCTCGTTCAATTTTAGATGCTAGCCTTGCTGAGTAAAGTAGCCTTGGTTGTAGGTCCTGGCTTTTCACCACTTTAAATATTTCATGTCAACCCTTTCTGGACTGAAACATTTCTGTTGAGAAATCAGCTGACATTCTTATGGGAGCTTTCTTGTAGGTAACTAACTGTCTTCTTCTTCTTGTTTTTAAAATTCTTTCCTTGTCCTTCATCTTTGCCATTTTAATTCTGATGTGTCTGGGTGTGGACCACTTTGGGTTCATGTTGTTTGGGACTCTTGGTGCTTCCTGGACTTGTGTGTCTTTTCCCTTTACCAGCACAGAGAATTTTTTGGTCATTATTTGTCCAAGTAAGTTCTTGACCCCTTGCTCTCTCTCTCCTCCTTCTGGTAGACCTATGATGCGGATGTTGTCATGCCTCATGTTGACTCATCTCTATCTTTTTACATTCTTTTTTCTTTTTGCTGCTTAAAGTTTTTTTCTACTTTGTCTTCTAAATTGCTGAATAAATCTTCTGCCTCATCCAACCTACTGCTTATACCTTCTAGTGCATTCTTCATTTCTGACTTGTTCTTTTTTATAGTTTCTAGGTCCTTTTTCAGGTTGTGGTAGTTTTGACTCAGTTCCCTGTAGTTCTCACTAAGTTCCTTATAGTTTTCACTAAGTTTCTTGACCACCTTTATATCTCCATATCTGGTAAATTGCTTGCCTCCATTTCATTTAGCTCTTATTTTTCCTGGGGATTTCTCCTGTTCTTTTAACTGAGGCATGTTTCCAAGCAAATTTTTTTTCTATTACAAAAGTAAAGAAATCTTTCATCAGTCCAAAAGTTTTTTATATTTGGTATTTCAACAAGTGGTGCAAAATTATGAGTTCCATAAAACTTCATTTCAAATGCAAATCCTGTCAGCATCTCAAACGAATACCTATCTTTCTGTCTATAAAATAGAAATATATTTTACAGCTTGATTTGTCTTTCATTCTAGCTGATACTGATGACAATGATAACAATATTAACAATAGCTATACTGAAAGCTTATTTCTGGTAGGGTTTATGCAATAGCATTAGATGTAGGTACTATTATAATTTCCCTTTGATAGAAAAAAAAAACAAACCTGAGTCTTAGGGATTAATTTACTTGCTCAAGGTCACAAAGCTAGTAAGAGGTAGGATGTGAATTCCAGTCACCTAACTCTAGAGCCCATTCTCCTAACCAGTACTCTATAATTCCTTCAGCACTGTATTTCCAAGGACATAAAATGGAGATATCAGCACTGTATTTGTTAACTGTCATTTTCAAAGTGAGAAAGTATAACAAAACTTTTTTTGCAAATGACACTTCAGTGATTAAAATAAAGTAAGTCATGTCAGCCTATTTTCAAAAGTGTTCCTTCATCCGTGAAGGATTTCCTAATTTTTTTCCAGTCAGATTTGCCCTTTCTCTAATTTATCCTAACTCTTTGTTTTGTCTGACTCAGGTAATTGATCATATTTTGACTTATTTGAAAAATAAGACATGTATACAAGTAACTCTAATGAAAGACAAAATGACTACTGTTTGGGTAGAAAAATAAATGTTTTGTACATTGTACATTGTCAAGCATTGTACACTGTCAATATTCAGCAAATACATGTCAAAAACAAATTGAATCCAGAGAAGTGCTTAGGTCATTGACTGTGTACTAGAATGAGCTCTGCTCAGGATCTTGTCATTGAAATGCTAAGAGAAACCAGAAGGAAATAGACTAATACTTTTATTTCTTAAATGGGATGACTAGAGAACAGAGAGATTTAATGACCAGCTCAAGACCATACAGCTGATGTTTGCAAAGGAGATCCCCAGCCCAGCACTTCCAATGAGGCTGATATATGAGTTAAATCTGATTTAAATCAACTCATGGCATCCATATGCCTTTTTAGATTAATTTTCTTCCTTTTATAAAAAGAAAGGCTATAGGTAAGGATATGGAAGCAAGACTCACATTTCCTTTGATGACCCCAGAAGAGCAGGAAAAGAAAGAAAGTTCATTTTTAAAAACCTACGTTGACAAGCATGGTTGTCATCGAGGTAGTGCCCTGGGAAGCAGGTGGTGCTGCAGGTTCCAAAGTGGGATAGAACGAGGTCAGTGTCACATGAGGAGCAGGAGAAGGGTCCTCTGCCCTGACAGGTTCTGCAGGAGGGGTGACATCCTGCAGAGGGAAAAGAGACACAAAGAGAACCTATGAAGACAAACTCCATCCCAAAGCAGTATCCCAAGTGTTGTTCATAAAAGCCCCAGTGCTGAGAGCATTAGCTGGTCTGATTTATTATTTCACAGTATTCTCCCTGCTTGCTTGCTCTCTCTCTCTAAGCCTTCTCAGTTATTACCCCAAAGAGAAGTTCACGAGGTACTGCAGCTCCTGTGTCCAGCGCTTACTCACTTTTACAAGCTCCTTCCTCTGAATAATATCCAGAAGGGCAATCAGGGACACAGTGGTCTTCCAGCAGCAGGTACTGGGTATTCTGGCACCTCAGGCAGATGCTCCCGGTGTTATGAAGATCAGCTGTACATTGCTGGCACAGAGGATGGCAATCTGGAAAGGCAGGGGGACATGGAGAAGGCACAGATGATATGAACACCAAATCTCATCACTATGCCAAAGGGCGGATGGAATTGCAATGACCACTGCTGCAGCACAGACAGCCGGAGCAGCCCAATGGCAGTATATGGCAGTAAAGCACAAGCTTGGGACCTGTACAAATTGTGCCTTTGAGGTTTTTAGCAAATGGCCGGGCCCGGCACAGCAATTGAGTTTTCATCCCTTTCCAACTGAACAACCTTCAGGTTCTAGGGCAGCATGTGATAGATGCTTGCTAGGGGAATACAGAGAACTGTTCGACTCACAGAAACAGTATCATCAATACTATCACCATTTCTGCAAGAGCTCCCAGAATCTGAGACAGAATGCCCATATTCCCAGTGCCCCTGAGCTGTGACCTGAGCCCTTATGTGGCTCCTTCTCACAAATTTGGTCTTTCAAAGTCAGTTATATAAGTCTTAGGCATTGGTACAGAGGGGCTGGAATTAGTAAATCATTAAGCTGAGTTGGTGGGAAACTTTAATTTTTAATTAAAGGTAAGTATATGAAGAAGAGTTATGAATTGAAAATTCATTTTCGTGACACGATACATAGCTTGCAGAAGCTCTGATGTACCGGTTATGATGGAAGCTCCAAGACAGATTATGTGGTCTGGTTAGCACTGTCTCTTGTTCTCACCCACATGATAGTCATCCTTTAATTAAAGAACTTGATTGTGTGCATCTCCCACTTAGGCGAAAACATCCTCTGTCCTGCTTTCAGCGATAATTGCCCTTTAATTCCTGTTTACCATCCTCCATCTCAAAGGTGGAAGAAAACTCACAAATCCCAAATTACCCACCAAAATGAAAAAGGAGTAAACGACCTAGGAAAAAAGAAGGCAGAGTTCTGGTTACAGGGCCTTTCCATCTTCCCCATGAGGATTCGAAGCACTATTTGTATACTTGCCAATGTCGCGCTCAGGGACCAGGTCTGTCTTGTTTCATCTCAAAGTCCTGGAGTCAGAGATTGTGATTTCTACCGAGGTTTAGACTAAAAAAAATCCTGTCATTGAACAGATTCCTTGCCCCCTGAAATATGTTAACTTTCTCTCTATAAGCTCAGCGATGTATTTTCTTAACTGCTGATCAGCTGAGAGGTGTTCCCTGGGAGACAAGCAGATTTCAGTCCCATACCCAGCACCCACTCATCTGCATGACGAGCCCTTCCAGAACCTTTCCAGCAGTTTAACCTAAATTGTCCTCTTCAAAAATGCCGGCTCTCCCATAAGCACGCAAACTAAGCCCCTGACCTTTCTCTGAACTTTGGTAGTTTCAGGTTACAAGCAGCCTTTTGCCAGGATCAGGAATAATTCTGGATATCCTGAAAGCCAAACTAAGCCTCATGATAGCCCTTCAGAGACTTATAAAGGAAATTGACTGTATTGAGAGAAATATGATAAGAACGCTATTTTCCCTGATTTAGTGTATGGTTTCCACACAATACCAGCCTTTTTGTTCTCTTTTCCTGCGCCCCGCTCACAGCACCAGGAGCAGCCCCACGTGTACAAAGGGGAGATTCAAGAAGCTTCAAAAGTTGCTGGAGCAAATGGAGGAGACTGTGTTCTGTGATTACCTTAATGAGTGGGTACAGGTTAGGATTGGACACCCAGGAAACACTACTGATTCAAGGCGCCATCATCGGAAAGGTCGTGACCTCTTCCTCATTAAAGCCAGCGCTCACAGAGACTTCTGGGCTCAGGCAGGCATCGACAAGATCTGCAGGTGCTCAGAGATCTAAAAGCTGGTTGCATCTAACTGAAGTTTCCTCTAGTGTGCAATTAGAGAAATGAAAAAGAATAATCACCCAGGGGAGGCTTTGAAGAGAAAGTAAGCAGATCTCGGGAGTATTTTGTGGGTACAACAAATAAATATTTACGGATTTGTCTTATCTTAAGGATCTTAAGAAGATCTCTAGAAGCTGTTGAAAGGAGGCGTGTAATGTGTAGTAATTATTTCTAAAGGAAGTTAGAGCTGGGCTAAGGTGGCTCCTTCCCACCCTCCTGACAGCTGCTTTTAAGCCCTTACTGCTCTCCCGCAGTCAGTGCCCGCTGGCCGCCCTTCCACCCCCTGCCTCCCAGGTTGTTCCGTCTCCTAGGTCATTCGGCCCATCAGGCATGGGCACCTTCAACTCCTCACTGTCAAGCTCAGAACATCTATCGTTACCCATTTTTATTTCATTTCTTCTCTCACAGGATGAAATGGCTAATTCTTCCACCTACATTCTTGACCAATTTTCAACATTATTTGAACATCATTGTACTTTCCTTCATCTCTATTTACTTTCCTTGACTTCAACTTCCAAACATGCTCTATGCCACCGACCACACAAAAAGATTTTCTTTACAACCACCCTATCTCTTTTCATGCCTTCACCTACCACCCAACTTCTTTGCCTCCCTAACTCTTCACCTCACTGTAATCTGCCTTCAACCTCTGCAGCTCAGCTGGGGTATTGCCCTTGAAAAGGTCTCTGACTGCCTCTTAATAACCAAATTTAATGGCCTCCTGTGATTCCTGACCCACCTGAAATCTCTGCAATACATGGCATTTCAGGGCACCCTCCTCCTACCCTCCTACCCCTGCTAGCAAGCTTTATGCTGCAGTTCCTCTCAGCCGGGTCCTCGTTGTTCTCTGCTTGAGAAATGTAGAGATTCCTCACAACACTCAACTTGTTCTAGATAGAACTACATCTTATTCTCTGGAGTTTTTAAACTGAACATGGCAGTTTGTAGCTACCAGAAGCCAGTGGAAAGGGCTCAAGAGTGGTAGAGACTCCAAAATCTCAAGGCCTTTGCTTCTCTCCATGGTTCTATGGGTAAGTCTTAAGACATATCACATTCAGTGATGCAGTAGTACCCAGGGGCAAGGGGAAAGCAATTAATGACACCTGAAAATACAAAACAATCAACTGCAGGCTGCCCCAAGCCCCACAGTAATCCAAGTTTATAGTTTCACCCACACACATAACTATCCAAGTCTGGAAAGTTGAACTCTCTGACTCTTCTTGTTCACTACCTGTATCCATTCTTTATTCATTCACCCATGGTTTAAAAAGTCACACAAAACACCCATTCCCATGAATAGATTTAATCCGACTGGGTCCCCCAGTAATATATTCATGCAAATCTCTGGTTCCAACTCTATCATATGCAAGCCCTCAACAGAACACCACTTAAATAATATGCTCTAAAGTTAATTTGCAGGTTGACTGAGTTTTATTAAACCAACCAGAAAATAAAAATAAATTCCTAAAACCTAAGAAACATTTTTGTCTTGAGAGGCTTGAAGTCAAAATCACCCTGTAGGAGAGACTTCCTTGGGAGAGCCCAACATGAGTAATGATGTTCAGGGAAAGAAGCCAAAAACCTGAGCAATAAGGGCTTGAGGATTAAAACCAGTGTTCTGACTTACAATCAGAAAAGGGTCGTTCCCAAGGGCAGACTACAGAACTCAGGCATGACCGGCCACGAGTGGCCAGTCCCCTGGGCACCAGCAGCAAGCAAGCTTCAGACTCAAGCCCAGGGCTCCACTGTGACCTTCGGGAGAGGGGCTGAATGGGATTCAAACAGGGATCTAGAGGTTTTATTTTTTCTGGCTACAAGGTGAGCCATGAAGGAAAATATGAGGAACACTTTTACAAAGTATAAATAAGCATAAAAATCACTCAGAGTAGGCCTTTCAGATGAAATACAAACACTGACATTTTTCTTAGTTCTTTTTCTATATACAGTTTTACAGATGTATATTTTAATAGATAAGATAGTAAATGTTGTCATGTAATGTATTTATTTTTACTCAATATCATCATTTCCATATGTCATTAGAGACTCTCTGTACATGTTATTTTTAAGGGTTGCATAATATTTCAGCATTGAATAAATACGAATTTGCCATTTTTCTTATAGCTTCAACATTTACTTCCAATAATTAAAGCCATGATAAGACCCCTGTACATTTTAAATTACAGTTGATCCTTGAACAACATAGGGGATTGTGGGTACAGATCCCTGTGCAGTCAAAAAATTTGTAAACAATTTTGACTCTCAAAAAACTTGGTTACAGTGGTCCCTTGGTATCCATGGAGGATTGGATCCAGGACCTTCTGTGGACACAAAATCTGAGGATGCTCAAGCCCCTAATGTACAATGCATACAGTTGGCTCTCCACCCTTAGACTCCCAAACATGGATCAAAAATACTATTTTTGTTATGCAGTGGTTGAATCTGTAGATGCAAAACTGGAGACATAGAGGGCTGATGGTGTATTTATTGAAAAAAAATCCATGTATAAGTGGGCTTGTGCAGTTCCAAAATCATGTTCTTCAGGCTCAACTGTATTTTGCAAAAGACAATGTCGAAAGAGTATAGTTCCTACTATTACTATAGCTTACATTTATTGAGCTCTGATATATATCAAACACTATACTAATTATTTTAATGAAGTCTTTTTTTTAAGATTTTATTTATTTATTTTTAGAGAGGGAAGGGAGGGAGAGAGAGAGAGAGAAACATCAATGTGCGGTTGCTGGGAGACATGGCCTGCAACCTAGGCATGTGCCCTGACTGGGAATCGAACCTGCGATGCCTGGTTCGCAGCCCGCGCTCAATCCACTGAGCTATACCAGCCAGGGCTATACTAATTATTTTAATACATAATCTCACTTGAAAATATAAAGTAGGCATTGTTACTATCCCCATTTGAAAGATGAGGAAACTGAGACTTAGAGGTTAGGTCAAGTGCTCACACGTGTCGTATCCACAATGACTCCTGAGCATACACTTTTAACCACTGCAGACGTGAAAAAATGTAAAATCTTTAATAACTATTAAAAATTTCATTCCAGAAAGCTTGTAGCAAATTGCATTTCTAAGAGCCATTCATGAGACTATTTCACTATAACTTTGTCTACACTAAGATTTTAAAAATAATAAAACAATCTTTGCTAATTTGGCTGGTGAAAATTGGTATTACATCATGAGATTGGATATTTAAAAAAATCTTTTCTTCCAAACAACAAAAATGGTCAAAATCCATTGTACTCACTGAGCTTTCAGTATAGTGGAGAAAAATGACCCCGGATGTGTAATTACAAACGAGTATAAAATATGTGTAAGCAAACAACAATGTGAGATACCAACTAGTAAGTTCTTTCCTCGTCCACACTGTAACCATCCCCCACTGGTCCTGGAAGCATGGGCCATCATGTGCTCCCAGAGAAACTCATCAGAATCAGACCCACAAAGATACCCAATTCAAAGAGCCCAGAACAGGTGCAAGAAAGACAAACTTGAAAGTGCATTGGAGCTCAGAGCCCAGGCCCTTCCCCACCAACTCTCTACCTTTGTCCCCCCATCTAGAAAAAACTTTCAAACTGGAAAGGAAGAAGGAGCAGAGAAACCATTTGCTTTTCCACTGATCTCTCCTCTTAACAGGTCAGAGGCACCCCAGTGGAATATTCAAGAATCCAATAATAGAGTGAACTTGTGCTGTGCTTCTTTCCTTAAAGAGGAATGTCTCCAAAATGAGTCCTGTGCCACAGGGTAATAGAGACCGTGGTATGGCAGGATGAGCAAGAAGAGAGTATATGGCAGATATTGAGACATAGGCCTGCCAGGAGACTATTAAAAACATTCCATAAAATGCTAAGGGGGCTGTGGAAATCTATAGAAGGAGTATCATTCAGTCCAGAAGGTATGGAAGGTTTTCTAGAGGAGGCTGAGACATGAGCACTGGGTGTGAGTCAGCTGTAAGGGCCATGCAGGCCCTGGGTGGGCCAGTTTTGGAATACCCTGTAAGTCGTGAAAAGGGGTGTGGATTTTATCCTACAGGCAAGTGGGGATCAGTTTATGCATGTGTATTTCACCAGTCCACCTAGTGAGGTATCTGTTTTTATTACAGATGTGAATGAGAAATTGTTGTGCAAAATGTAACTAGTGATGGGAGAAGGCATTAGAACCACAGCAGAAAACCAACAATCCAAGAAAATACACAGCCACTCTCAATCTGAAACCTTTGCTGGGAAGGCTGGTGGTATCTCTACTGTTCTCTCCCCTCCTCCCCTCCACTACATCTACAGAAGACCTTTCTCTGTTAATAGCATCCCACAGCTGAAGTGTTCTCATGGGGCTTATGCTAAATTAAGCATATTAAGAATATTAAGAATGCTATAACATAGGTACACGAAAGCTATCATGACCAAGAATGGAAATCTTAGCTATGCCTTAAGAAGAAAGAATAATATAAACATGCCAGTGGTTGGTCTTCTAGAAGAAGATCTTTTCACAAATTGCCAGTTTCTAAAACATCTTTAAAAATGAAAACCAAGTAGAAATCAATAGTACCTAGTAGGTAGCCCCTCCCTTTTTGTTGGAAGAAAGAAAAAATTATTGGAGCTTTGGCCGAATGGCCATGTTGGTTACAGCATTGTCCAGTGCACTGAAAGGTTGTGTGTTTGACCCTGGGCTGCAGGTTCAATCCCTAGTCGGGGCACATACAAGAGACAACTGATTGATGTTTTTCTCTCACATCCATGTTTCTCTCTCTTTCCCTCTCATCATTAAAAATATCCTTGGATGAGGATTTAGAAAATTATCAGAGTAGTAATATTAGGAAACTGGGAAGTTGGAGGCCTATGGAAAAGCCTGATGTGTGTTGTACTACCTGCTTTTCAAAATGCCCTTCAGACCAAGAGGAAAGAGCACTACTTGGCTGTACGTGTGACAACGTACAACTGCCTTATCAGTATAATTTGAGACAATGAAGAGAGAAATATTCTAATGGTCAGCCACACGCATTAATTACATAATATAAACACAATTAAGAGGTGGTAGGAGCCATCTTGAGGTACTGCAGGAGGTGTCCTGGGGAACTGCTAAGGCACTAGGAGAATCTGTTCTAAGAACTAAGTTGATTTGGAGGCAACTCCTGAATTCTCCTTGGTAGGCAGTGACTATCTAACAAATTCTGATTCATATTCTTGCTGGACCCACACTGTCAGAAAGTGTATCCTGAAAATGGCAGTATCCCCAGAGAACCCAACAAACCACTGAGTGAATTTCCCATAATCCTCCTTGTCCCACACCTTCCACGCCCATTCCTCCCCAAAGGAGACATTTGGAACGATTTCACAGGATACACTAGAGGAAGTTTATACTGTCACAGCTTACTTTGTACCAGAACTGCAGTTACTAAAATAGGGGAGCTGAGTATGCAACCCACCAATCTAGCAGCCTGGGCAAGGATTAACGTCCCATCCTAAAAGCCCCATCTGTGCCATAAGGCTTTTGCCTCTGACCCTCCTGTCAATAATCAAAAGAAGAGGCTTAACCTCAAATATGTCTGAATGGTGAGTGTGCATCCATTAAATGCTTAAAAATAGTGCCATTCTGGAGGCCGTCTCTACTATTGCCACTCAGTAAGTAACTCCTTATTTGTCACTATTTCAATTACAGTGAAGAGTCTTTAAATATAAAACTCATTAAGGGTGACAAGGGAAGAGGAGAGACCCAGGATACATTTTTGTTTAGCCTGTTTCAAATTACCAGTAAAAAATAAGCATGTGGCGGGCGAGGGCAGATGGAATTCCAATTGTTTGTCTGTGTGCTTGCTTGCTAACAAACCAAGGGAATTAGCACTTTAAACAAATTAATGAACACATTTACATGGGCGCCTAGAAATAGAGAATTAGCTCCAGCTGAAATACATACATTTCTTGTTTTTAAGCAAACAGAAGATTCCATTTATTTTCTAAATATGCGCAGCACGCAGACATGCTAAAAATTTAAATAGATAAAAAATTAATATTTTGACTCAGCAGCTGCAATATCCTCTAATATGCCACCCTGCAGCTGTGAGGAAATTACATGTGGTCATCACTGTGTGATTCTTTCTTCAAATCACAAAGGCTCTGCTTTGAGGATCAGTGAGGATTAGCCACAATCATGATGGATGGGAGCACACGGCAGTGAAATGACTTATTTCACGTCTTTGGAGCAAAGTCAAAAAAGCTGGAAGATATTAAAGTAAATGTGTACTGTCAAAAAGCAATGGCTTTGGATGTTGGTTTTATGGGGCAGTGACTCCTTAGCTAATAAATAATGACCTATAAAGAAAAATTTAGACACACAGTGAGATTTTAAATAATGACCTGTTAGTCGATTAGGTTCTTAATGCAACCACATTAAGTGTGTTTGGAAGCGGTTAAAATAATCAGCACATGTGGCTATTCCCCATCAGGAGAAAAAGAAATGATTTCATACCAAAACTCAGGCCTCTTAAAGTGTGCGTAGAATTCGAATTCTGATGCCACTTTTAAAATGGATAGGGTGCCACTTGGGAGAAAAGTGCAGGTGGAATACATAAAATAATATATGGATGGCAGCAGAGAAAGAAGCATTTTCTCTTCCCCTTTTGACTATGATGTTGGTCCTACCACATCCTTGAGCTCTCACAAACCTTGTATTCTTTTTGTTAGAGGCTATGAATTAGTACAAAAACCATAAAACAAACAAAACTTCCCCCTTTGTTTACAGTGTCTGTGGCTACTGTTTTATGCTAAAGTCCCCCCCCCCAAAAAAAAAACCCACTACCATACACTGACCTTTAGGTTGTATTTCTACCAGTGTGGACAAACTCACAAGTCTGTTGAGAAGGCTGCAGTAGGACCCAAGGAGTCAGAAAGTTTGAAGGAGGGAGCAGGGAGCTTTGTCTGATACATAAGTAAAACTCCTTATTTTTGGTGCCAATTCTTGCTCCAATGAGCCATGAGTGCCACTGCTGTCCATGTATCTAGATGCCTTGTACTAGCCTCTCATCAGTTCACGTTTTACATCCAAAATAGAAAAATGTCCACTTCAAGTAACATTTATGGAACATCAGTTAAATGTGGGTCACTATGGAAGTTACTGTGGAAGACAGAGCATTAAGTAAGGCCCATGGTATTCCTTTGAGATGCTCATGACAAGGTCTAATGTCAGAAGAAAGCCACACCTAAAATGTAATAGGCATCAAAGGAGGACCAGAGAACATTTATCTAAAAGGAGTGAGAGGAACTTGAACTTGTATGCTTATTTGATGTTTGCAAATGGTGCTGGCAGAGGACATGCTAGCTAGGAGGCAAGAACAATGTATATAGGCACATGGGGTGGAGGGGCAGTAGGGGGTGGGAAAGGGCATCCAGCAAGGCCAGAGCTTCAGACATCACTCAGGAACCAAGAGAGACCAGGAGATCTTGAAAATGGGAGTGAGAAATTTACACTTACTGTGGTAGACAGTGGGCAACCATCAACCAGTTCTAACCATCAAAGTATGTTTTATAAGCCAGTTGATCTTCCCAAAGCTACCCTCTCTTAGGAAGAAGTAGGGAGAACTTTAGTGGGGCAGAGCCTTTGGGAAAATACTGAGGCTATCTGAGAAACATGAGCTGAGGTTTCTCTATATTAGCAGATAAAGGGGAATACATTTAGGAGTCATTGCAAAAGTAGAGTTTGCAAGCTGTGCTGTGACTAGAATGTGGCATAGGGGTAGGGAGGAATTAGGTGTAACTCAACTGTTTAAATTGCATTAATTGAAAGATCAGCAGCAAGTGGATAAGACAGAAGGAAAGGACCTGGTAGATGGGTGGGGTGGGGAGAAAGATGATGGGGTAGGTTTTCTTTGAAGCTTTTTGAATAAGATTTTCCTGTGGGTCAGTTGTCCAGAAGGTAGGTAGAAATGAGGGCTTGGAGATGATCATCACATGTGCACCTGAGATGGCATCTAAGGAAAAACAGAAATGAGGATTGCAGTGAAGCTCTGAGTAAGGTCCTAGAAGAAAGAGGATGGGGAAGGAAAAAGAGAAATATAAATAGAGAAGGAGGGAGAGGAAAGGAGTAACCAGAAGGGGAAATAACTGACTGGAAAGACTAGCTCGTGAAGGTGATGGGGTAGACAAGCTCTGGTCACCAATGGAGGGGCTTCCTAGGCCAGTGTGAGGGAACTCCTTTCTCAAAGGAAGAAACGAGGAAGAAGAAACATCTAGAAGAAACTACAGGACATTTGAGCAGAAAAAGTGAGGGTGTGTGTGGTTTTTTAAATCACATTATGTTAATTTTCTCAACTAAAAAGAGAACAAAGATGTAAACTGATCTGAGGAAGATGTCTGCTGAGAAAAACTGTAGAGAATCTGTCATAGTGGGCAAGATGACAAAGCCTCAAAAAGAGTTGTAAAGTATGATTGCCAAGGAGCAGAGAAGGTCTTACTGGAACTAGACGAGGTGATAAAGGCTGAGGATGCAGTGGTCCCATTGTGTCCCCTGAGGTGGCACTGCTTCCAAGCCCAGCTCCACTGCCTGCTAGCTGTGAAACACAGAGTAAATTGATTAATGTCTCCTATCTCGGGCTCTTGGGCTCTAAAATGGAGATGCGACAAATCATAGCACCAACCACCCAGGGTTTCAGTCAAAATTAAATGAGGTAATGCATGTGAGAAGTTGGCATCTGGTAAGTGCTCAGTAAACATCTGCAGTAGGTCTGATCGGAACTGACATTGACAGTGATGGTCATGCTTGCATCTACGTCACTATTTTGGCTATTATGTGTAAACCACAGAGGTTTGTGAGTGTGTTAGAAAAGTAGGTAAGTGTAGCCTTAGCAATTTTGCTCTCTTTAGTATTGACAGGATAACTTAGGAGTCTATATCAATATAGACTGATATAAAAAATGATATCAATATTTGATATTCAAGCCCTACCCTATAGTTCTTATGAAGCTAAGAGCCATTCTGATTTCACTGGGAGCCCTGCCAAGTTAAAAGTTTGTAAGTAAGATCTTTCTGTCATTACCAAAACTAGGTAAGATAGTGTTTAGTAAAAGTCACATGAAGAAGAAAACCTAAGTTCTTGTTCTTTTTAAATGAGGAAGACCCAATTTAAGTATCTCATGTTTTTTATTCTAAAAGAAAAGTTCAAAACAAAGAAAGACATACTTTGAAATATTCAATCATCCTTCAGCAGACAGCATGATCTCTTAAATAAAACACATCAGGAGAACAAGAAAGAGACAATCATTGCAAGTTCTGGAGAGAGAGAGTGGGTATGCAACTCACAGTTTATGCAATAGCAAATAGTGTGACAAATGAGAAATAAGAAAAGAAAGTGCATCGCAAAAAAAGATAAGGAAAATAAACAAGAAAGTATTAAAAAAAGAAGATACAAGAAAATGGAAAAAATATATAGACATAGAAGAACAGGGCTGGAAGGAATAAAGTGGAAGGTGAAAAAATAGAGCTAAGTACCAAAAAAATGAGTCTCCCTAGGCAGAAAGATCCTTGCTGTAACTACCATACAGTGCATTAGAAGGCAATAATACTAGACACTAGGACCCCAGATTTGAGTCATTCGTTCATCCAGCACTTCTTCATCAGCATCTACATGTTAGCTGCATACTGCATGAGCTTTTATTCCCATTTTTATAGGATGGTTTCTTGGAATGGTCAAGTGAAAAGATAGATGAGAAACTGCTTTGAAAATTATAAAATTCCACAAATACCCTAATATTTGTTTTGACAACAACATGAAATACAGACCTAGTCTACCTGAAGCCTTGAAAGTCATACTGAACACATCATGGACTGAGCGATGTATCTGTCTCCTGGTAGTCCTGACTCAGGACCGCAAGAGAAAAATGGCAAATCAGATTGAGTTACACAAATACAATGAAATGTATTTAAAGAATGGCATTAAAGAATAGCAGTTATGTTGATTCATTTTTTCAGTATATTTTATTGATTATGCTATTACCATTGTCCCAATTTTTTCTCCCCTTTATCCCCCTCTGCACTACACCCTCCCACCCACCAGCATCCCTCCCACCCTAGTTCATGTTCACTGGTAATACATATAAATTATTTAGCTTCTCCATTCCCTATACTATTCTTAACCTCCCCCTGTCTATTTTGTGCCTACCAATTATACTTCTTACTCCCTGTACCTTTTCCCCTGTTCTCCTCCCTCCACCTCCCTGCTGATAACCCTCCATGTGATCTCCATTTCTGTGATTCTGTTCCTGTTCTAGTTGTTTGCTTCGTTTTTTGTTTTTTTTAGGGTTGTTGATAGTTGTGAGAATTTTGTCATTTTACTGTTCATATTTTTATCTTCTTCTATTTCTTAGGTAAGTCCCTTTAACATTTCATATAATGAGGGCTTGGTGATGATGAACTCCTTTCACTTGACCTTATCTGGGAAGCACTTTATCTGCCCTTCCATTCTAAATGATAGCTTTGTTGGATAGAGTAATCTTGGATGTAGGTCCTTGCTTTTCATGATGTTGAATACTTCTTTCCGGCCCTGTTTTGCCTGTAGGTTTTTTTTGAGAAAGCAGCTGATATTCTTATGGGAATTCCTCTGTAGGTAACTGTCTCCTTTTCTCTTGCTGCTTTCAAGATTCTCTCCTTATCTTTAATCTTGGGTAATTTAATTATGATGTATTTTGGTGTGGCTCTCTTTGGAACTCTCTGAGCTTCCTGGATTTCCAAGGTTTTGAACTCTGCATCTGATAGGTTGGCTATCTCCTAATCACTTAGTTGTTTTTCTGGAGTCTTGATCTGTTCTTTCATTTAGGCCTGTTATGTTGTAAGGGGTGGAGCCTTAGGTATTGGCCTTGGCAGAGCAAACCACTTTGCTGCATTGTGATGTTGTATGTGGGGGAGGGGTCAGAGAGGGAACAGCGCTGCTTGCTCAGCTCTGATTCTTGGGTGAGTGGGTTTGTATACATTCTAGAACCCCGGTGGGTCTCTCCAGTGAACTCTTTTGTGAGGCTGGGAGTTCCTCCCACTACCACACACCCATAGGTTTTTACAGCCAGAAGCTTTGTGGCTTTAGTTTCCCAAGCTTGAACCCTATGTTACCTGGTCTGTCTCAATCCCCAGTTGATCCTCCCAACTCATCTGCATGCAAATGTGGAACTGCCCAGTTTGCCAGCTGCTGCCTTGCCTACCTGGTCTGCTATCTTGCTGCTTGTCTTCTCTGCTCTGGCTTCCTGTCTCAGCCCCTAATGTCAGTTTGGATGAATGTTTCTTCTTTATCTCCTCAGTTATTGGACTTCCATGCAGTTCAATTTGCTGGTGGTTCTGGTTGTTTTTTGTTTTTAAATGTGTTGTTGTCATTCTTTTTGTTGTGAGAGAATGCAAAGCATATCTACCTATTCCTCCATCTTGGCTGAACGTCCACTTGAATATTTGCCAACATATTCAAATATATTATTTAAAGTGATATTTAAGAGAAACAAAGAAATGTAGCTATTGATTACAACTATGAACAGTACATACATGTATGTGTTGAAAAAAATTAAAATGTAGATATAAATTACTAAAATATTATATGCATTAATGTTCATTTAAAGTTTATTGATTTAATAAGGATAATGTACAATAAGACCACATGTACACATGGCACTCTAAATCAGTGTCCTCAGCATTTAAAGTATTAATGAGTTCTTGCAACTTTTCCCAACAGTGCCTCTCAAAGCCATCTTGTTGTACCAGTCCCTGCCAATATACCTTTTAATCTGCCAATCAAAAAATTGTTTTCAAAGCTTCTGCATAGCTAAAAAAAAACAGTATTAAAATAAAAAGAGAACCAACTGTATGGGAAAACATATTTGCCAATGATACCTCAGACAAGGGTTTAATCTCCAAAATATATAAAGGACTCACACACCTCCACTCTAAGAAGACAAGCAACCTAATTAAAAAATCGGCAAAGGACTTGAACAGATGCTTCTCCAAGGAAGATATACAGAGGGTCCAGAGACATATGAAAAGATGCTCAGTCTTGCTAGCTATCAGAGAGAGGCAAATTAAAACCACAATGAGTATACCACCTCACACCAGTCAGAATGGCCATCATAAACAAAGCAACAAACAGCAAGTGTTGGGGAGGTTGTAGAAAAAAGGGAACCCTAGTGCACTGTTGGTGGGATTGCAGACTTGTGCAACCACTATGGAAAACAGTATGGAATTTCCTCAAAAAACTAAAAATGGTACTGCCTTTTGACCCAGCAATTCCACTGCTGGGATTATATGCTAAAAATCCTGAAGATCCATAAGAACCTATGCACCCCAATGTTCACAGCAGCACAATTTACAACAGCCAGGGGCTGAAAGCAACCCAAGTGCCCATCAGTAAATGAATGGATCAAAAAACTATGGTACATTTACACAATGGAATTCCATGCAGCAGAAAGAAAGAAGGAGCTCCTACCCTTTGCAATAGCATGGGTGGAACTGGAAAGCATTATGCTAAGCGAAATAAGCCAGGTGGTGAAAGACAAATACCAAATGATCTCACCTTTAACAGAAACCTAATCAACAAAACAAACAAACAAGCAAAATATAACCAAAGACACTGAAATAGAGAACAGGCTGACAGTGACCAGAGGGGCAAGGGGAGAGAATTTCAGGGGGGAAAGGGTGAAGGGTTTGCAGGAACAATTATAAAGGACCCATGGACAATAACAGGGGGGAAGGGTAGAAACATGAGAGGGAGGTGGGGAGAGCTGTGTGTTGGGCTGGAGTGGGGGGAAATGGCAAAAAACTGTACTTGAACAACAATAAAAAGAAATTTAAAAAAGTGTTTTTGAGTATAGTTTATTGTCAACTGCATTTGGTATCACAGAGTACAACAACATGGTACAAATAAAATATTTGGATTCTGGAATCATAATGTCAGGTTCAAATCTTGGTTCTATCTTCCAACTTTTGTTATTTTAAGCCAAGTACTTAACCTTTCTATATTTCAGTTTCTTCATATATAAAATGGAGATAAAATTAGTACCTATCTTGGATAATCATTGTTAATATTAAAGGGCAGAATGCATTCAAATCAATTAGCACAGTCCTTGTTACATAATGAGCCCTCAGAACAGTCACCTATTATTAGACACTGGGAACAACCCCTCTCAGAGAACATGAGCTCATCAGTGCCAAGGGCTAGGTAGGTACCTGGCAGAAATGATCAGCACACCAAGAATTACAAAGTGAGAGAATCCAACAGGAAACTGGTCCTCTTAGGGAAGGAATCTGAGCTAGGCCACGAGAGAAGGATGGGTAGGACTTTGAATCAAAATGAGGTAGTAACTGCTACCTCATTGTAGTATGTGCCTCTTTCCTTCCTTCCAGTTCCAGCTGCAGGAGCAGCTACAGCAAGATATAGGGCAGTGCCAACCCACCTCCCCAGGACGCAGAAGCTGCTATAAAACAGAATTGGCTCTCACCACCCTGGCTTCAAGGCAGCGTCTGGGAGCTGAGAGCTGGTACACTGGCTTCTACAGGGCTGTCTCCCAGGTCCTTTATTATGTTCAACATGAACTGGGCTTTTGCATTACTCAGTGTTGTAGTTGTGTAGGCTTATTCCAAAATAAGGATTTGTTGCTCTTTTAATCAGCATTTTGACTTTTCCACCACTTTTTTTTAGGGCCTTCTTTCAGAAATAATGATAATAAATGGGGAAAATCATGGAAGTGTCTCAAAGGGTTTTCTTTAAGGGTTTGGAAGAAAAATGTGAACGGGTTTTCTAACCGGTCAACCAGTGATTTCACACAGGTTCAGAGAACAAACACTTCTCAGACCCAACACCGGAAGACAATTACTGATGGCTCTTCAGTGTTCTTTGCTGCTCTTCAGCGGGCAAAAGAGTGGCAAGCCTGAGACTCCTCAGTAACACTCCTGCTGGCCCACAGAGAGAGGGAGGAAGGACAGAGGGAAGGAAATAAGTCCCTAATCTGAAGACTGGTTCATTACTTTATTTTACTTTTAGGGAATGCCAAAAAACTGTTTGACATATTAACATTGCTTAGTCCAGGGCTTCCCAAAGACTTTTCTGCAGACCATTGGTTACCTTAGTGAGAGGGTATAATAAATGTAGTGAGTGGTATGCAATTAAAAGTTTGGGAAATAATGTCCATCTTCCTTCATGTTAGGGATGCATAATGTATATCTGTTTATTTAAGGTTCTGAGAAATCCTGCAATAAAGCAAGGTGCTTAGATCATTTAACTCAGAGGTCCCCAAATTTATTTAGTCCAGAGTCTTTTTTTCATGTAACATGGATTAACTATTGCTTAGAACAGGAGTACTGTGGATCACAACATGAAAATGCTAAGAGTAGTTTTCTTTATCAACGTGTCTTCTTTTGCTTACATTCTGGCACAGATTTATGAAGAAACATGAATTTAAAAAATTACTGCATAAGCAAACAAATTTTTAATCCCCCAGAATTCTACCACCCTAACAAATCAGCTGCTTAGAACTTTCCAGTCTTTCCCTCTACAGTAATACTCTCAGTATTATCTTGTTTTCTACATAATAACTCAAAATATAGCCATTCTATTAGGCTATACCACAAAGTCCAAGGCAGATTTGTTTTTTGTTTTTTTTTGCATCTGCATATGGGTATTCCTCACTCATGTTTTCTTTTTAATTTCCACTGTATTCTATAAACATGAGAAAAGCTTTAACTGAGAAAAACAAAAGGAGAAAGCACCCAGGCTTTGGAATTTTGGGATAATGTTGCTAAGATGTGGGTAAAATACAAAGAGAAAAATCTATGAAGAAAAAACCTGGCTTTCCATAATGCTTAACCATGTCTGCTGTAATCTTATCCACTCCTGCCCATCACCGCAGTTCATTTATCTCTGTTGAAAACCTTCAGCCCTAGTCTGAATCTCACAAACTGTACATTTGCTTTGATAGACTTGAAGGGAAAAAACCCCACACATATGATATCTCCATATGTGATAACACATTGAGGTTATTGGACCTGTTCCCAGGATGTGTTTATTCTTGTCTGTCTGATAGATTAGATGTAATTTTCTTTCTTAAACAGCCAAGTGCAATTAAGAGGTCTGTGATCATGATCTTAGGTACAGCTCAGATAGAGAATAAATCCTGGGAGTAAATCCCATCCTCCTGCAAAGCTCACACATGACAGAGGGAGCAGAGAGGGTCCATCCCCAGGGCTGCCCCTGTGCCAGCGCTTCCCAAGAATGATGGAAGTACATTCCACTGCGGGCACTGCCTGGGGCAGATCACCTCCTGTTTTGTCTATCATCACAGGACTCTTCCTAACACCTTCCTGAGTTTAGCTAAAAGTCACTGAAGTGTTCCAGGAGATTAACTATGACCTGGTTCAAGCAACACTTCAGTTTAAAAAAAGAAACATTCCAGGTCTTTGGGTTCAGGGTGAAATAGAGAAAGCAGATGAGCTCCTGGTGGTTATAGTTCAAAAAGCCTGTGCTCACTTAGGTCTTCAGTCTCCTCCTGGACAGCTACCCTCGGGTGTCCAGTGGTCACCCCACATACAATCTGTCCAAATATAAACACATTCTCTTCTTACTTTGGCCCTTGGTAAATGGTACTCCCATTCCTCGAATTTACCTAACCTGGAAATCATCCCCAAATTCTCTTTTCCTCAGCCCCAGGGTTAAGAGATCAGCAACTTCTGTTGCTTCTTCAATAATCTCCTCTTATCCACAAGTTTGTCTTCCACAGTTTCAGTGACCCTTGGTCAATCACTGTTCAAAAATATTAAGTGGAAAATTTCATAAATAGGCAACTTATAAGTCTTCAATAGCATGACATTCTGAGTAGTATGATGAAACCTAGCACCATTCCACACTGTTCCTCCAGAAATGTGAATCATCCTTTTGTCCAGCATACCCATGTTCTATATGTTACCTGCCCCATAGTTACTTAGGCCAGCAGTCCCCAACCTTTTTGGCACTAGGGGCCAGTTTCATGGAAGACACTTTTTCCACTGACAGGTGGTGGTGGGTAGACAGGAGGCGGAAATCAGCCAGTAATGCAGCGAAGCTTTGCTACATGCCTACCACTCACCTCCTGCTGTCCAGCACCGGTCTGCAGCCCAGGGTTTGGGGATCCGTGACTTAGGTTTTCTGGGTCATTAGGTTTACTGGTGAGGTATTGCAGTGCCTTGTGTTCAAGTAACCTTAATTTTAATTAATAATGGCCCCAAAGTGAAAGAGTAGTGATGCCGACAATTTGGATATGCCAAAGAGAAGCCTTAAAGTGCTTCCTTTAAATGGAAAAGTATGTATCTATAGGAAAAAACGTAATGTGCTTGGTAATATCCACTGGGGGTCATGGAATGCATCCCCCACAGATAAGGGGGAATTACTATATTAGGTTAGACCATATGAAATTGCCACTGTTTGACTATTTGTGCCCACAAAATAGCAACCTCACATGGGTCAACTTAACAGAGTTAATACTTAGTGAAGCCATGCTCTTTTCTCTTTATTCTCTCAGCAGTTTTCTCATTAAAGCTCTTCTTCTTCCATCTGGATTCCTACAACTACCTTCTCAAAGGCCTTTCTGCCCCCACACTGTCTTCCTGCAAGCGATCTTCTATAGATCTTTCTCTTGACAGAAATCTGACTACAACATCCTCCTTCTTAAAACCTTCAAGAGATCCTCACAGTTGTGATGACAAAGTATGTTCTCCTTAAACAGAAAATACAAAGGCCCCATGACCTGGCTCTGCTCCCTTCTGCCTCAAGTCCTACCACTCCCATGCTAAGTGCTGGCATTCTACTGGACACTTTGTTGGTGCCTGAATAGGAAATATTCTTTGGCCCATTTTTCTGGAATGCTCTCCCTTCCACATCTTCAAACACCTCTCAATATTTCAAAAATCATCTCCATTATGAAGTGTTCCAGAAAGCCTTCTGTACCCACTGTACACACACACACACACACACACACCCGTCTGGTCTGGGTCAGAGTCTTGTCCCACAGGCTTAGCTCATATCCATATCAATATCATATCCAACACATATTCCCTTCCTGCTTACACTCTATGTTTCTTGAATGCAAGCATTATATCTTATTCATCTTTGCATCCCCAGAGTCCAGCACTGTGCCTGGCATGAAGCATGTGCTTAATAAATGTTTGATGAAGCAGTAAATGAATAAATGCATTCCAATGCTACAGAGAGAAGGGGGAAGTGTTTGGAAATGACATATATTTATTGGAAAAGTAAACTTCAAAATCAATACACTTCTCTGAAAGATCAACAGTTGAAATTACTGGTCAAATTTCTCAATACCAGACACTCATACACCAGTCTCTATTCAACAAAGGATTTCCAAGTCCCAGACAGTGGTTTTCTTATTTAAAACTTTTACTTAATACACTTAATGCCCAGGACAGCCAAGGTTTGTCCTTCCCAGATATTTTGGTGGAATCTGCCCTTCTGGGGCTAGGGATTTCCAGAGTCATTTAGCCTAGTCCCATGATTCTTTATTCTAATGGTCCCCTATTAGCCTTAAAATATTAATGTACTCCTAATCACCTAATTTACTCTCAAAGAGGGCTCTGGACACTGGAGAGAACAAAGCTCATTAAAAATTAAATTTTTCCAATCTCCTTATATAAATATTTATTTTAAAAATTTCCCCCAGCATAAAATTTTTAAGGTCCACCTGCTGAACAGATTGGAAATAGAAAACCCATAATGAAGATCCTGCCTTCTAACTCCTCTCTCTGATTGGCACCGTTCCTTCCTCCAGTCTGTCCCCCACACGGCTTGCATATTTCCTGGGACCATAACATAATGCTCTCCGAAACTCTCATGGCTGTGTTACCCATGCAAATTTTTTGGCCTGAAATTGTGGGTTTTCTATACCTTGGTTCCAGCTTAAATTTTCCAAACCACTTCATCTCCTGTACTATGCTTTAATGTAAACCATGGTCTCCAGCCAGATCGGACTTCTCATTGGCCATGAATGCCTACATGCTCTTCCTCTGTGCCTGTCTTGCGGTGGAACTACCCAGAAAGTGTGCCTGACCTCCATCTGACTAACTCAATTCTAGCATTCAGGAATAACTTTAGGTTCCACCTCCTCCACAATGCTTCCAGATCTTTTTCTTCTCTCTCCTTTGAACTCATACAACCATTGGTTTTTGCTCTGAATTCCAGCACTTTTGGCTGCGGCCCTGCTCTTGATAGTTCAGTCTTCCTGGGATATAGACTTTGGACCCCACCTATAGCAAAGGTCATGTGCAAAAAGGAAGGAATCTCCAGGACCGTGGTCCACCAGATAGGCTTGGAGCACTGTTAATGACTTGCTGAGACCCCACCACCAAACTTGACAAGTGAAATAGCAGCACTGTCCTAGACTGCATGTGCCTACTCACACTATGATCTAGACACTGGCCGCATTTCCTTCCAGCCCAGGGACAAGTAAACACCCGCCCCCAGTGTGGATCCAACCACATTCTGGCTTTCTCACCTTTCTCCCTTGCCCAGTGTCACCCCAGAATGCATCCCAGGCAAGTACTTCAGAGATATAACAATAGTTTCACAAGCAAATCTCTTTGAGTTTCTCCCAAATTGGGAAGAATGGGTCAAGGAATACATAATGACCCTCTAGCCTATAAATTGCTCTTTCCAGACTATTAGCTCTTTGAGGACAGAGTCCTTGTCTTAATCAGCATGTTTTTGGTATTCTGAACATCTGACCATTAGTAGACACTCAAAGAAACTTGCTGCATGAATGAATGGATGACCATAAACACTGCAGGGTTCCTTCATCATCATCCAAATCCAATGCTATGCTTCTCTCTCTCTCTCTCCCCTCCTTCCTTCCCTTCTCTTCCCTCTTCTCCCCTCGCTTCCTCCCTCCCTCCCTCCCTCCCTTTTTCCCTTCCTTCCTCTGAGTTCTAAATGGGGAGAAACAAATCCCAACTCCTGAGGCAACCGAATTACTTTTGGGTTGATCTCCTTAAATTCTGGTGCCTGGGGTTCATGGCAAATGCTCTCCACAGCAAGAGGCAGGAAATAATGTCAACAAGAGGGAGATGGTCTTCAGAGAAACCATTTTGAAAAGACATTTAATGAGCTGAAGTGTGACACATGCATATAAGCTACTACTATGATGACTCCAGGTTCATTAATATGAGGTTCTAAGGGATTTTTTTAGAAATTGCAAGAGTGTTAATAGAAGATTCCCTTTGAATCCACCCATATTTACTAAATGTCTGATAGGAAGTAGTGTGATAAGTTCCCACACACAAAATGTCTCCTGATGAAAAAGGATCTTAATCAGCCAAGCTCTTCAAAAGCCCGAAATGAAGAACTGCCAGTCTCTGGCCAGCGGTTCTGAGACTATGAGGAAACACCACTCACCAGCACAGTACCCCATGAGGTTGAGGAACTGCTCTTCTTTACAGCTAGCCCTGCAGTTTCCACCAGTAACAGTGACATGAGGATGACAGGAAACGCAGTCGGACTCTGATGGGCCGTGGCACTGCCTGCAGGTGGGGTGGCATTCTAGGGAAAAGAATAAGAACAGGATTGGAATTAGCAGCTCAGCTGGTAAATACATGATATATT
This sequence comes from Tonatia bakeri, assembly GCA_004024845.1. NCBI lineage: Eukaryota > Metazoa > Chordata > Mammalia > Chiroptera > Phyllostomidae > Tonatia > Tonatia bakeri. Next base: position 240,235 of record PVIA01001108.1, read on the forward strand.
TAATGCACTTCACAAATTGCATTAAGAGCAGAACTCAAATACTACTCATCTTTTGATGATTCCTGAGCAAGCTTGGCATACCCTTAAGACCTGACCAAAAGAATGCATTTTTGGAGTCAATGGAAATGTCATCTATGAGTAGAACATGGGATCTAGAACCATAAAAATTAGGCTAATTGCTATTGAGGGCCGCCCTGCCTGGTCTCAGGAAGCTGTGACCCCCTGTGACTTGGGCTGAGTGAGAGACCTCCGGACCAGGAGCCACTAAGGAGACAAAAACTTAATCCTCTGGCATGAACGATACCTGTTCTGTGCCTGGCCTTTAAATGCTTGATCAGTTTACCAATGATGGGTAAGACTCCTTAATGAAGGGGCAACCTAAGACAGGGGCTGATCACATAAAGGCCTCTGGAATGAGACTCATGAGGCCGTGGAAATGAAGGGGCTGTGGAAAGGAAGGGGTGATCGACATCAACCCTTGCCCCCTCTTAGCCTGAGTCTTTGTACTTAGATGTGAGAATTCCAAGTCTCCTGGCTGCCTTTGTCTCCTGCCCTTCTCAGGGCTAAGCAAAGAGCCAAAGGGGCAGCTCAGACTGAAGACAGCGGATCCCCCAGAGTAATCAGGCCTGGGACATAGAATATGCAAGATCCTGTGAGATCTGTTTGCTGGAGGATGTTATTAACTTAGAATTTAAAATCACAGACAAGAAACCAAAACTAGGCCTTTGAGCCATGTAGTCCTTTTCATATAATAAAACTCCAATCTCTGCCCAGAATCACAACAGGGAGTCTGTTAGCATCTTTGTAAGTTACCTGTTTCCTTTGATCCCTTCTGCCAGACTGTGAATCCACAAACTGAGTCTACTTTCTCAATAAAAACTGACTGGGACAAATGAACAGGACTCTCCCCACTAGAGGGTGTAGCCATGTTTCTCCGTATCCCCACAGGATTAGGATAAATCCTGTGAATTACGCGTGTCTAATGAACAGCCGCAGCCGAGATGAATACCGCCGCCAGGATGGCCCGGACCGGTAAAATTTCTTTCACAAATTGCCACACATTCCAGAGGGGCCTGCATGAACATCCCCATCTATGTAAATAAGGATATTCTGTTGGGAACAGCCCTGCCTGGTTTCAGAAATTGTAACCCCCCCCATGGCTAAAACTAAGTAAAGAGACCTTGGGACCATAAGCCACTAAGGAGACAAAGCTTATCTCCCTGGCAGAGGCACCGCCTCTGCTTCCTTTTACTTCACCCGCTTGGCCCTGGGTGGATGACTAGTTAGCCAATGACAGGTAAGATTCCTCAAGGGAGGGATGACCTAAGACAGGCATGGTCAAAGAGGGGGCCCTCAGGGAAGACGTGAGAGGCTATAGAAAAAGGGGGTAATGGACCCTCGCCCCTCAGCTTTGACATAGCCTGAGTCTTCATTTTGTCTGCAAAAAGTCTCCTAATCTCTTGGCTGCCTTACTTCCCCTGCCTTATTTAAGCCTGAAATAATGACAGAGGGCAGTGCAGCCCTGGACAGGAACCGGAGGTTCCCCAGGGAGATCAGGCCTAAACAAGAATGTATAAAATCCTGTAAAACCTGCTTTGCTAAGAATGTCCTCAGTTTTCTGATAAGGGTCCAAGCATAGAATGAGTTTGTTCCCTAAAGTTTTATGGCCCAAAGCTATCTGATCCTGATTCAGAATAAGCCCTCATAGTTCTTTGAATGTTATCTATTGTTTAATCCTTACTGCCTGATGATGACTGATGAACTTTACCTGCATTCCTGTGCAAACTGAACCCAATAAAAGCCCACTGAGGAGCGGGCTCCTGGCCCTTTTCCTTTGAGAGTCCAGCCACCTTTCCTCCCCAAGCAAATCATGCCTTGGTAGACTTATTCTCATCTATGGTGGCCAGCTGGGGGGTGGGGCATGCAGGCGAAGCTCCCCCACAAAGTTCAAATCAAAATGACAAAGCAGAAAAGTGAGTGGTAAGATTCCCCCCTCCCTAAAAATACCATGATTCAGAGAGCAAGGCAGAGAAAAGAGGGAGACACTCTGCTCCTCAGAAATTCCGAAAGGCAAAGGGGAAGCTGTACATGGCAATGAATACCACACCTCCTCAGTAGAGTCAGATGGCACAACTGGGATGCCTGTCTTAGTATCAATACTTAATTAAAATACAGAGAACAGAAAAAGTCCTCTTCCTGGACATTATCATGATCTGTGTTTGAAGATCAATTTCTTAGAAAAAGTAATGTCAAAGCTATGTTTTCCCCAGAAAAAACACCACATTAACAAGAAGCACGACACTGGAAAAAACCAAGTGAGTCGCAGTAGGTGTAGGCAGTAAAGAGAAGATGGCGAGGAACAAGAGCAGGCTGCAGCTGCATTTATGCTGCCAAGGCAGTAGCAGGAGCAAGCACAGGGAAGGAGTGCTAAGGATTTCTCTGCCAAGGACAAGGGGGTCCAAGCAAGTCTGATTCCAAGAGGTGGGGAGGTGAGGACTGAGGACTTCCAGCACAGAGCTGGTGAAAAGCAATGGCACAGATTTCAAATAAAGTTAACTGCTTCTCACTTCTGGCAAGAGGCCAAAAGAAGATACAGAGGGTTTTTTTTTAAAGCAAGCAAGAAAGAAAATGAAGTGCTGATTAGAAAGCTAGCATTAACTGTCACCCCTTTTACATTCCTGAGGTTCTTAACTTTGAAAACACCCATCCAGAAGCAACTAGTGTTCTACAGATGGTTTCCACCTCCCCGAATATTTCCAGTGACCCTGCGGCCCTGGTGCTCGCGGTACCATCCACCTGCTGGCTTCATGCACGCAGAGGCAAAGGAGAGTCGGAGCAACTCACACTGGACTCCCCCAAACAGCTTCACACGCACACAGCAACTGGGCTGGTGCGAGAGCACACAATGACAGACAACAGTTTTCAAGAACAATGCCAATGACAGACCAGGAACACCCTCCTCTGAGCGCTACTGAGAGTTTAAAGGAAAGCAACCCATCAGGGCCTAGAGAGATCAGAAAGGCACTTGGAAAAACAATCTACCTACATCTGTGTTTACATTAAATTTTTTGGAGTTTGAGGAAAGATGAATCTAACAAGTATTGGCTTATTTTTTAAATATTTTACAAATTTACCACATGTTTTCTGACTCTAGAAATATATATAATACAATTTCATACAATGCGCTTTTTCCTGTAGGCTGTTGCCAATAAGTCTATTATTAGAAATAAAATAGTAACCATGATAGAATGTGTTTAGTCTCCCCCCTCCCCCAGATACCAGAAAACACAGTGCTACAATAAGGTGCTTAAACTAGTATTTTGTCAATTCCAATAAAACCCTGCACTAATCTCAGCTAGTAATTTCTAGAATCTCTGTCACTGAAATATAAAAGTGGTCTTAAAAACATGGCACTGACTTGTCAAAAAAAAATAACTACCTCTTTCTCCTTCCGCTTTATTAGGCTGTAGCCAGGGAAAGTGGGGCTGAGAACTGCCGAGGTCGCACCACATGCCTGATGCTACACAAACGCATTAGAGCCTGCAGTATTTTGTCTCCGTGATGCCTACCGCCAAATCTGTCCCTCACTGCGTGCATAGGGTAAAGCTGTTTCTAATTTTTCACTTCTTTCATGCTTCCTTATTAGAACTGAATTTACTCCTACAAGTTCAAGACAAGGATTTACAGTCCAATCCTCAGCCCCTTGGTGTGACAAGGTTTCTAATTACAGTGCCTGACTGCATTACAAAGCCGGAACAGCGGTGTAGGGAATATGCCCCAGCATGTTGCACACTCACCTGCACAACTGCCTCCCTGGCTAAAGTATCCATCTGGGCAGCGGGAGAGGCACTGCCCATCCATCAGCACATGGGAAGGCCAGCAGGCCGTGCAGTTCTGCGGGCTCCTCCCTGCACAGCCGAAACAGGACTGGTGGCACGCTGGGAAGGGAAAGCAGAAGGGAGAGATCAGAAGGGCACTAGATGACAAGTGTGGGAGCTCTGTCTCTCCCGTTAGCATTCCCGTGGTGAAACACGTCCTGCACATTCTCCTCATTTTCCCAAGGACACATCTCACACACTTCTTCCTAAAGGCCGTGCCCTACAAAGCAAGCATCTGTGGAACCCAGATTAGGTAAGGCATAAATGCCACAAAACAGAAATAACCATTTGCGGAGTCATACATTTCTTTCTTCCCAAGTTCCCATTCTTGGAGAATGTCAAGAACAGGAAGCCATAAAACATGTCTTCTTCCTCCCAGGACAGCTCCTCCACCTAGACGACGGGCTGTTTATCAGGCTGCTCATATTCACAAGAAAGGTGGTGGGAGCTTTGCTCTTTGACTCCACAAAGGTTTACACGGTGCCTGCCTTCTGACAGAGACAGGGCATACACAGGTGAGAGGAACTGGCCAACATTCTGCGCTGCTGGAACTGCCTGCATCAACAGACTCGCAAGCAAGTAACTGGAATAAAATGAATGGGAAACAGAGTAGAGCTCAGAGAATAAGAGCATCACATAGCTACTCTATGTGACCTTGACTGAGTTATGTAATTTCTCAAGGCTCCTAGTTCCTCATGTATAAAATGAGAATATAAATTATGCACACTGCATGGGATGTTGTGGACACTAATTGGGTTGATGCATGTAAAATTATCATGCTAGTGCTAAATGCACAGTAAGGGTTTAATAAATCTTAGCTATAATTATTACCATTATATACTATGCTACAAGTATGCATAGGTGTAAAAAGAAATGTGGAAGCAAAGAGAAAGAAAACATCTCTGCTTGTCTACATTAGACCTTTAAGGATAAAAGGAATATTCGCATCATTTCCCAAGTGTGCCAGAGCATTAATGATGTTTTTTTACTTTCTGTGTTTCTCCAGGATCATCAGGGGCCCTGGCGATCCTGGAGAGACTGCCTCCCTCGGGGCTAGCTTTTTCTAGAGATGGTAAGTGACTAGCCTGTGAGCCTGCCTTTTGTATGCCTACCAATCAGTCCAAAGTCCATACACCCATCACCTCCTCCACAGGGTCTCACTCGAGGCTACTATCTACCTGCCTAACCATTCCAATGGCAGGGCCAAGATAACTAGAAACAGCCCCTACACTCAGAGCTCAATGAAATTATCTAAACTAGCCAATCTGAAGCCTGTTTACCTTGCCTTACTGGTTCTTTCCCACAGAAATCACAATAAATACTCTTGCCTATGTTTCCCCCTCACACCTTCTACCTCTGACCGGCTCTGGTGCTTCCCTGTGTGGTCCCTCCATAAAGTGATGTGCCCCCTCCTTTTGGGAACTAGGACTGACAAACTGTATTTTCCATAGCATCAGCTTACTAATCTGTTAGCCTTATCACACCTGAATAAGAATAAAATGTACATCTTGAAACAGTCTGGCATTCATCTCCAGTCATTTTATTCATTCATTACTAACTGTCAGGAAGTCTAGGCACTGGGGATACAATAGTAAGACAAGAACTGGTTCTTACTGATGAAGGTGACCCATGTATTTCAGGACACCTTCCGTCCAATGGACAAGATCCATCAACTCGGCGACATCACTCTGAGTCTCCTCTTTGTCTCCTGTGCCACCTCCATCAAATAAATACCCAGAAGACTTACAAGCCAACAGCTTGGAAGTCCCAGATGTGATTTCACACCACTGAGGTCTGCATTGCTATCACCACCCAATAAAAATATTACCTACAATCTTGATATGACATGGGGCTGGAATTAGACAGGAGGATGTCCTGGGCCAGTAGCATTGGCTGTTACGGTACTAAACCATTGTTACATGGCGGGTATATGGCTGCTGTCCTAAGCCTTCTAGTGCTCCCCTGTAGCCGTGGCCCCACCATAGCACCCTGCGTCACATATAACCCAGCACCTAAAGGATTAACACCTATACCAGGAGGCTGCAGGACTCTGAGCCTGACCGAAGGCCAGTGCCTATTCCAACAGGACAAAAACCCTGCCCTCCTGCTTGATAAATATTTTAATTGTTATTCCTGAATACACGGTAGAGCTTTATGTCGATTCAGCAGTATTTATCACTATATGAAAAACAGAGCTAGAGCCTCAATTTTAAAATAATTTCTTTTTTCTAGATGGCTTTGTTCAATAGCTCTATTACTACAAGTCACAGAAATTTCCCCCCCCCCCAAGAGTTTTAGGAACCACTGTAAAAATATTTCATCTTTAAAAAACAAACAGGTAAACTGATATTTAAGCAAGCATTATAAAAGAAGGGTACAATTAGCCCATTAGTTAAGACACGTTTAGTACAAAATGAAACAGGGTGCAGTGGAAAGCCATGAGGCAGTATTTCAAAACCAGTTACATTCTACTGTCAGTACAAAGCTTTCCAGTGCGATCTGGAGGAAGCAGTTAGAAGCAATACAGTATTTTCTATTTAAATATGCCTTCTGTAATACCAATATGTTTATTATTTTTATTTATTTTATTGTCAAGAAAATTTTCATTTTTCATTATTATTTTTAACTTTTTTAATTGAACTTATTAGGGTGACAGTGGTTAATAAAATTATATAGGTTTCAGATGTACAATTCTATAATCCATCCTCTGTATATTGTATGGTGTGGTCCCACCCCCAGTCATGTCTCCTTCCATCACCATTCCAATATGTTTATGTTAGACTTTACAAGCTTGCTAAAACCCCTAGTTCTTCCTGTTATACCTCCCAAATAAAGAGGAAATCAAAGCATATCATTGTAGAATTGAAAACTAGGGAAATATGAATCAATTCATTTTAAACACACAGCTTATTTTATTTCATTCCATTCGGTCACAAAGTTAATGTGATAACCCGTCTCCGTGTGAAGAACTGAATTATGTAAGGAAAGCAAAGAGGGCAAAGGAGTTGAAAGGCTAATGGACCAAAAACTCCAGGAGAAACTCTCTTTGCCACCCACTAGATTTTAGAAATACTCAGCAATGAACCTCACCATGGCAGACTTCAGGACTGGCTTCACTGGGAATGCTGAAGAACCAAGCAGACACTGAGCTAGTGAGCTGCCATGCAGCTCAGAGGGCAAGGGCTAAGCGGTGACCACCTTCTCCAGGTGCCTTTTGCTCTATATGCTCCATTTCTGGAGGTACGGGCATTTGCATCTGGATCTTTAAAACAATCTTGTAGAACTAAATTCTGTGCTGGTTGTGGAAATGTCTACAACTATCTCAGTGACTTTTATGAGGCTTGATCATTCTGTGGAAGCTCATTTCATAGCAAGGGTTCTGGTTTGCAGTCTACGATCGTTCGAGCAAGAGTAACTTCATTACAAGGTGTATATGGAAGAGTTTTGAAAGGAGTCCGATGAGTTATTTCTCCACGTACTACTATATTTCTAGAGAGCAGCTTTCCAGTTGATGGCTAAATATATTTCTGCAGAAGTGGAACTAGGCTGCTTAAGCACTAAAAGTGTCCTCAGATGGCTATAAAGTCCAGTCACCCTCACTCCAGTAAAAAATTTACCTAAAAGACATTATCAATTTTGTTTACTGTATTTTCTATTTCAATTTCTTTTTTCCCCTTTTAATGATCTAAGGAGTAGTCCAGTATCCCTAGTTTCATATCATATAAAATTTCCTAACTTTTCATGTCAAAACAATATTTGAGGTAGGCGTCTCCCAAATTATGATATAAATATGAAAATCCTCTGGAGTATACAGCAGGAGTACTATCATAAGAAATAAAAATTCATATGAAATGAGTAAAATCAAAATTGATCCCCCTCCTTCTCTCACTGTCTCTTCCTTAGTCTCTTGTATTTTTACTTTTCTAATGAGTATGATTTAACCTAAATATATTGAGAATGTTTTAAGAATAAAAGTCACGTCTTTTCTCTGGAAATATCAGCAGCAAACTCTTCTGATTCTCCTATCTCTTTGATCATTTCCTTTAAGCCTCTCTCTGTTTACATCACGGATATTGGAGCTTCCCCAAACTGTACCCTCTGCCCTTTTTCTTCTCACTCTTGGGCAAACTTATACACAGCTTCAATCATGACCTACATGCTGGTGAGTCCTAAATTTATGTGTACAACTCTGACTTTTACCCTGAACTCCAATCACATAATCTAGGTGCTTAAGGGATATATTTTCATTTTTTTATTGTTGTTCAAGTACCATTGTCTCCATTTTGCCCCCACCATTCCCCCCACCCCAGCCATCCCCACTTCCCACCCTTGATCCTGATTCTAACCCCCCTCCGTTTTGTCCATGTGTCCTTTACACGTGGTGTTTCATCAGTACCTCATACTCCAACTTTCTAAAATACTACTCATTACCACTTCCAAGTTGAGTCTATATCTACTTGCTGTAAATTATGACATCACATTCCTGCTGTCCAAAACTGTACCTGTGGAGCCACTCCCAACCCCACATCCCCTCCTCTACCTGGTCTTGGTTTTGTATTCCCTGTCTCACCTGATAGCCCCACCATTCACCAAGACACTTATGCTGAAAGCCTTCACTTCTCCTTTTCTCGTCACTATAACACATCCAAGATATATTGATTTTTACTTCCTAAATCTGTCACATCTATCTCAACTTAACCATCTCCCGGCCCCTTACTCATGATATGGATTAGTGCAATAGCTTCCCGACCAGCCCCACTGTGTTTCTCCCATTTACCTGCCATGCAACCACCAGATAGGTCTTTATAAAATGCTAATTGACCAAATTATTCCCCCACTTAAGATCTTTGAGTGGATCGCCAAAGTCAACAGTGTCAAATCTAAGCTCCTTAGCACAGCACATAAAATACTTCATGGCATGACTCACCCCATGTCTCCAGTATCAGTCCCCATAATGCACCGCTTTGGCCCTTACACTGCAGGAATGCCATGGTACTTCAAACACGACATGCCTTTGCAGTTGCTGTTTGCTTGGCCTAGCATGCCCTTTCCCATCGTTCTCCCTGGTGAACTTCCACTAATCCTTCAGCAGCCTGCTGATGTAAAGTTTTCCCTCTACAAATCTTTCTTCAGACACTCTGCCCCAGACAGAGCCAGTCTCCTTTGTTTGGGTGCTTTCTGTACCTTGTGCCTACTGCCATTCTGGAATGTACCATGTTCTTTTAATTGCTTGTTCAGAGGTTAGTCTCCCCTATGCACTAATGCTTTCCTCAAGGCATGGTCTGTATCTTTTTCATCTTTCTATCCCTAAAGCTGAGCACACCCATGCTGTAAAAGCGAGGAGGAGAAAGTGAAGAAGACTGAACATCACCAGAGGCATGCATTTGTACAGCTTATGTCAGCACTCTGGGGACTACATTAAAGAGTGCTGCTTAATATAGAGGCCATGTCTCTTATGCAACTAATGCAAGGGAACCCCAATTTCTTAAATAGTAACACGCTCTGAAGCTGAGCAGGCAGAGTCCTGCCCATTTATTTCTTTAATTAAAACTCTTTGCCTTAAGGTCTTTGGTGAATCTTAGCAACAGCTAAATAGATCAAAATACTCACAATATACTTTATTTCATTCTATTCTCCTAAAGCATGTTAATTAATTGACCAAAATAATCACTGAATTTCTTAGGTGTTCTTGTCCAAGCAGGTGAACGTGCAGGTTCCTGAACTCACTTCCTCCCACAGCCAGGCAAGGAACAATTCCCTCTGAAAGAATCCAGAAACTAGCTGAGTAATTCCTACACAATGCGCAAAGGAGAAAGACCGTATCAACCTGGGCAGGAGGGGCTGAGGCACTGTTGCCACATACCCCACCCCCAGAACAGCCACACACCGTCCGAGGGAACTCCTACCTCCCAGCTTCTCCCTGAGGATTGAAGGGTTTGGACCCAACATCTAGTGCCCCAACTTTTCAGATTTCTACTTGAGTGATGGGCCTCCAAAGCTATAGCTCTGCAGGCCAGCAGGAACTTGCATCCACAAGATTCATAAGGATGCAGTAAGCAAAGAAGCAGTTAATGACTTGCAAAACGTAGGGTGTTGGTTCCCCCGAGGCTCAGCAGAGGCAGTAGTCAGAACTGCCCACCTCCCAGACTTGCCCTGAGAGAGACATATCTGCTTGTCTTAAAAGCTGCATCCCGAAGATCAGACTTCTAATTTAACAAGACTGTGATCCTCTTCCAACACCTGGGAGGCTGGCAGACGCTACATTCACCGTCTCCCGCCACCTTGCTCAGGTCACTAGCGTCTCTCTGGAAAAAGCTTGTGCACGTGTCTCATGCATGACTTTTGCAGTTGCCACCCAGAGGACACATCCCTTGAGAGCCTGGCTCTGGTGGCCAGTGGGGCTCAAGTTCCTGGGTTCAACAGAACTGTTGCAAGCAGAGAAACAGTTCTTACCAGGCTGTCATCCCTGGGCTCAGAGGGAGCTGATGGAAATACCCACCTCCCTATCTTCCTGCAAAGATGTACTTTTACAGACTTTAAAAGCTGCTGCCTGAGGGTCCAGCTTCCAATCCGCCTGCATCCAGGTGCTGACTGAGATCCTCCCCTTTGGGACCCCGGCAGGTCTTGGCACACCCTCAGCTACTGGGAGCCAACCAAGAACAAAGGTGTCACTTAGACAACCACAAAGGTTTCAGAGAAAACCAAGAGCTATGGCAGCTGAATGATAAAGTTCAGAGAACAACCTGGTGATGGGGGCAGGCAGAGAGAGGGAAAACGAGTGACTGTGGTCAAAAGGTACAAACTTCTAATCACAAGGTAAGTCCTGGGGATAAATAACATGCAGCATGGTGACTGTGGTTAACAACACCGTAGTGTATATTTACAAGTTGCTACGAGGGTAAATCTTTTAAGTTCTCATCACATACACCAAAAGAATTGTAACTGTGTGTGGTGAAGAACGTTAACTAAACTCACTGCAGTGATCACCTGCCAAATCACTGTGTTGTAATCATCAAACGAATACAGTGTTATATGTCAGTTATATCTCAATAAAGTTGAAAAACTGATATCAAACCTGTACAAATTTTGTGTGATTTTGCTCCATGCAGTACGACCTAGCTTAAGAAGGTAATATTAGCTTCAAGAATGAAAAAGGAGGCCTGGAAAAATTTGGTTCCTAAAATGCCCCTAATGTTTACCTGCCTGAAGTGCCACTATGACTCTAAGTATAATGGGGAAGGCTGCTAGTGTAGGGGGCGGGGCCACTGGGATGTCTGTCACCCCTGCATTCTGTTTTAAAGCAGTTTCTACTGACATGACACATTAGAAAATATGTAAGTAAAATGTATCATTGCAGCCCAGAGTTCGTTTTTAAAATAAAGCTTGTAATTTCCTCAAAATTATATCATTCTGAACCTCTTGCTGAACTGTGTGGGAAATGAAAGAATCCATCATTAATTTGCCACAGAATCGGGGCAATTATCGGGCTAAACTAATCATCCCGATCATGTTCATATCCCTTCCTGGTCACCACTGCCAAACTGTTGGCATGGTGATTGAAATGCATCATTAAGTGAGATGGCTGGCCCGAAATTAAATTGTAAAGCTCCAGCGTGAAATAAAAAACAAGGCATCTGGGTGGGGAAGAAGAAAATATTTCTTGAGCAACTATATCCTTTATTAGATCCTAGGATCCCCCATTTCTACATTATTCTTTAGCTGGTTTCTTTTCATCCTCAATGTCTTCATCTATAAATTAGGAGTAAATGTAAACTCACAGGATCTCCAATAAACTTCGTGGCTATAAAAATTTTATAAACTATAAAGTGATGTATATATATATGTGTGTGTGTGTATGTGTACGTAAGTGTAAAACTCTATGCCAGAAGATTAAAAGAGGTTCTCTCAAGATAGAAGGGTCATAGGTAGGATTTACAGACAAAATAAAAAATACCTAGTTACATTTGGATTTCAGGTAAACAATGAACAATATTTTAGGACATCTCAGGCAATATTTGGGACATGTCTATACTAAAAATTTCACTTCTTTAAATTTGAAAAATACAGGGTATGGCAAAAGTAGACGTGCAGTTATGAGTACGTGAAACACAGAGTTTATTCTCACATTGTTATTAATTCATTATTATATTATTTTCCACATGAACTATAAATCTACTTTTGCTCCACCCTGTATTTTTCCTAATTCTGTATTTTTAACATATTTTAATGGTTATGCCATTTCGTATACTGTGCTTTACATCCCCCCGTCTATTCTGCACCTACCAATTTGTTCTTCTAATCCCTGCACCTGTCACTCTATTTCCCCCTCCCCCTCCCCCTCCCCAATGATAACCCTCCAAATGACCTCCATATATATGATTCTGTTTCTGTTCTGCTTGACTAGTTTGTTTTTTAGATTTAATTTTTGATAGTTGTGAATTTATTGACATTTTAATGTTCACAGTTTTGATCTTCTTTTTCTTAAAGAAGTCCCTTTAACATTTCATATAATAATGGCTTGGTGATGATGAACTCCTTTAGCTTCACCTTGTCTGGGAATTATTTTATCTGGCCTTTGATTCTTCATTCACCCCACTGTTGATTCCCTGTAAACTTTTCTTTATTTCACTTAGTGTAAACTTCATTCTGCCTGGGTCTTCTTTATGCTGTTGAAGTACCCATTGAGTTCCTGGAGCATCCTGATAACCAGTGTTTTGAACTGTGCATTTGATAGATTGCTTATCTCCATTTCATTTAGGTTTTTTTATGGAGTTTTGTTCTGTTATTTCATTTAGCCCATGTTTTTTTTTTTCTCCTCATTTTGGCAGCCTCCCTGTGTTTGCTTCTATGTATTAGGTAGAGCTTTTTCAACTCCGTCTTAGTAGCATGGCCTAATGCAGAAAAGCGCACCAGTAAGTTGGGTGGGACAGAGCCTCAGGTAATCACCTGCGCAAGACAACCTGTGTGAACCAGGTTGATGGAGTCTCAGATATGGTGTTTCTGTGGCTCTGTGTGGGGGAGGGCTCAGAAAAGTGACGATAGCTGCTGCCTGGCCTCTGGAGTTTTGTCCAGGAGGAAGCTGTCTCCCAGCACCCACCCTGATGCCAGACACTTCAGCTTCTCACCATAGGCCACTGGTGCCCTTCAAACTGCTGCCCCACTGTTGGAGCCCAGAGGGAGTGAGTCCACATAAGTCCTAAGTCTGTCATGGGTCCTTTAAGAGAAGATGCCTTAGAATTCCACAGTTTCTTCCACTGTCCCAATCTCCACTGGTTTTTATAGCCAGAAGTTACAGGGATTTATCTTCTTGGAACTAGAACCCTGGGCTGGGATCCCTCCTGAGATATCCCTCCTAATTTTAATCTACCACACATGGGTGTGAGATCTCCTATTCTGTGTCTCCACGTCTCCACCCCTCCTACCCGTCTGGATGAATGTGACTTCTTTAATTCCTTGGTTGTCAGACTTCCATATAGCTCAATTTTCTGATGATTCTGGATGATAGTTGTTTTGTAATTTAGTTGTAATTTTTGCTGTGGTTGTGTGAGGAGGTGAGTTGTGTTTACCTACTCCTCCACCTTGACCAGAAACTAATTTTGTATTTTTTATTACATACTGGGCTGAATCTGGGTAACTTAGTAATTGACTTACCTGTGTTTTTTAAAGTTTCTGAAATATATAGCGCTGGCAGAGAGAAGAAATAAAAGTTGGAATTTTTAAAAACTGCTTTGTTAGCAAGAAGCATACCAGTGATAAAGTGACAGGCTGATCCTCCTTTAACGAGTGTTTCCTTACTCGACCCGTGGTTGGTGGGCCAGACGCACCAGCCTCCCCTGGGAACACTCAGAGATGCAGATGCCAGACCCCACCCAGGACTACTAAATCCGAATCTGCATCTTAATGAGATTCCCAGGAGACGTCAGCGAGACGCTCTGCTCTAGAGACCTTGACTAAAAGCTAACTTTCAAAATAGCTGTATCTTTTCATAGAGATAAAAAACAACCCTTAACAAGAGTGAAAGGAGAATCTGAGGCTGAGTTAAGCAACCTGACCTGAAGCTGGGAATGTCAGCGGTAGAGAGGAGAGGCCTCCCACGGACAGGAGCTCCAGGTCCTCCGCCTTGTCCTACCACCCCAGGCTGCCATGTGCGTGGGCTGCATGACCACTAGATGACAGTGGGAGGCACCAGTCAGAGAAGTGACCATGAACATGGTGGCCCTGGAGCTGTGCAGCTGAGTGGCCCTGTCCCAGCTCTGAGAGGCATGGAAAACTCATGGGGAAGACAGATGAAAAGTAAGGGATGGTTTTTTATCGATTTTTAATTTGTTTTATTTTAGCAGGAGGAGTGATGGGAGTTTCTTGGGTTTTGTTCTTTTTTTTTTTAACTTGAATCTGTCAATGCTAGCGAACAATCTGTAAACCGGTGAGATAAAACTATTAAAATCCTTTTAATGAATTCTAAATGTTACTATTTAATAAACATAAACAAATTTGGTCAACTACCAAATGCCTTCAAATTATCTCACAATTATTAATGGATTCTCCTTTGTACCAGCAACTCCAGACACACTTGGGAAACACAGAGGCCACGTAAAAAAGAAGTGTGATGTCAAAGCTCCATCTTCTGAAGCACCCATGTTCATTTCGGAGGATGAGCCGGAAACACAGGACAAACACATGCAGGTGACCGTCATGTGAATGTGCTCCCATGTCACCAGAGCACATCCGCTTTGCAGGCCACTGCAACCCCATCCATCCTTGTCCCCCGTTAGCCTGTGTAGGCATCAAAGCCCAGACCACTAGTCAAGTGTGTGCCATGGGCTTTACCGCTGCTGTTGCTATTCACTTATTACCTGTTTCTCTCGCTAGAATATAAATTCCATGAGAGCAGGAATTTCATCTGACTCATTCACCAGTATACACCCAGGACCTAGACAATGCCCAGCACCCAGGAGGCACACAGTACATGTTTGTAGAGGAAATGAATAGACTGTCTTGCAGTTACTAATAAACAGTATTCTCTTTGGTCACTGTATATTAACTTTATAGTTTTTCATCCTTTCTTCACAAACTTGGATTTTAGTTAAATATTTTGAATAAATTTTTGCTTCAACTTCCACTAGATAATGCCTGGTTTCGTCCTGTAACTTGGAGAAGAAACTCTTATAATAACTCTGACACCATTTCAGACTCTAAGTAAGTTGCTTCTTCCTATAACACACCTGCTTCTCACTTTCATTAGCTGCAGTAATATTCTAATCACTCTGTGCTGCAGCCAGAGAACGGAAGAGGGCGAGTTCCAGAAAACGGTTGTTCTTCTCTTCCCTACAGAAAAGCACTTGAGATCCAAGGTGCTGTAAAATAAATTCCTAGTGGCACACACACACACAAACTATAGCCTTCCTAAATGTTCTGCAAAGAGGCAAGGGTATTTCTGGGAATGTGTGAGAAGGACAGCCAATGCAATCTCATAACACCCCCCAGCCTGATTTCACAGACAGTACTTTGGAAAAATTGAAAACGGAACAGATTGTGGGAAGGTGGAAAGGTTTGCAGAGGTACGGGGTAAGTGACAGGAAATACATCAATCAACACATTTCATACTCAGGTAGGGTTCAAAACAATTGGTGTTTGCGCTCAGTTTCCCAATGAATTTTGAGCAACTCAATTAACCTCTTTCTGCCACATTCTCATCACTTATAAATTTAGTACAGCAATCTCTCTAGCAGAGATTGCACAGAGATTTGGAAATAAATGAGAGTAGACAGCAGTATGTGTGATATCTAATGATATTCTATTAACTATCATGAAATCACAGGGCTACAAGGATGTAAGAGGTCAATCTGGTCCTTTCACTCAGGACCACAATTAAACCATTCCAGAGGGATTAGATTCTAATCCTTTTTAAAAAATGTCTGTATAAAGGAATCCCCAGAAAACACCGCTCTGCTGATTTATGCTGTCATAATCCTGCAGTCTTAGCACACTGCACTACAGCCCTTCAGTGACCATAACACAGTGGCATCCTGGGTGAGGGCATGGATATTAGAGTCCCAGTGGACACTACTCTGCACTGGCTACATGACTTTGAGCAAATTATAGCCTTAGTGTCCCAAAACTCAGTTTCTTCTTCGATAGTTGTGCCACTGACCCCATAAGGTTGGTGCCAGGACTAAGGGAATAAACAAGTATGACACTTTCCCAGTGCCTGGGTCATGATGTGTATGCCAACTCACCAGTAATATTACTTTCTGGCTGAATAAACGGGGTCACTATAATTTTTACTTATAACTTAATTTTTGAAATGTTAATCATTTCATTTTTAAGATAGTACTCAAAACTGTAGAAATGCGCTAACTCTAAGGAGCAGCCTGGGAAGATTTCTTCATGATTTCTCCTGGGACCATCAGGGAAGACTGTGTGATGTGACTTTGGAAGGCACTGGCTATCTCAGCAGCAGCAAAGATTCCCATATTTCACAACTGGTTATAGAAACAGAGCCAGAGGAGGGTAAGGGACCACAGAGAATTTGGGCAGTGGGTCACAACCAGGATGTCTGGAGAGTAGTGACTCTTCCCCAATTTTAGGTACCAGTCTAAACCTCCTGAGACCGTGGTGCTTAGCAGGAAGCAGGAAGTAACCCTTACCATGCTCCTTAACACCTGAGTATATAGACTGAAGTTTATACCAAGTGAGTACGAGGGCTTTATAATTTACCAAGCACTTTCATGCTCCTAACCTCCTTTGGCCCTGGCAGAAAGCCACTGTGAAAGAAAATTATCCCTATTCTAATGCAGTGAATGCAAAGGCTCGGAGAGCTTAAGTGTCTAGCCTGGGGTCTCTGTATTCCAATTTTGCATACTTCCCACTATGCCATATGACTCACTGCATCCAAAATCTTTTAACCTGACCTTGAAATCCAGCGTTTCCATGTGAGAATGTATTCCATGTGAAACGGAGGCCACTTTAATAAGTGGGCCTTTAGGGTGCAAAATTGCACCTGCAGCATGTTTAGGGTTATGTTGCAAAAATAAGAACTCAAAGCTACGCATAGAAAAACCTCAGCTATACAAGTATTATAGCAAAGTGGTAAAGGCTATTGGGTTTAGGTGGTAGGTGGTAGGCAGATTATTTTTCTATTTTTTCTACATTAAACATTTCTTTAATGACACACGTGTTATGTTTATAATTGGAAATATGAGTAATAATTTTTTTCAGGTAGCTCGAGAGTCAAATAATTCATAGCAAGACAGCTTCTTGTAGGAGCAGAGAAGGGGTTCCCTTATTTCCCAAGAAAAAAAATCTATAATTTATCTCCTCTTTTTCTCTTCAACCACTCATAGATGATCTAGCTAGTAAGTCAAATTACTCAGAATGGCATCAATTTTCCATAGGTGATATGCCAAGGCAATTACAGGAATCACTTCTAAATTTTGACAGAAGTCCAGATTTTGCCCTGAAGGAACCAATTCATATTCAGGGTAGCAAATTAGGAGAAATAATAAATAGAATTCTACAATGAGCACTGTGTCTTTTGTAGCTACTTACACTAGTATCTGAAAGAATTCCTGTCTGGAACTGCTGAGTATGACTTTGGGGACTATGGAGGGGAAAGAAGGTAGCTCTTTCAGATCACCTATTGTTCACAAAGGAAAGGAGGACATCAGCAGGGGTCCCTCTGCCACACGTCAGTCTTCTGCCTCACCCTTGTGCACCCTGGAACCATTCTTATGCGACAACCAAGATCTTCCTGGCTGCGGCTCCACCTCACAGGATCTCTCAAGAAAGTACCCAACATTTTCTCAAATCATGCTCACTCACCTTCACACAGCCCAGTGTTCTCCAAGTAGAACTGGGCTCTACACTGGGGCAGACACACGCCAGAGGTGACGTTGGCACCAGACAGCTGCTCAGCTTGCAGGCCCTCCTCTGGCTGCTTACACTGGGTACACTGAGAGCGGTCTGGACCCACACAAGCTGAGCAGGAGGAATGACAGGCTGCCAACAGGAATAAAATGCAGAAAACATTCCGAGGATCACATATACATTGCAACCAGTGGAAGTCTGTTATTAAATCAAAACCACATAGAGAAGTTCACCAGACACATCCTTTCAGAATATTGTTTTTCTGGCAGGCTCTACAAAGCACAGGGTAAGGATAATAATACTACCTGTGAGGGGCAAATGAGGTGAGGTTAGCTAGTCATCTCTCTCAGGTTCTGTAAGAGCTGGCTAACTTGGTCATTAAAAACAAGCAAACGAACAAACAAAACTCCTGCAAACTGGATAATGTTGGCTTGGTTCTCCAGAGAAACACATTCGCTGAATGGTGATGTAACATCATGTTCTCAGTTTTTACTGAAGATCTTAAGCGTTCACATAAAGGCCATTAGTGAGTTTTTTGCAGAAATGTTCATTGTGCTATTGTCCTTTATGTTACTCATCACCCACGACATAGGGTCCAGGCAACAAATTCCTTTTAGAATTTATGTGAGGAAAGACTTCTTTACAAGGAAGAGGCCTCTTTTGAGCAGCCACAAGAATTTCACAATCCATCACAGTTTCTTATTTTACTTGGCTACTGGTAAAAATCAAAGCCAAATAGAGTACTTGAGTTATCTCAGGCTCACATTTTGATACAATGAACTTTCCTATTATTTGAAAGACTCACTAAATTTTCCTTTTCATAATATTTATTGCAGCTGCCTGTTTTAAAAACATTCTTCCTGTAAGTACTCTTAAGCTCTTTCCTAAGGTGCTCCATGTATAAATAAATATAAGTTAATTTCACTTGAAGTGTTTGCTCCCAAAGTTCTAGTTTCAAAAGACTGCAGTGATGTTGCCCTCCCAAAGAGCCCAAATCCTGTTTGGCAAACAGCTATTAAGATTTTCCATTTTACTTAGCCCAGAGGCATTGCTAGTGACTCTCAGTGTACTCAGCAGCATCATTAACAAAAAGAGGTTCTTCAGGGAAAAACGACATGAAGACTAAGAAAGACATTAGCAATGCTAGAATAATGGTAAAAAAAGGAAATAAAAGTAGTTTTAATGTAGGGTAAAGGAAATGACAGTCCTCTGAAGGATGGCCAGAAAAATCATGAACTATGAGTGTCTTCACAAATATTCAAACATGATTTTTTAGATTACCTCTTGGTAATGACACAAAGCACAGGATGTATGTGTAACCCTACAAGATATACTAGAGGAAAAGTTGAACTGGAAAGGAATGTAAATCTGTGTCTTTATGACAGGAAATTCTCTTAAGAATAAGGTCAATACAAGCAATACCTTTGCAGACCCCGCGGTCAGGGAAGAAGCCTTCTCCACAGCTGGGCAGACAGTGGCCTCGGCGCAGGGCCTGGGGGTGGGTGCAGGCCGTGCAGTGAGAAGCCGTGGGTCCAGAGCAGCTGGCACACGAGTTATGACAAACTGAGGAAGAGAGTGAGAGATGAACACAAAGGGACTGAGGTGAGTGAAGGGCCCAGGCCCACTTCTTGGCTGGGCTCCTTATGTGCGAGGAAGTCCTCTCCTCCATCACTCTCAATCCTGCCTCAGCCCTCGCAGCAAATGAAAAGAAAAGATGCTTTAGGAGGCGGTTCTATCACCACAGCTGCCCACACTGCCCAATTACCCATCTTGTATCCCACATTCTATCTCTGATTTACTAGCTATCCTCATGTTTGTATTGTGTTTTATACACATTATCACTTTTAATCCTCACAGTAACATTATGAAGTAAGCATTATTAACCTCATTTTACAGATGAAGAAGTTGAAGTCTTGAGATGTTAAAAATTTTATCTAAGATCACAGAACTAATTAGTAGCAGGTTTGAATTTAGCCTTAGGTCTCTTTGGACCTAAAATTCCCCACCTGGATAGGGATGAGTGGAAAGTTCTGAGTGTCAGGAACAGTGGAATATAGACTGTTTGGCCATTAATTTATCTACGCCTTTCACCAAGTCCGGGTATCTCCAGGCCACGTTTTGCATGAATATGCACAGTGAGAAGTTGGACTAAATGCTCATATAAGGTGCTTTCAGCTTGGATATTGTGATACTCTAAGTAAGAATTAAGTTTAAGAATCTGACTGCTACGTATGGCAATGCCAGACACACACATGCCCTTCTTTGGTGCTGGGTGGTAACAGTGGGCATCTCTGACTCTAAGAGACAGATGGTACCATGGCCTGTCCTAAAAGACAGGAGTGAGATACTGAAAGAAGGTTCCAGAGGACAATGGTCAGGAGCTGGGAGAGGGGGATATAGAGATAGGATAAGACCCGTGGGGCAGGATGCTGAGGAAAAGGGATGAACAGTGGGTGAGTAAAGAGGCTGGAAGACAAGGAGAGGTCAACAGGAAGAGACTGATGGACAGGTCTAGATATCCTGCACTGGTGGACACCAGGTGGGAGTGAGAGTGTGTGTGCACACCTCGGAGAGCAGGTGCGGTCAAAGCACCAGGAAACGCCCCGAGGTGCTCATAAGGGAAGACATAAGTCAAGCACATATAAACTGAAATTCATAAAATCTCAAAAGGAATATTTCATTGTTTGGGTTGTATAAATCTGAAAGAAACAATACATAAATAGCATATAAAACCAAATTTTCAATACAGACTTCAGTTTTACGTGTCATCCAACTTGGTTTATTTTTCTTATATTTTTATGATGTGGTGTAGCTGCCAAGGTGCAGAGGTGGGCAAAAGTAGGTTTACTGTTGTGAGTACGTGAAACAGAATTTATTCTTGTATTATTATTTATTTATTTATTTATTAGTGTATTATTCACTATTTTTATTATTAAACTACTTTTGCCCACCCCTGTATGTGTTTATAAATACCATCTGAGGAATGATCCTGTCATATCTCTGACCCAAGTTAGTGATGGTCTACAAGTACACAGGAACTCTATGAAGATCTTAAAGATGCTGTTAGCATTTCAAAAGGACCAAATGATCTCTAATTATGATTGATATGTATAGGCCCTTTATTTAATCACTCTAGTCCCCCAGGATCCACCCATGTCTCGCATTCTCATACCAAATAACATGTAGGTTCTCTAACGGAAAAGCTATTCCTTTTAATTTGACAATTTTCTACCATACACGCAAATTCCCAAGTGAGCAGCATGCAGATATCCATACAGTTGATGACGATGATGGTGATGGCCTGAGTCTTACCTTTGCATCTGCCAGTGGCATCAGTGTAGTATCCGCCAGGGCATGCAGAAATGCACTTGCCATCATGCAACACTGCCTTCTCAGCACAGGAAAGACATCTGGGACTACTGGGACCACAGCTTTTACAGGATGGGTCACAAGCTAAGGAAGAGGAAAATCCATCGATGAAAACAATAGTGAGCCAAGGGAGCAGAGAAGTCTATTTTTTACAACGTCCACAGTTGCTATTGACATAGTAATCTCATTCTCTGGCTGCTCAGCTGAGCTCTGTTTCCTCGATTCCAATATTTGAAAGGATTCTGCACTTTCTGTTTTCACAGTTGAAGAAACAAAGAATTATTTATTGCACTAAGCATTCCAAATGCTCTGAGGCACCCCCCACCCCCAACCCAGTGTATCCAATTTAATATGGGATTTAAAGATAAATGGCCTTGGAGATAGAGTTGCCAGATTTAGCAAATAAAAATACCAGATTTCCAGTTAAATTTGAATTTCATATAAATAATGAATAATCAATTAAGTTTGTCCTAAACATTTCATCCTTTATCTGGCAGCCCTAGTTGGAACAAGAATTCAGGAACTCGGAGTTCTACTATGCAAGTTCATGCTACAAACATGTTAACTTGTGGAACTTCCCCAATCTTCCAGTATCTACTTACTCTCTTTTTCATTTATTTAGCCCCCCAAATATTTCTTCTGCTCTGTGTCAGGCACTGTTTCAGGTGGTAGGGACACAAACATCAAACCACCCTGGTCTTTGCTTTAAGGGCCTTATGATTCTGACAGAGGAAGACAGACATATGCGATATGAGAAATACTACAAGGAAAATTCCAAACGAATGTGTGTGATATAGAAGAGATGAAAGGTCAAGAAAGAATTCATTTAAGAGTAATCCTTAAACACTGTCTTGGGAAGTGAATCAGAACATGCTTAGCTAATGGGAATAGACTCCTGACCTAAGCTGTGAGGCAAGGAAAGGTCCAGGGCCTGGCAAAAGCTTGGGCTCTCCAGAGACAAGGCAGCTCCATTCAGCTAGAACAGTGGACAGGAACAGATCATATAAACCTGTATGCCAGACTCTACCATCTAGATTCTTGTTGGGTAAAAGGAAGACAGCAGGAACCCCTGCCAAGTTTTAATCACAATAGAAACATCACATCACCACGTTGGATATAAGAAAGATTCCTTTGGCTTCCATCTGGGGGGAAGTTTGGAGAGGCAAAGAAGGAGAGTTGGTGGTCTAGCTGGAAGACTGTGGCAAAACTCACAGGACAAGATGGTCAGAGGCTGAATCGGGCTTGTGGAGAAGACAATAGATTTGAGTCCTGTGTAGGAGAGTGTGTCTCAGATGGATTCTGTGGGTCTGGCTTGGGGGCTGAGTGATGCCACTCAGAGAATTCAAGGAGAGTAGGTGTGGGGGATTCTCCTGGGCTCAGTTTGGGATAGGTACAGTCCAGTAAACTGCCTGATTTATTGCTCTGGAGTTCAGGGGAAAGGCCTGGGGGTCATCACATATAGGTGATTGTTGAAATCAAAAATAGTTTGTTTATTCAGGAAAAGCATGAAAAATAAGACAGAAGAGGTCAAGGATCTGAGAGCACCAACATTTAATGGAAAAAAGTAACAACTAGCAAAAGTGACCAAGAAGAAATAATACAAAGGTAGAAAAGAAAGCAGGAGTGTGATGGCTGAGAAGCCAAGGGAGGAAAGAGTTTCAAGAAGGGAGTCATTACAAGTGCAGAAAGGACAGCTAAAGGCTCACTGCACCTAGAAATTGAGATGTGGGCAGGCTGTGCCACAGCCGTTTGAGTGGGGTCATTAGAACGAAAGTGAAGGTCACAATTATTGACTGCTCCTTAAAAGGCTCCTGGCTGTGAATGGATGGGGACAGAAAGAGAAATAATTAAAAGAGTAAGAGAATATTTTGTTTCTCCAATATTGTAAAAGTTCAAGGCGAGAAGAGCTTAAATAATTGTGCAAAGAATACCTAGGAGAAAAGGGGGATGTACATTCAAAAGTACAGAAGGAGCGATTAGCCTTGGACAGACCAGACGAAGGCCTCCTCTTCTGAGTGGGAGAAGGGAGGTGGGGTGAGTGCGGCTGCAGGTAAGCCTGTGCAGGTAAATCTACTCAGTGCTTACTGGCTAAATGCTTTAAAACCAAACCAAACAAATCTCACCAGCAGAAAGTCAGTGCTGAGTCCTATTCTGTCTATTCTCTTAATCCATCTACACCATGCTAGCCTCTGAAAAACATTTCAAGAACTTGGGGAAAACGATGCAGGTGATAGGGACAAATGTTGCATCCTGCATCCTAGAGGATTCGCGTCCCTAGAGGATCCACATCTCTCTAGAAGCAAACATGTGAGGCAAGATGATGTTCAGTAAATGGTCAGTGGCAATGATCTTTATATCAGAGAAAAAGAAAATGACCCCCTCAGCTCATACCTGGAACAAAGAAGCAAATATAAATCTGAAAAGCACCTTTTCTCCTACCTCCCATAAAAACTTCCTAAGTTTACAATTCCAGAACTGACACCTCAACAGAACTGAACAATCTTTAAGCTAAGAGGATATCCCCAGAAATAAAGAATAGCAGAAATTTCTTAAAATTTAGAATTGATCAACAATAAAAACCATTAAAAGTCCAACATTTTAAGACACACCTAATGCAATACTTAAGAGTTTAATTTGTAAATATAAATAAAATTATTAGGAAGATATCATTTTTTTCTCAAACTATAACTTCAATACAGTTGCAATAAAAATTCCAGTTGTATTTCATTAGTAACTGAATAAACATTCTAAAGTCTATGAATAATTAAGTCAACTTTGAAAATAAAGAGGAAAGAAAGGGAAAATTTACCCAGTCAGATATTGAGACAAACTGCAAAGCTATAGAAATTAATGAAAACATAAAACAAAACAATGTGAGAGGGAACAAGAACAGAAATCTAGATTACTGTAATACCTCAGAGGCAGACCTATGTACACACAGAAATTAATAGACTGATACAATAAAGATCAACAAAGAAGGTAAGATTGAATTACTAGATGACTTGGGAAAATTGCATCATGAAATGAAGAAAAATAAAACTGGATCCATACTTTAACCCATATCCATAAGTGGGCTCCAAATAGTTCAACAACCTCAGTTAAGATAAAATGGTCATGTTAATAGAAGAAAATATAGAATAATTTCTTCATGAACTTGGGCAGAAAAACATAATTCAAGTCCAAAATGAGCAGAATTTTTTTTAATTCAAAATTGAAATTTTAAAGTAAAAAATGATGTATTAAAAAGGTCTGTTCAACTCAGGGTACCATAATAAAATTCCAAAGGAAACATTTGAATATTTGAGATTGACAACAGTTAATACCTATAACAGACAAGGGACTCCATAAAATCAACAATCAGAAGGCAGCAAGGGCAATGAAAACAGGGGAAAAAAACACACATTAAAAAGCAATTTATAGAAGAGGAAATACAAAAGTCCAAAGGAAGTTGGAAGATATTTTCAAACTCAATAATCAGAAGAACACAAATTAAAACTGGATGTCCCTGTATACCTATTGACCAGAGAAAAACCTAAAGCTTGATAATGCCAAATTATCAAGGATATGGAAATGAGGGAGCCCTTGTGCTTTGGAGTGTTGACACTGGGGAGTGTCAAGTAGAGAATATGCAAAGTCAAGAAACCAACAATTCTGCTGTTAGGTTATCCGTCCTAGGGAACTTCCCACATGGTTCGTAAAGGTACAAGTTCAAGGCTCCTTCCTCGTGCTCTCTAGTGATGCATACAGACAGAAGGAACCCAGGGAGTCTGTCGCTGGGAGAGTGGATGCCTGAACTATGTGATGGAGGCCAGGGAGGACTATGCAGCAGCAAGAAGCAAAGGGCTAGATTATACAGCAACATGGATGAACCTTAAAAACATAATGCTGAGGAAAAAAAGAAGATAATAACGTGACTTTGACAACATGATATAATTAAACACATACGTACAAAGGAGTCCTAGCTGGGGTGCCAATCACCCCATGCAGTCAAAAATCTGCATATAATTTCTGGCTCCCTAAAAACTTACCTACCCTCAACTACCCTCAGTATCTGTGGGGAACTGGTCCCAGGACCCGCACAGATACCAAAATCCACAGACATTCAGGTTCCTTATATTCACTGGTGTAGATCAATGTATACAGTAAGTTCTCCATGTCTGCTGACTCCCAGCCATGGACTGAAAACAGTACAGTTATTTATTTTTAAAAAATCCATATATATGTGAACCCACATAGTTCAAATCCATTTTGTTTGAGAGTCAGCTATGCTCCAAATGACAATACCCACTTTATATGACCCAATAAAAACAAACAGACTTTTTAAAAATAAAATAGTTGCCTAGGTGAAGAAGGGAAATGAGGCAAAAAGGAAGAAAAGGCAGAAGTAAGGAAAGAATGGTTAGCAGACACCTCTGGACTTGCTTTGATTTATGGTATTAGCTGGAGTTGGGAGAGCCTCCTCCATAGCACAAGTGCTTAAGTGAGTAAGGAACGAGGCGGTTTGCCCTTTGAATCTCCTCACCCTTGACATCTAATATTTATAAAACTCAAAGCACGTACCACAGATGAACTTGGTTACTGTAAATTCTTTCAACCAGGGCATACCACGGTTTACAACAGGTTATTCTGGATTTTTTGCAGCACTTGACTTTAAGATTTCTGTAGATATGGGCTGCTTGGCTATAAATTATTAAACCAACCCACACGAGCAGGTCTTTATCTTGAATAGCGCTAATCTGAATTGGAAACGAGTCAGCATTATCAGCATCAGACATCTTAATTAACATTCCGATACCAATCAGTGACTTGGTTCACCCTTGTTTAGGAAATATTATTTGAATATTTCCGAAGGTATTTGATAACAATTGAGAGAGCTCTAACAATTTTATGAAAAGTGTAAACTTCAGTCTTGTCTATCAAAGGCATGTTGGTCAATGCCAGTGGCATCACCAAGTCTCGCATCATGCCAAGCAATAGATAGAGCAGGCATAGAGCAACAGCTTGACCAGTGGATTGGCTGAC
The DNA here is from genome assembly GCA_004024845.1 of Tonatia bakeri. NCBI lineage: Eukaryota > Metazoa > Chordata > Mammalia > Chiroptera > Phyllostomidae > Tonatia > Tonatia bakeri. Next base: position 266,370 of record PVIA01001108.1, read on the forward strand.
TATCAGCAATGGCTCATCCTGCTGTTTGGAAGGTTTCTTTCTGTCTATGGCCATACCACCCTGAACACACCCAATCTCATCTGGAAGGTTTCTTTCTGATGCTTTATTTCAAAATGTATATACAGAACCTCAGATGTATATCTCTCCCTAACGCACCCGTTAAGCAGTCCTCTTTTATTAGTTCTTCCAATCCCCCATGATTTTTCACTCCATCTCTGATATCTCAGGTATCATCCCCACCCCTCATCAACTCCGGGCTATTCTTTTAAATGCATGCTTCACCAGCAAAAGTTGCTTTCTCAATCCAGATAATATTTCTCAGTAGCAGGTTAATGTGACAGTTCCTTGTCAGTGACAATAGACAGCCTCCTCGAGGACTTAAGGAGTAAATACCTTCAGGCCTTTGGATTAGTGCAAATTTGATATCTACCGACCTTTAGAGAACACATCTGGCGTAGTCGAGCAGGGGAGTGATGCTGGCAGAAAAGATGAAAATGCTCAAGCTAACGGTGGCCTGGCCTTTCCTTCCTTGTGCTCTCCCAAATCCACACAACAGCCACCTGTGACTCCCCCAAATCAAATGAGATTTTTCACACCAGTGAGGCTGATGAATGTCTGTACAGCTTTAAGCAAGCAGCTGCTAAGAGCTATCTCTCTTCCCTAAGGCAAGTGGATTTGGCAGCTCCCAAAGATCATCTCATTGCTGCTATTGGCCTTTTCTATCGGCACGACTAGCACAGCAAACTCAATTGTTCACTGTCAGGTGGCACCTGTCCATTTGGCAATGTCTGCAGGGCCAGCCGAACGATCTAAAGACTGAAAGGAGGAAGAAGGAGAGGAGAAAAGGGGAAAAGGAAAATAGAAAAGGGAGAGACAGTCAGGCAGAGGTGCATGAGGGGGCATCACACTGTAGTGGATGGTTAAGAGGTGGCTAAAATCCAGAGCCAGAGACCAAGGCCTCTGCCCAGCCCTACCCCTTACTAGCTGTGTGATCTTAGGCAGGTTTTCCTCCTCATCAGGAAAATGAGGATGCTGATAGTAACTACCTCAAAAAATTGTTGTGAGGATCAAACACCAAACACACAGCACCTACTGTGCCTGGCACAGTGCTAAGTGCCTTGTTTAGATTAACTCAATCCTCTCAACAGCCTTCTGAGTTGGGTGTGTATTAGTTTCCCATTGCTGCTGTAACACATTCCCACGAACTCAGAAGTCTAGAACAACACAAAGTTATCATAGTCCTAGAGATCAGAAGTCCTAAAATAAGGTGTTAGCAGAGCTGCATTCCTTCTGGGAGCTCGCGGGGGTTGGGGAGGGATCCACTGCCTCCTCTTTGCCAGGTTCTCCAGGTTTCCTGCTGACTCACAGGCCTTCCCTGTCTTGGCTGCACCTCTGCTTCCATCTCAGATCTTCTTTTCTGACTCCCACCCTCAAGCCTTCCTCAAACAAAGACCTTTGTGATGACGCTGGCCCAGCCTGGGAACCCAGGATAATCTCCCATCTCAAGATCCTTGTCACAAATTATGCTAATTAGGATGTGGACATCTTTGAGGGGCCATTATTCTGTTTACCACAGTTGCTACTATTATTCCCATTTTATAAATGGGAAAGTGACATGGGGAGAGATTAAGTAACTTGCCCAAAGTCATGCTTTTCCCACAATACTTTCCTGCTTCTCAATGGGTTAATGTTTATAATGCACTTGGAATAGTGCCTGGCACAAGGGACTCCAGAGGCTGGGTTAATATCTATTGTTATTCAAGGGGTGTTAAGGTAGAATGGACAAGAACTGCTTCAGCTTTTTAAATCAGTGGCACCAAAAACAAAGGCAGGAGGGACTGCCCTTGGCTGGCCTCTAAGTGTCTTTGTCTCCCTGATACCTGGAAGGCAGTCTGGAGCAGATGGAGGGTTTGGGATTTGGAGAAAGGACATCCTGCTCCTGTCCATACAGCTATGGGTCTAAAGCAAGCAGCCCGATTCTCACTGCCTTCATCTGCAGAACAAGGCTGAAACAAGTTGTGGGGGTGGGGGTGGGGAAGGAGGTATTAAAGGAGATCTCCCATGTGAAAAAAGCATGTTTTGTAAACTACTAAAACACCAGCAATGCCAACAGCTATTTGCACACTTGTTGAGTAAAAGAAACATTGGTTGTCCGTGCTATGGTTGGACTGAAACACGAGATGCTGGAAGAGGAAAAGACACTCTGGCATGCAAAGTCTGGCACCTACCCCTGCAGGTCCCCTGCTTGTTGTAAAAGCCATCACCACAGGTGCTGTCACAGCCACCCTCCCTCAGCACTTGGAGGGGGTCTCTGCAGGCCAGGCAGTGCTTCTCCAGGGGACCCCAGCAGGACGCACAGGACTCATGGCAGGCTGCAGGCAAACAGCAACATAAGTGAACCATCTACAGTAGAAAGGACTGGTCAGTTTTACCTGAAAAAGTTTTGAAATTTATAAGGAGGATGTTGGGTCCTTCATTCCTAAGACACTATGCAGATATGTGTACCCCAAGAGACTCCCCAATCTATTTCTGTTGGCCAGAAGTACCACTTCAATAAATTATTGCTTAAAAAAATAAAAGAGGAAATCAGGAGGTTTTGAACATTGGAAATCACACAGAAGGAAACCATAATGTTCTAGACAAAGATGATCTGTCTAAGGAGCTCAGATGGTGCTCCATCACGTCGCCCTTACAACCATACAACAGTGCCAACAGGAAAACCACGCCTGTCTCCAGCACCATCAAGAATCAGCTAGGGAAGGATGCCGTGTCTTCTAGTCATTGATTAGACCTTGAAGGACATGGTTCCGCCTGATTGTATTGCTTTTTCCATCCTTTTCCGTCTCTCTCCTTTCCCTCTCCCTCACCATACCCTCCTCAGTCCACCCTCACAAGTCTTTCAGTCTCCCTTGGTCTCCAGTTACCCCCAGTAGACTCCGCTCTAAACATGTATCTTGTCCTGGCTGGTGCAACTCGGTGGATTGAGTACCAGCCTTCGAATCAAAGAGTCTCCGGTTTGATTCCTAGTCTATGGCACATGCTTGGGATACAGGCCAGGTCCCCAGTAGGAGACACATGAGAGGCAACCACACACCGATGTTTCTTTCCTTGTCTTTCTCCCTCCCTTCCCATCTCTAAAAATAAATAAATAAAAATCTTTAAACGCGCATCTTGAGGATTCACAGCCTGCCTTTCCCTTAGTCTTTAGGTTTCATTGTTCCTAAACCAAAATTGTTTCTTTAAGACTCCAAAATTCCACCTGTTCCAGCATTTAATTTTTTATTACTTTTTTGACTTGCCCTTCACCTTAGCAAATCTGTAAAGAGAGGTCTAATTCTGAATGAGTATATTCAGATTTAACTCTCTGCATAGCTAACCCCACCTTTGCTTTTGTTAACGCATCCCAATTTTCAAAATGTTTGCTTCACAATGGAACACAATCTGTTTCGCAAACATATTCAGACTGACCAAAGTGGGTAGAAAAATGCCTTTGCTGATTGCAAGTGAGTTGGAGATTTTACTTTAGTAATTTAATTAAGCATCCCTTTGGAATCGGAAGACAGGATACCTACATCGCAAATCTTCAGATCCAGTCCTCTCCTCTCTGTTCTAAACTGCACAGGAAAGCCTTAATTTTAGACTTTTCTCCCCACTAAATTTAAAGAAAATTACAAATTGTGTTAAGTGTTAGCAGAGCTCTTTGAAAAAGAATAAAAGTGGTGCCTTGGCTGGGTGAGTGACTCAGTTGGTTAGAGCATCATCCCATGCACCAAACGGTCGCAGATTCGATCCCTGGTCAGGGCACATACCTAGGTTGTGGGTTCAATTCCCTGTTGGGGCACATGTGGGAAGCAACTGATTGACATTTCTCTCTCAGATTGATGTCTCCCTGTCTCTCTCTCTCTCTCTCTCTCAAATCAATAAACATTCCTTGGGTGACAATTAAAAAAAAAAAAGAAAGAAAGAATAACAGTGGCAATGGTGGAAAGGATCAGCTTTGGTAGATCTAAAGAATGAGAAGCAGCCAGCCATGAGGAAAGCAAAGAACAACACAAGTTCTTGAGAAGGGAGGGAGCTGGGTGTTCAGGGACCAAAGGCTGTTCCCATGGCTGCAGCTGGTGCTGGCAGGGGTGGGGTAGGGTGAGGCAGAGTGGCCTGGGTCATTACTAGGGGCAAGACAGAGGCCCAATCAAACCTGGCCTTGGAGATCATGGGAAAAAAACAGAATTTTATCCTAATTCCAATGTGAAGTCATGGACAGGTTTACGCAGAGCAGATCAACGATGTTCAACCTTTTTCATCTCACGGCATGCATAAACTAATGACTAAAATTCTGTGGCACACCAAAAAATATATAATATTTTTTGTTGATCTGACAAAAACTAGGTGTAATTTTAATTCATTCACATTGGACAGCTATCGTTGTGTTGCTTGTTGTCAAAGGTCTGTACCCCTGATAAAATAGTCAGGTATTGCATGTTTTAAAAATTCTTGCAGCCCACCAGTTGAAAATTACCGCAACAGACACAAGCCTTGATTTACATTTTTAAGAGCTCCCCCTGGTTACCACGTAGCAAGGGTTTAGGAACTGGCATGCTGGCAGGGAGGCCAATGTGGCATCTATGCTGTGGTCCAGGTAAGAGAGAGCGATAGCAGATGGGAAGGGGAAATAAAAGTTTACTTATTCATTATCTGGTTTCCTTGTGAGACCATAAGCTTCCTGGGGGCAGAGCCCATTTCTATTTTGTCAACTCTGCACCATTACAAACATCTCTTGGGTTCCTTCATTTCTATCTCACACCTTATTTGTAAGTGGTGCACACGAATGCTGTTCACATTTGGATAACCTATACATGCCACAATATAAAGATGTGAATGCAAAGATCCCAGTAACAAATTCTAGCCTCATCAACACACATGAAATCTGTCATTTATTTACTCAGCTACCCTTCAATTACTGACTACAGTCATCGTCTGAAGTGTCTAACACTGTGCGTGCCTCTGTCTCACCGACTTAGGAATTGATATAAAGTCATTACCTAAACAAATAAACAACAACAAGCCCACCTCAGGTACAAGAAGGTACGCCGGGTTGGTCTATCAATGTTCAGAAGCACCTACTATATGCAAGGTGCTGTGCGAGCTGGTGGTACCTCCCCAGCTAGATGCAGGTAAGCCACATTTCCTGACATCTGCCAGAGGAGATGTTTAAACCACGCCTTCACTTGAGTGCACTGCCCTGGTGGCATTGTGCAAACTGCGCTAGGAGTATGTGCCCAAGAGGATGATGGGAACTGATGCTGCAAAGGCAACAGGGGTCAGACCACAAGTGTCAGTCAGGACTGGGTAAGGACCTTAAACTTCATCCTTATGTAAGAGTTTTAATCAGGACGGTAGAATTGACTGATTTTGCTTTTTAAACAGTTTACTCTGCAGTGGGGAGAGAAGAGGGTAATTAAGACATCTATAAAGCATGAAATCATCTTTACCCAGGGGGTGAAGCGGAGATGAGAAATTAAAGTGCAACCATCTCTCTTTGAGGACTGGCTGGTGGTGGCACAGACACTCCGCTGCACTGGCTGTTCACAGTATGAAAACTTCCAAACTGGTTGGTAAATGGCCATTGTCCTGCCCCCTTTACGACATTCCAGCTTCATCCCTGGCAACTTGGCAGACACCATGCCTCAGTAACTGAAAGGTCTAGCACAGGAGAGGGTCTCAGGCCCTCCCGCCCTCCTTCTGACTGATTCAATTTGTGCCGTACTGTTTAATATTTTTAATATTACCTCTGGCATTGCCAACCAGAACAGGAGCTAAACGATAAGGACAGAGGCTATAAACTCAGGAATGACACTCAGGCCCATCATAAATGGGGCCCTACTTACTTTTTCAGACCCGTCTTCTGTGGCCTTCCTCATGCTGGCCAGTTCTATGACACTGGGTACCCTAAGCCTGCCATGTGCCTACTTGTGGGTTCCGGATGCCCCACACAGGATTCACCCAGCCAGGAGCACCTCCGGCTCCTTTCCTAGCCCCTGCAATCCTGTTTATACCCCAGAAGCCTCCTAAGCTGCCACTATTCCTGGGAAGCTTTGCTAAAACAAAAGTGGTTGCTCCTCCCTTTATCTTCCTGCAGCACTTTGTACATGCCTCCCTTGTGCTATTTATCCTACTATACTAATTACTCAGCTACAAATCCATCCCCTTTAATGGAATGTAATATCCTTCAAAACAGGGGCCATGTTTTAGTGATCTAAAACCCCAGGGTCCAAATCGACGCCTGGTGCACAGTCAGTAGTCATTAAATGTATGTGAAATGAATGCATGGCCATTGTTTCTACTGGCTACAGGGACTTCATCCTATCAGTTACCTTCTACATGGAAATGTCTGCATGGTGAGTTGTAACCATAAGGTCATAGTCTGAAGATATGACAACTTAAGATAGATACACTTGAGGCTATAAAGTTTACCCAATAAATGCTGGAGTTCAGATCTGCTTATGATGACAGATACTTACGTAGCATTCACACTGAGTAACCAACTGTGATGTTGGGCCTTCTCCTTTTTCCATATTAGACAAAAACCATGTTCCATGGTTGGGTAGGACAGCAGAAGAAATTTTCATTTCAACCCGGGACTATGCTGAGCTGTCATTTCTTTTTTTCTTTCCTTTCCTTTCCTTTTTTTTTTTTTTTTGAGCTGTCATTTCTTATGACATACTCCCACTGTGTTCTGCAATTGATTTTTAATTTCTAACTGAACATATGCTACTGCTGATAATCTCTTCTTGCAGACTCATTTTATATGTGACTTCTATTACATTTGGATTATTATGAAAAATAAAAGGTCACTCGCTGAATTTTCACCATAATTTCTCTTAGTAATATATTTCAGATCACCCAGGATTTGAATTATACATTGTGAAAATTGTGGCAACAGATTTAAAAAGAGGAAGAATAAGGGAAAGCTATCTTCTTAACTCACATGCAGTCAGTAATTTAGTCGGGAGGGCCCTGGACTTGGCTAGAGCATAACAAGACGTGTGCTGGCTTGCTGAGCAATTCATTTCAGAGTGAAAAGGAATGAATCACTTTTCTTTTTGCAACTGTATATTGAAACCCTACTCAAAAATAAGAAACTCTTTTTGTACTTGATAATTATGAATTAGAAGATTGCTTAAATATTTTTTTAACCTGTGCTTCCCTAAGCATAAAATGCAGCCCTTCTCAGGAAATGTTAAAACACCCACTTCCTGCTGACAACTTACTTATTTCCCAGGAAGGCTTCCCAGACCCAGGCAGTAGCTATAGAGACCCAGGAGCAGTTGAGACTTCCCCTCAGGAGAAGCAGCCTGGATTCCTCATTTCTTCCAAGATATTTGAGTAAGTTTCTCTTCCCTTACCAGGGAGTTGGCACACATGATTGGCAACCCTTTTCTGGCAGTCATCAGTGAGGCTGCAGAGTTCACTTCCAAACAGCCAATAAGTTTCACTTGCGACTCCACAGAATCAGCCCAAATTCCAGGCACAAGCAGGTATGCCACACACAGGTCAAACTCCTTCTGTCTGTTCCTTGTCCATGTTGTGGCAGCTGTTTGCTTTCCTTCTCATCTCACAAATGACTGGGACACACTTGCCAAGTTTTAAAGTATTAGCAGGTGACAGCGGGTAAATTTCCTGTAAGAAGCTCTGGTTGGATGTTTCTATCCTAAGCTCAACTTCACTGTTCCTCGTTTTCCTAATCTGCAAAGCAGGGGTAGTAAGACAGTCGACCCTTGAACAATGTGGCAGTTAGGGGCACCAACCCCCACAATAGTCAAAATCTGTGTATAACTTTTGACTCCCCTAAAACTTAAGTCATTGTTTGGTATCTGCAGGAGACTGGCTCCAAGACTGCCACAGGTATCAATCTCTGAGGATGCTCAAGTGCCCTGTATAAAATGGTGCAGATCACTGCATACAGTCAGCCCCTTGCATCCTTGGATTCCTAATCGCAGATTGAAAATAGTATCCTCAATTTATGCCTGGTTGAATCTGTGGATACAACCACCAAGGATATGGAGGGTCAACTGTGTATTCATTAAAAAAAATTTGCATGTAAGTGGACTTGCTCAGTTCAAGCCCATGTTATCAAGGGTCAACTGTATTTGCTATACCTAATTCATGGGGGTATGATGAGGTGACATATTTGAGAAAGAAGAGAATGTTGTATGTATTCATATATGTGACATACCCCGGGACATACAGCAAATTTTGTTTCCACTGGCATCAAAAGCAAAGTAAGTCTAAAGGGAACAAACTGAAGTGTAATGCAGACAGAAGAGGACATAGAAGACTGTGGGAAAGGTAGGCTGACTTCCAAAAGGAGTAAAAGGAAGTGATAGAACCTCATGGATTCCAGCACTTACAAAAAGGGGCTCCAGCCTTTCCAAAGACCTCCCACTCTAAAGCTCTTCCCTTGCAATCTCCAAAGAACTACAGCCAAAGACCGGTGAAGCTCCTGAAGCAGCCCCGGTGCTGGGCACACTGCTCTCCCCTCCCCCACCACAGCCCCACGTGTGGCCAAGGATATTTGCCGAAGAAGGGCAAATGCCAGGCACATTCAAAAGAAGAAGCTCATCTGAGTAATCATCACTCTTGATCCATTCACTCCAATTTTCTCTGGTCCCCTATCAGGCTGGGTCCCTGCCCTCCACCTGCCTCCCTGTACCCACTGATGCCTTCCACCCTGCTCCAGGCATGCCTGGTGTTCACATGTTCTGAAAACCCACATGGACCTAAGGGAGTTTATAGTAGAAAAAATATAAACACATTTAAAAAACCTTCTCCCTCATGGTGCAGTGGATTAGATGTACATATAACAATACATATTTATCTTAGAAATAGTGCTTTGAGAGGGAAAAAAATCAAAGTAAAAGCAAGATTCACTGATGTGACAAATGTGCCCTTCTGGTGGAGACAGCTGACAACGGGGAGGCTGCATGCATGTGTCAGGGCCGGGGGGATGTGGGAAATCCCCATCATCCATTAAATTTTGCTGTGAACAAAAACAAAGTGTTCAACAAAAACAAAGTTTTTTAAAATAAAAAAGAAAGGGAATTAAATCTCCATCTAGTAATACTTATGAATATTTAAAATATATGCACACAAAGCAATAAGAAAACACAGATACATAAAATACACATTAAATTGAATTAGTTACTTAAGTGAGGAGCAGCAAGGGAAAAGGAAAGTGGGAATCGGTCATGGGAACAAAAAAGAATGGATAGACAGGGGGATAGACAGGGAGACAGACAGACAGACAGATAAGCAAGAGAACAACCTGGCCCAGGCCAATGAAGAAAATGACCCATGAATGGATAAGTATGATTCACTCAACTCTCTTCATATACATTCCAAAAATCAGTAAAAGGAAAAAAATTAAACAAGATTCCACTTTACATCAATCAAACTGACAAACTTAAGAAAATGTAATACCTACTTTTGACAAAGGTGGTAGGAAGTAGGCACTCTCACACATTTCTAGTAGGAGTACAAATTACAGCATTTAAGAGAGCAATATAGTAACACGTGTCAAAAACTTAAAAATGTACATATGTATACTTGGGCCCAGAAATCACATGTCTATGAATTTCCACTAATCAAATATATTTACCACAACTTCTGTTTAAAAATGTTCATGTTACAGTTATTCATAATGGAAAAATCAGGAAGAAATGTCGGGTCATAGAGGCTTGGCTAAGGGAATTTTGCAGAGCCGCCACAGATGGAAAGTTATGTAACAAAAATGATGTAGCAGGATCATAAATAACATGAAGAAAGTGGCAATAAAACTATATATACAGTGTGATTTTACTTCTGAAAAAGACATAAATGTGTGTACATATATTTTTGTATACAACACACACACACAAAATTGAAAAATTAGAAAGACAATCACCAAAATACTAATAGGAATGATTTGGGAGAGCTTGAGTCAGGGATTTTCACTGACCTTTTTTCTTGTGCCTTGAATTTTACTAATTTTTATCAAATTATTTTTGGGAATAAACATGAATTCATTTAGTATTTATGGGAAGAATTACTAAAGGAGGAAAATAAAAGCCTGTGGTCCTTTCCTGAAGGCACATCCTAGGTAAATAGCTAGTTATCTATTAATTACACTTCTGATTCAGCTGGATGATTTACTCGCCTTGGGTAACATTTGAGTTTTTAGCAGGGTCCTCTGTAGACATAGAGCTTAAACTGAAGGCAAGACTTCCCAGCTGAGGGAGGATTTGGCTGGTCCACATGGAGAGGGATGTACAAGCTGGCTGGCTCTTCACTGCTGTGCAAGTTGGGATAAAGACAGACAGGCCAGCTTACCAGGAACATCTGTATCCTTTTTACCTCCTGCTCTTCTGCCTGTACTCCTAAATATACGATTCAAGTACCCCTCCCAGAAGGATTTTCAATACAGCGACTACCTAGACCTAGCTCAATGAGCCTAATGGAACCTTCTCCACTGAGACCACTGGCCACTCACAGCTGCTAGCACTGCCTGCGTTTTTCTTTAGCACCTGTTAATTAAATGGCTATTGATTTCTCCAGTGATGCCTTGAGTCTATTTGTGTACAGAAACTGAAGAACCAAAGAAGGGACCACCAACCAAAACCAAGCTTTTGATGGGGAGAGCTCTCAGACTTCCTGGCTGCTCCAGCAGAGCCTGCTCAGATCTGGGCAGCGATAACATAGGGGTGCTGTGAGTTCTGCAGGCAGCATGAAACCAGAGGGGAGGGTGGAACAGTGAGATTGTTGGGATGGGAAATGGGGAAGAGGAAGAATGTATGCCACACAGTCTAGTTGAAATAACTGAGAACACTAGGAACTGGGCACAGAGCCAGAAGACATGTCACTAGTTTGTAATCCACAGCTGAAATATTTGGGGGTGCATATTTGTCAGGAAGAATGGGATTTGTCTGGAAGATAAACTCCCTTGCGTCTGTGGCAGGCTTTCTCTGCTGGTATGTGATCCTTTCGTTCTGTCATTTGTCTTTTGGCACACACAGCCGGGGTCTACGAGCAGCACAGCCAGATGCCAAACACAGCCAGTCTCCTGCCACAGGAAAGGTCCCAGCAAAATACTACCAGCTGCTTTTTCCTTCTTTTCTCCATGTATCCTTGGCATGCATACACAAACAGGAAGCAGACTTGGAATGCCAGTGTCACCTGCTTCCCTGGGTACAGTTTACTTAAGAAACATTCATATAAAAAAGGCAATCCTGTGGTCCTCCCTTCTGAACAACTTAAAGAGTCCATGGACGCTCCCCAAGTTCCAATGACAGTTGTTTTTTAGAGTCACCCTTATAGCTTTGGCCAGGTGGCTCAGTTGGTTGGAGTGTCATCCCATGCACCAAATGTTGTGGATTTGATCCATGGTCAAGGCAAATACCCAGGTTGTGGGTTCGATCCCTGGTTGGGCCGCACATGGGAGACAACTAATTAATGTGTCTTTTTCACATCAATGTTTCTGTCTCTCTCTGTGTCTCTCTCTGTTTCTCTCTCTCTCTCTCTCTCTCTCTCTCTCTCTCTCTCTCCCTTTCTCTCTAAAATCAAGGAAAATAAGATATAAAATCAAGGAAAAGAATATACCGGAGTGGAGATTTAAAAAAATCAGTCACTCTTCCAGCACTGATAAGGCACCCAACTATTTAAGAGAGAAATTAAGGTAAGAAACAGAGGAGGGGGAAAAATAGAGATTCTGTAATTTTCCTCAGGCCACACCTAGCCAGGAATTGCTGACAGGGAGTAAATAATAGAAGTTCAGTGGAAGACAGATCACCCGAGCGCCAAAGTCTAGGCATGCCTGTACATTCCTGTCCTTTCTCCTCCATGCAATGGTTTATCATACTTGCTTTAAACAAAAATGATTCCAAAGGCCTTATATGTACTGAGCAATGTGAGGAATTCAAAAGTATAAAATCTATCCCTGCCTCAATAATCAGTCACGTCCTACAACATACCTTTTAAAATTGTCTTTATGGCACTGATAGTAATGAATTTAGAGAGCCAGTAACTATTGGATTATCTTAATTGTTTACTTATTTGCTGACACTCTTCTCCCAGTGGGAAAGTTAAGTTCTTTAGCCACAGGGCACTTGTCTGTCGGTTCACTGCTGTATCCTGGTGCCTGGTACACTGAACAGGCTCTGCAGATGCTTGTTCAAGAGCGTGGAGGAGACAGGAATGTCACTTGAAGCAATAAGCCCCCTTTCCAAGGCCTTCAGCAACTGAGAGACCATCATTGCTCTAGAATGCCAGAGAAAATTTGAACAAAGCTAAGCAGAACAAAATGAGTGAAGAGCAAGTAGTAGGATGTGCTAGGATCTCAAAGTGAAAGTATAATCTGGCAATGAAATTGAGACTGACCCTCCGTTTGGGGCTGGTGGGGGGATGGACCATGAAGAATACCCACTTAATGACTATCCCAACAGGACAAGAAGGGCTCATGTCCTCTCGAAGATTTCAGAAAAAACAATTTCACAAGTGCCTTTGCCAAGGGGTCTGCCTCGGACATGGCGAGACCGGGCTAGGCCACAGGCTGGAACATAATGCCGAGACCCAGTAGGTTTTTGTGTCTCTGGACCTGCACCCCAGGGGTTAGTGCTTCATCTCCGCAAGTGACTGGGCTGTGCTTGTCGAGCACTGTTCCCACAAATAACTAACCTTTAGAAGTTCCTCTGATCAAACCATGGCTTTTAAGTCTCAGCGAGGTCAGCATCCTGTATGTAAATTTTATGGGTTTTCTTATGCATTTTTCCCTCTAAATATACCATAATATCGGCTGAGAAACAAATAATTACAGTTTCTCATCATTTAATCTGAGCATGTAAAGAAAACGGAAGGACTGTAGCTTGTTGTGATGAGTACAGTGAACTGTTCTCTGCGTTATGTCTACTTCTCCATAACATATACGAGTAGGCTTTATTTTAGATGAGACGCGAACAGTGCGACTCTTTGTTTTTTAATGCAGGCTATTCGGTTCTCACTCCCATAAACCGAAGAATAAAGGAACAAATATGATAATGACAAAAGCTGTCTTTTCACAGGCTCACACCATGTGCAAGGCAAAATATATTTACATTTTCAAACATCTCTTCTAACTCCGTAATAGTGGTTTGAAATAGATAGTATTATTCGCATTTTAGAGTTGAGGAAATTGAGGCTCAAAGAGATGAAGTGACTTGCTCCAAACCCCACAGAAACAAGTGACAGAGTTGTTCAACTGTTTGATCCTTCACATTTCAAAAATCTAAGACCACACAGTAATCAGATAGAGAATAAACTGCAGAGGTCTTTGTGTTTTTATTTTTTGTTTGTGTGGCTCTATAAGCAGCAGCTAGCTTTGCCTTGACTGAAGCTCGCTATAGGCAAAGACAGACTCTTATTTATCTTCCAACCTCAGGACCTAAAGTAGTGGTCAGAAAGAGCGAATGGAGGAGTGAGAGAAAAGGAACAGGGAAGAGGAGGAGGGGAAAGCAGAAATCCAAGTCTCCGAACACATATGCATTCTGACTAGGTACCAGGCTCCATCCTATGAAGGACATGTGTGAATTTACTCTTTAATCCCTATAACAATACCATGTGGCGGAAGTTATTGTCTCTGCTTTACCCATTAGGCAAATGAAGCACAGAATTAAAGAACGTGCTGTTTGCAAGTGAGAGAGCCAAGACCAGGATCCAGGCAGGCGGACTCCAGAGCCGACAGTCTTCAGCACCGTGTTGTACCCCCTCCCTCCCATCTCGGGGTCTACAGAATGAGGGCAGCACCTGCCACAGGGTACACAGCTCCATCCTTAGGCCTTTGTGAATAGTGGAAGTTTTAAGTAGCCAAAGCAAACACAGATACACATGTAAAACTGGGTTAAATTCTACTCTTTCTCTATAGTCTATAGTCTTCTGAGCTACTAATTTTAAACTAATCTCACATTGTGTATGTTAGTTTGGTTTTTACTTTTCTTCCTATGGGCCCATATATCTAGGATTTGTTGTGTGCACAATTCAATGGTCCCATCAGCGTGGAACAGAGGTTGGTTGAAAAAAGGAGAAAGACATGCAAGCGAGATGGTCCTGAGGACATGGTGAGCTCCCTCTGGATCCAGATTTAGATTTAATACGTGGATTTCTAAGAAGAAGCAATAGGACCACCACCCTGGTAGAGAAAATACAATGCATTCAAGAAAAGTGGAACCCAGCAGCTATGCAAGAAGGGGGCAAGGTTAAGTGGTGTGGTGAGGGGTCAGGGATAGGGCACGGAGCAGCCACACATGCATCAGGCCTGACCAGCAAGCTGGGAGTGATTATGAGATAGGCTATTAGCTCCTGAAAATGGGTCACAACAGGACAAGGTGGCAGGAAGCAAAATAGAGGCCCAGTCCTTGGACCAGATGTCCATGGTGTCAAGAAGGGTGGGACAGGGTGGCCAACAGGGTTGTTGGACCAGATCCCAGCGGGGGGCCAAGGAAGCCAAGACATTGAGGCATAAGCCTGAATGCCAGGCCTAAAATGTGAGATTCGGATACTAAGAGGGTGATTACAACTTGGCCCTACCAGTTGTGGGAAAGAGGCAGGTTACATGCAACCTATCTCTGGTTGAGATCAGTGAAAAAAACTGGATGGTGCTGAGTGTTAAAGTGATAGAGCTTCACACTCCAAGGTTGGGGAAGGCAGGGGAAGAGAAGCAGGGACTGGTGTGGGATACAAAATGTGGTCTCTATGTACAACATTATTCAGTTTACTCAAGCACAAGAATATAGCAAGAATATTAATACACACACATATGTCCAGGTCTGTATGCATACAGTGTGTATGTGTGTGTGTGTGCATGTGCATACCACAAGACCAAGGGAAAGGGAACATGATAAGGGCCCCTAGGACGTGGCTCTGTAGCAGGACGCCTGTCTTCTTCCCTCCTCTCCGGTGTACCGGCTTGAACTCTTGTGTGGACAAGCCCCGTTAACGACCGCTTGGCTCTGCCCCACGTTTTTCACTCTGCCTGCGTCTGACACAGTGAGCCCGAATATTAGTCAGGTAATTTCTGATCATTAGTTTCCTCAGAACAATGTCCACTTGCTTTTGGTTTTGGTGGGTCAATAAAGTAGAGAATCGTGCCAGTCAGAGTACAAATGACCCTGCCAAGAGGAATGAATCCAGGAAAAAATCTGTGGCTACCACAGAATGGCAGGCTTCTTTTTGAAAAGTTTAACACATACTGGAAGAGCACTGGTTGACTGACTGACTTCCAAGGTCCATGGTGAAAAATCACCAAAAATGACACAAGCAGGAATACTGCAAAAAATTCCAATAATGAGAAGGTATTAAGAAAAAACACACATATGTAACACATACACACAACAGCATGGTGGAAGCCAGAGGTAAAGGGGGGTGGAGGCAGGCAAAGCAGAGGAAGATGGGGATGGAAAGAGATTTGGCTTAAGCTGATGGGCACACGATGCTGTATATAGATAATGGTTTATTGAGTTGTACACTTGAAACCTGCATGGTTTTGCAAATGAATGTCACCCCAAGAAATTCAATTAAAAAAAGAAACACAATTTGGGTAGTTGTCTCAGCATTGAATGATATATAGAAATTGATCACAAGTTTAGCTTTAATTTTTAAAACCACACTCTCTGCTTTTCTCTCTCCTCTTGCTCTCTCCTTTTTTTCTCACTTTATGCATAAAAATGCAACCAGGCTGAACTAAAGCAAATTGGTTTAATTCCCTGGAAGGAGCGTGAACAAATTTTCCCAGCAACTCTCTACTAGAGGCATTTGAGTAGGGATGAGTGAATGGAAGGTGGAAGCAGTCAGCTATGTAAACCAATAATCAAATGAAACATTACCCATTCTAACATGCCCTAAAACAGCATTAACATCACCAATTAAAACACTGGGCATGGGAGATTGGAAAGTGCTCCCCCCAAAAGAAACAGGAAAGAAATAAAAAAGTAAGTATGTATGAAGGACATGTGGCAGGGGGTGGAGGCAGCATGGAGTGAACAATAAAATCTAAAGGAAATTAATTCCCTTTTAAAGGCAAATCTGTCACAGGAGTGCCAGTAGGAGGTCTCTTTGATGGCACAGAAAAAAGAAGTAAAGAATACATTCAATAATTTCATCAAATTGAAATTTCAGCAGTTTACCTAAATTGCCCAACCATTAGTCACAAAGCTGTTTGCATGTGCCCATTCTGAACCTGTTCTAAAATAACAGGTAAATAGAACATTATAAGTAATAAACATTAAGGGTTCTTTTCTCTTTCATGGCTGAAACTCCTGTTGCAACATTGGTCCTTCACATTCTATAATGTAACTGTCCCCACATTCTCACATCTGCATGCACAGGCAGTACCAGCGTTTCCCTTCAAGATGGTGTCCACAGTCCCACAGACGGTGCTTCTGACCACGACCAGGAGTGGGGGGCCAGAAGCCTCCTCCACGTGGTGCCTTCACATGGTCTGGGAGCTTATTCAGCCTGCACATCTGAAGAATACTGTGCACTTATGCTCTTAATGTTTGCCCTTCAAATGATTTTCCTGAAAATCTACCAAGGGCATGAAAGAGAGGAGCACATCAGCTGACCCTCAGGCTGGTCCACCTTCCCATTCTCATCACGGATCTGCCCATCTCCTCCTCAGCTACAGAGTGCAACCACCACAGCACTTGGGGTGGCATCCTAGATGCTCCCGCCAGCCTGTCTGCCTTCTCAGCTTTACCTGCCACTGCACACCTGCCTTAGCTTCTGGACACATCTGATTTCCTGTCTCGTCTAGAAGACAAACTTGTTAGGACTCTGCCCTGTCTTCGCTTTCACCATTACACCTTCTCCTATTTCTGCAGTTAAAAATTTCATCTATTTACTTTTTTTACTTATACCCACAATTATAATCACTATTGAAAAAGATCAAGTATAAACAACAAATGAAATTATATAAAGAAAATGGCCACCTCCAGAGTCGGTGACAATATTAGAATGTCTACTGGATCTTAATTTAAAATAAAAGTAGACATATAAAGCTAATAAAATATATAGATAGTAAAGTAAGAGCAAACTTAAATGCCTACTTTTTTGTCCACATTTGTTATTATGATATCACTTTCTTATTTCTGTTTCTCCATCTCTCTTTAGGTAGAAATAAACTTTAGAAAATATATAGATGTGTCCTGGCTGGTGTACCTCCTCAGTGGACTGAGCACAGGTCTGCAAACCAAAGGGTCGCCAGTTCCATTTCTGGTAAGGGCACATGCCTGGGTTGTGGGCCAGGTCCCCATTAGGGGGCGCATGAGAGGCAACCACACAAGGATGCTTCTCTCTCTTTCTCCTTCCCTTCTTCTCTCTCTAAAAATAAATAAAAATCTAAATAAAAATTTAAAAAAAGAAAATATGTAGATGTATTTCTCCTTTATTTTCATTCAAGCCCTGTGTGTTTATACTATAAAAACTCTAACTATATAATGACAATCCTGAACCAAAATTATGGGGTTAGATAAATACTGTCCCAGTGCCCCAAGATGTGTGCAGGAGGACTTACAGAAATGGCATCACATATGCACATCATTAAAGCACTAACAAGGTAATAAAAACAACATGTGCCATCTCTCCCGTCGGCTGTTCTTGTCCCATCAAGATTCTCATTCAGAATTTCTTCTCTTACTTGAAAAGCTGCTTGCAGCACTTGGTGATCGAAGACGGCTTGGGAGTAGAGAGTGGCTTTCTTTCTCAGTGGCCCAACCGGCTGTTGGTCTGGGGAGTGATTACCTGCACAGGAGTGGTGATCTCGGTAGAAGCCATCCCCACAGGCGGACACACACTGCCCGTGCTGCATCAGCAAGGGAGGCCGGCAGGACGAGCACTCGAGCTCGTGGGCACACGTGGAGCACTGAGGCTGGCAGGCTGGCTCCGGAGGAGGTGGGGAGAAAGACAAGGGAAGCTCTGATTAGCTCCAAGTCACCAGCTCAGAGCTGATTCCTACACAGTCGGACTCTGAGGCTCTGGGGTCACAGAGATCAAGAAAAGCAAGAAAATAACGTAGGCTTCCTCTCTACAGCATGTATTTCATGCCAGGCACTGTACAAAGTGCTTTACATACATGAATACATTTCCTCTTCACGACAACCCTATGGGTAGATATTATTAATCCCAATTCTACAGATGAGGGACAAGCTCACAGAGGATAAGTAGCTTGCCCAAGGTCCCATGAATATTCTGGTTCAGGGGCCTGTGTTCTTTTCTTCTTATCTGTCAGCGCCCAGTATCTTTCTCACTCAACCATCTTACAAAAATACCCCTTGCCTCTTTTTCTCCACGACCTATGTTAGAGATGTAAATAACTTTCAAATAGTCTGAAGTTTAAGAATCAGGAGAGAAAGTATTCTGAGTAATTGTAAAAATAATAAAAGCAGTTAACCTTCTTTCAGCCCTGATACCCTAGGTACTATTCTAGATACTTTACACGTGCTGACACACTTTGAGGAAGATAGCAGTTACTCGACTTTACAGATAAGAGTACTGAGGCACAGAGAGGTTAAACACTCACAGCCAGGGTGTGAACCTACACACTCTTAAATTCACAGTGAACCCTATGAGTCCGAGATAGAAACAAAGTAACTACGATTTGCCCTTACTATGCCAACTTTTCCCAGGTGAGTTCTCCTTTTCACACAAGGAAGAATTCTAAAGCATACATGAACCCATTCTGGATCCTCTGGCAGGGACCCGTGAGAGACAACCTCTATAACCAGTCACCTGTGTGACATTGAGAAAGCCAGTTAATTCTCCATCCCGCATGTTCCACAATTGCAAAATGAGAAATTTCTAGTTAGGTCCATGGCAATTCTAAAGTTCTATCTTGGATTTGCTATGTATTTTAATAAATGACACCAGGCATCCTGATATCACCATCCTGGAAAGTCTTCAGAAGTGAAAAATCCAGCCATGACTGCCTAGGAAGCATCCAGCGTCCCCACCACCTATCTCCCAGCAAGCACAGCAATACCTGTCAAGTATGAGAAGAAAGAGATCTGCAAAAGGAGATGCTTTATAGCCCGTGGATGGCTATACTACCTATTAATGGTTTTTGGAAGTGGTGCATTTCCTGCATTCACGACCCCCTCCTTGACGACAGTCAGCCTCAGTCCAATTCGGACTATCTGCCTGGGACATACCTACACAGACAGCACCAGCCTGGTAGAACCCTGGGCCACAGTTGTGCACACACCGTCCATTCCGCAGCAACTTTGTGGGGTCCTGGCAGAGGTCACAGTGGTCTGGAGACTGTGAGCAGGTCAAGCAGTCTGGGTGGCAATGAACTACAATCAAAGACAAAGAAGAAGAAAACACAATAAAGACCATATGGTTTACCTCTCTTCCATCATTCCAAGAAAGAATCTCTGGGGTGTATGAGTATGAGCTATACAGAATATGAAGAACAGAAAACTCAGGAACTTAGGTATGAAAAAGAATGCCAAATAGAAACAAAGAAGATTTCAATGCAAGATTTCCAAGAATCTGTCCTTTTGTGAAATACTATCACTGTCCCCTGTAGCCTCAAATTGAAGATGCTATAAACATCACTGAACCAGCCCTACTAATACTTGTCCCTGCTGGCATGCCTCTGAAGACAGGAATGACTAGCCCCATTGTATATGATTTAAACAGGTTCAATAATTTATGACTTTTCAGATATTCTTAAGCTGTGATGTGTATAAAAGTTAAGTCATAAAACCAACAATTTTAAAAATCATTATTTTTTATTTAAAAAATACAGCTGGTTTTCTTTTTCTCCAAAGTTTTGAATCTCATTCCCATTAATTGGGATTATCACTGAATTTAACGGTAATTGTCAGCAAAGAACCGCTTTCAGGTTTAGAAGTTGTCAAGGACCTGATTTTCAAGGCATGGTATGTTATAATGTGCTACATATTTGTTTGGGAAAGCCCAGAGAACCACTCTGGTGAGGGTAATGTAATTAAACCATGGGGTTGCTTTGCTTTTCCCATAATAAACTCTTCCCAGGAACACTGTGATTGGCCAAAATAAGTTGAGTACTACAAGAGCACTAACGGCTAATATTAAAAATTGCAACCCATGGGTGAAAACAATTAATTATGAAACATGAATAGAAGAAAATGCCACTTCTCTAAGAGACTAAGCTCATAGGCAAATTACTGCTCAGCCAGAGAAACTCTAGTGCTTGCCAACAATTTTTAACTGGAACTAATTCAACCCCAGGTGATTTGAAAGCAGAGTTGCAGAACAAGTAGATAAAAATTTTTAGAAGAAATTAATGAGTCATTAAACTTCAAACACCCTTTTGAGAACTCCAAAAGGAACCATCTGTTTAATAGCCCACCTTAAAAAAATGGACATTCATAACAAACCTTCAGCAATTGTTCTTATATCTTCGAAAATGAAACAGTCCTAATGCATATAATCACCTTTAGAAATTTTCAAAAATTATGTTATCTGATTTTGCACAATAATTTTGTGAGATAGGTAAGGTACATTTTAATAAGAAAATGAAGATTTAGAGAGGGTCAATGACTTGCCAAAAGGTCATATAATCATAATCAGTGGCATTTGGCAAATACCTGGACAAAGATTAATTAACATCATTTGTTAGAAAAATCAGGAAGGAAGAAAAGCAAACCAACAATCCCAGTGGGTGGCTTGAAAAAAGAAAGCAAGAGGTGGGGGGAACAGTGTCTTTCTAAATGTGTTGACAGTAACGAATCTCAAATCTCGGTAGAAATAAGTTAGACGCAGACCCACCTGACGTGCACTCCGGGCAGCACCGTCCCTTCACCACTCGGGCTAGTGTGGCCACCGGACATGGAGGACAAGAGGGCTTGTAGCAGGTTACCTGAGCGCGCCGGCACTCACACACCCTGCAGGGGCCGTCCTCCCACTTCTCCCCCTCCTACACGAAACAGGAAAGAATCATCTCTGTTAACGGAGTGCAGAGATTCAGAAAGGAGTTTGCTGATGGAGAACCGATCATTTCCATAGGGGACAAAGGGAAGGCTCCTGATCAGTGCCACGTCAAACCTAACCTTGAAATAGGACAGCAATAGAGTTGTCTCAACTTTAAAATGATACTATTTCTCCTTCTTTGTTTTGGTTTATTGGTTTATTTAAATGTAGAACCCAGGCAGGAAGATAAGTTGTGAAAGCATAGTGGGACTAGCAGAATAAGCAAGAAGCAGAGAACACTTATTTCTCAACCTGTCTCAACACACACACACACAAACCACCAGAGGGGTTTACTCGGTGCCTAGTGATTAGCAGGTACATTAAATACAATCTTTATAATCACAGTGGGAAGCTGGTTAAAACCTTAATTTCCTTATGGTTACTGCACTACGAGTAACAGTAGGGTCATTGTATTCTTAAAATGAACATTTTCGCAGGTGCCTTTCTAGTGGGCTATAGATGTGCTGTGGCCTGCCTCACACTAAAATATTCTTTTCAGTCAAAAAATTATGATAATAAACATTAGTACTTTGACAGAGAATCCAATATTAGTCATAAAGAGCAATTTGTTTGTTTGTTTGTTTGTTTCTTGCTATCCCACTCGCCCTGGATATAGGAAAGAGACAAATGCTCCTTCTGGAATGTTTTGGGGTGGTGAAAAGGGTAAAAATAGAGGAGCATATTTTAAAATAAAGACTTGATAAAATATTTATTAAGCCAACTAATGTTCAAATTCCAAATAATGTGACAGTATTTAGCAACAATGAGAAACATTATCTTGAGAAAGCAGAAGTGCTTTTCTTCCATTTCAAGGCAGAGCAGATTCTGTAACCTCCAAAGCTGCAAGGTTGCCTGAGTGAACAAACATCGCTTACATTTTCCCTTAAAAAAAAAAAGTACAACACTGTCCTGCGAAAAACATGGAATGAACACTTGGTATTTCCTGGGGAGTGAACACTCTCAAGACCCAAAAAGCTCTCTCTTTAAAGCTTTGTGGTCCATGAAACTGCACTAACAGCTGACTGAGTCTATTAGGCCAGAAAAAATCAGGAGGAGAAAATCATCACAAGAACAGAAAATACAATGTAGGGGCTTATAGCTGGAAAAGTATTAATTACTAATTGTGTGTTGGGGGGGAGCTAAAGAAACAGGGAAAAGTTCAATGATTCAAAGTCTTAGCTATCATTAAGATTCTTAATCCTAGGCCATGGCCATCAAACATGACTGTTACAAACACTAAGGCAGTATGTTTCCCCAGAACAGTGTCTGCAGATCATTCCTTAAAATAATTTTAGAAATATCTATATAAAGTTAAAAATCTATACTTACTGGAATACGTTTAACCATACTCGCATTTGAGGACATCTACGAACAAAGAGAAATGTATTTATTATACCACTAAAAACACCATTAGGCTGATCTATCTATTTTTTCATTAGTTTTCCCCAAGTGACATGCAATGTCATTGATCAGTTATGAATAGGAATAAAATCTGTCTATACTGAAAACAAGAGAAGCATACCAATACGAGGTGAAGTCGACATGTCCAGAAATGTTATTTTATTTTTATTTTTATACATATTTTAGAGATTTTATTTATTCATTTTTAGAGAGAGGGGAAGGGAGGAAGAAAGTGAAGGAGAGAAACATCAATGTGTGGTTGCCTCTCATGCACCCCCTACTGGGGACCTTGCCTGCAACCCAGGCATGTACCCTGACTGGGAATTGAACCAGTGACCCGTTGCTTCTCAGTATGGCACTCGATCCACTGAGCCACACCAGCCAGGGCCCCAGAAATATTCTTAAATTCTCATTCTCACTTTGTGCTTGAGTACTTGGCTTCACTTCCCCTTGATGTGAAGGACTTCACAGTCAAGAGATCTAAGCTTGGAAAGGTAAATTCTTGAAACTTGTATGGTACTAGATATAGCATTATGAGGATTTGTACTTATTTAAAATAATTTGCTTTACTTTAATTCCACTGGGCTTAATTTACCTCCAAAAATAAACAGAAAAACTAATACTATGATTGAGAAAATACAGATTCAACATTTATGGGGAACTTTTAACATCTTAAATTCTTAATAAATGAGAATGACTAAACTGTAAAATACCAGTATTAATCAAATAATGCTAACAGCATAACAAGAATAATATCATTTTTAAAGCTTTTTTTAATGTGTGCCAGCCTCTATTCTAAAGTGCTTTATCATCTCAATAGACCCATGAGGTAAGTACCATTTTTATCCCTACTTTACAGATGAGGATTAAGTAACTTGTCCAAGATCACAGTATGTGGCAAAGTAGGAATTTCAACCCAGAGCCTGCACATTAACCCTACACAGTAATGCCTCCGCAGCAGACACAGAACACTGGCAGACCAACAGATGCAAGCTACCCAAATCACAAAGCAAAGTGTGTAGGAATCAGTTCACAAATCAAAGTACGTACCTAATCTTAATTCTTACCCTCCTATTCTGATTGGTCAATGAAGCGGTTGTATTTATGATCAACTGGCACATTTTTAAGAACACAGTGAATTTATTAAACATTCTAAGACTCTGTGGAAAATATGGGCTATATAAAGAGTTAAAGAGATTAAGGGAAATATTTTTTTTCCTTTGGATATATAATAAAAAGTACAGATATAGTGAGAAATAAAACCTTAGCAAATACTTTCACAACACATCCATTC
This sequence comes from Tonatia bakeri, assembly GCA_004024845.1. Classification (NCBI taxonomy): domain Eukaryota; kingdom Metazoa; phylum Chordata; class Mammalia; order Chiroptera; family Phyllostomidae; genus Tonatia; species Tonatia bakeri. Next base: position 290,077 of record PVIA01001108.1, read on the forward strand.
CATGAAAATTCTTTCATTCCTCTCTGCAAAATAAATCTAGAGCCTGATCATTTTTCACCACTTTCTCCCTAGATTAAGCCACCATCATCCTTTCTCTGGACGAGAGAAAAACCTTCAAACTGGACCACCTGTTTCCAGTCTCAACCCCTCTGTCACTTGCCCAAGCAGTAGCCAAAATGACCCTTTCACAAGTTCGCCAGATCACAGCATTTGAGGACAGATGCTCAGAAGTCCCCAGCAGCTGCCCCTGCATCAGCATAAAGCACATCTTTATCACTGTGTCCAGTCTTCTGCTGAACCCCATCTCCAGCTCCTTTCCCCTCAGTCACTTGGTTTCAGCCATACTCACTTTCTTGCTGTTTCTTGAACACACCAAGCAAGCTTTTGATTCAGGCTTTTTGCACTTGCTGAAAAACTTGGCTGAAATTTCTCTGCATGAGAGGACTTTCCAGATCACTTTATGTACGAGAGCATCTCCACCCACCCCAGGTCCCCTCTAGCCCCATTAAGCTGCTTTATTGTCTAGGCAGTACTCTGTCTTCTGTGTGCCCACGTCAAAGCGTAAGCTCCATGACAGTATGCACTCTGCTGGCTGTGTCCCGTTTGTATCCCCAATGCTTGTCACATAGTAGGTCCACAATCACATTTGTCAAACAAATGAATAGGTGAAAGGAATGAGAAGGTAATACCCCTTGTTAAATTGATTTTGAATTATTCTTAATAGGTTTCAACTATTAGCCCAATACTCACAAATTCTGTATTTTCTTCATAAACACAATAGCCATTCCTTGAAATGCATTCAGGACAGCATTTTCCATCTAAGTGAATTAATTCTTCGCCCTGTAGATATAAGGGTTGCAGAGAGACATATCAAATTAGCATCCCAGGTAGCAGTGCTAAATTTCAAAGCAGCTGGATTCTCCGACTGGAATAGAAAACTCTGAGCACTCTCCTTTACCGTGTCCCCCAACTTACTCCACCTCCCCCCACACTGTCTTCCTATGGAAAGTCTAGTCAATACAGTCACCAGGCACCCCCAGATGCTTTTTTCTTCCAGTTCTGGTGAGCCTTGTACCCAGGTCCCTCCAAAATTTCCCACCATGACCAGGAGCTCACATGAATAACAAGAATGGTCAAGGTTAATGTTACAGTCTTGGAAAGTTATGAGTTTCAGGAAAGGATCAGGTCCTCTTAAATATACAAGGTTAGAGCTTGTGATTTGGTTTCATTTACAGTGCTCAAATCAAACCAACACTTTTCCTTGAATACAGAATCAGTCACATCCCTTTATCCACAGGGATGGGGTCTCGGGCCTAAGTTAAACAGTAGAACACTACGGCTGTTCTGTATCCTGCAACTGTTATCTAACAAGCACTATGTAAAAATGTATTACAGGAAAGAAATGCCACACTGATTTAACTTTCAAAGCTTTATCGATGTACCCTCCCAATGTCAACAATTTCAAAATTTTTATTTGTCATTACAAAATGATAAATGCTTACTATAAAATTAAATAATTCTGAATTTTGTAACTTAGAAAGTATAATTTCACTGCAGTCTACTTCCTAGGGAATCTCCTGTTAAAAATACAATATATCTTTATAATTTTATATACACATATTAACATCTAATATCTACAAGCTAAAGAGTATTCTTTAAAGCATTTCCCACTATGTAAGATACATCTATTTTCTAAAGAATAGTGATGTATCTTTAAGTGAAGACATTACTTTGGGACCTACATTACATTTAAAGTGCAGAGACCATGTTAAATAAAAATTGAATCATGGAAAATAGCATAAACAGAATAATCACAATGATATTTTATGTTTAAAACACTGTGCATGAAAGAAAAATATAAAAAATAGCATTGATTGCTTTGAATTGTAGCATTATAAATGGATTTTAAAGTCTCTATACCTTTTCTTGTCTTTGATTTCCTAAAATAAAAATGTATTATTTTAATGAAGAAAAATATAAACAGTTAAAAGAAACACAAAAATACATGAATGATTATAACTTTCTGTAGTGTCTAAAAGTTATTTCAAAAAGAAAGGAGTTCTACAGATTGCTTTCCATCAACATCTAATGCCAATCAGAGGCCAGTGGAGAGCACTGGGTGCTATAGAAAGCAGACGTATTTACATATAAATTGTTTTGCAGAAACGTGACAAATGAGCTAGCAGTGAAGGCGTAACCCAGAAACACAGTGAAATTTGCTATCAAAGCATGTACGGGGGTTTACAGGCATGTAATCCAGGTTGCTTAAAACAGTATTTGAAACGAGACGGAGTATGCGTACTTCTTCTAAAGACGAAGTGCATGAGATTCCGGAGTGCCCGCTACAGTACATGGAGACAAAGCTGAAAGTGGAGCCTGCGTCACCACCCCAACAAAGCAAAGAAAGTAGCTGTTCTGAGTGTTCAAATGCGCCTGTAAATAACAGCAAGCCCTGCTTCTGGGGAGCGAAGATTCCGTTTGGGTGAGGTGGGAAGTTCTAAATAGACTTGTTATTTATAGAAGAAGCCTGGACGCTCCAAACTGTGTCAGTGCACTGTGGTGGAGAGCTTGCTCCCATTAGCTTTTGACTTTGGCTTTGAGAAAAATGGCTTTGTGAAACAAAACTAATTCTTCTCTTTTTGAGAGGATTCTGCTGCACAGGCCTGATGAAATCTGCTAACCCCTCCCCACTGAATCACACCTGTATCCATCCACCAGACAAAAGTCTGCGAGTCCACAAACACGCCGACTGGAGAAGGAAACTCTGCCTGGATGGGTACAGGCGCCTCACATCTGGCACGCCTACCCTTTCCACGCATTTTGACACAAGCTTCAGTCAATGCCCCCACAATTTTATGCCTCATGAGGAGTGTAACAGTAGGGAAACAGTAGGTTTACAGATGTTCATATAAAAAATGCAATAATACAAGAATAAACTCCCTTTCAGGTACTCACAACTGTAAATCTACTTTTGCCCTACCTTGTATAAATGCTAGGTCTTTAAAAAAAAAGTAATTTGACTTCTTCATCTGAATTTATCTTCAAAGATAACATAAAATATAGAAAATGAAAATCATCACAGTGTGCTTTCTACTATTGATTTATTTATGTTCTAATGTCTAGGGATTTTGATTGATACATCAAAGACAAGGGTTATACCATTTTCTCCTTTTTAAAGAAAAATTGTGTGCTGATTTCAATGCCACCCAGAACAATGCTGTCGATAACCAGTGTGATGATTATTACAATCGTGAAGCTGCACAATTTGCCTCTTCATCTAGGTGTTTACTTTTATGCACTTTTGCGGACATGTAAACACCTAGATTTAATCCACCCTTGGTATCCAAAATTAGAAATCTAATGACCTTGATATTTTAGAAAAGGCAGCAAGTGGGGTAGAACTAAACAGAAACACCAGTAGCATATTTTCACTGCTGCCTTTGGAAGGCATAGTTATTTTCTTCAGGTGCTCGTAACACATTTAACCCATACTGTTGGTGCCACCGCATATTATAATTTCTGTTTACACATCTAACTTCCCCAGAAGTTGGGAACTCGTAGATCAGAATGTGTCTTATTCCTCTTTGTATCTCCAAGTAAACACAAATTGGGAAGTTAAAGCCAGGCTTTTCCAAGGTCATCAACCAAGGTCATTATGTACAGAAGTATGGCATGGAAATAAGACTAAGGGATATTCTTTGTAAGATTCAAGTTTGGTTAAAATTTCACTTCTGCTAGTGTTTCCAGTTTAGAACCCAGATTCTTAAACAAAATTTAGGAAAATGGTGGTAATCTGGAAGAAAGCACTTTTGTTGATTAAAGATCTGAAGAAATAAGCTAAAGGCATCACAGCTCCTTAACTCATAAAAGAGATGAGGTGAGGGTGGGAGATGAACTAGAAGGAGGTGAGGTAGTGCTCTGTATGGGGTGGCTTGAGGAATACCAAGGCTTTCTCCAATTATATCAGCAGTTGCTCCCCACTTTCCCTAAGAGCAGAGAAGACCTGGCTTATGCTGCACAGCTAGGTGTCCCGGAGGACAGGAAAGCACTTGGAAATTCACTGACACTGAGGGCTGTGGATCAAATGATTTTCGGTGAGTGAGACTCTTCATTCAGCCTGACAAAATAGGTGGCTGAAGGACCCACCCTACTGGATCATCTCTTCCATGTTTTCCATAAACCCAAAAATCTGAGCCAAATTAAAACACTGGAAAATAACCCAGCATCCTCTGGGCAGATGGCCGAGGCCAGGAAGCCCAGCCTTAGCCTGAGAGAGAGGGAGAGAGAAAAGGGCCCTGATTAGGGTTTTTCTCATCTTCATCCAACCATTCTGACCCCCCTGACATAAAAAAAGACAAGAAATGAAAAGGCGAGTGAGGAGAAATAAATCTGCAAGAAGCAAGACCCTTTTTACTTAAACATGTCTCAGCTTTGCCAGGACTTAGAAGTAGGAGGTAAAATGAAAAATAACGTTTTCACTGACAGACTTGTTTGAAAGGTTGTTCCTCCTTAGGCTCAGTGTCAAGAGGAGCTGCGATGTGGGAAAGAACTAGAAAGAAAAATGGCTTCACAGACACGCAGTACCTCAGATCTCCCAAGTTTCCTCAGCTACTCAAGTTCACAGCCCTGAGGGAAATTGGCGGGGCGGATGGGAGTTTGGTTGAGGGGCAGGGAGAAAAAGACAATTTTAAAAGCAGTGGGTAACAATTGAGTTCAAAAAGGAAAAAATAAAAGCAACAACCCTACAGTATACTATAGTCCAAAGAGAGGCTACATTGTGAGGCACTTCTAGAAATTCAGCAGACAACAGAAGTCAAGGGGTGAACAGAGTTAATTACTTATAAAGGTCCCCCCAATTTAAAACAAAACAAAACAAAACACATTTTATTCTCTTTCCTGATCCATAGGAGCAGCCCCTGGGGGCTGGCTCTGCTTTCTACCCAAATGGTGCCAGTGGCCTGCAACAGAAGCCGGGCCACTGGCGCACCTGCGGGCCTCTGTTTCACAACCACAGCCAGCTGGGCCTGCCACCAGCGATGAGGTCCAGCTGCACTGACTGATAGGCTAGTGTCCCACATCGTGTCCTTCCCTTTCATGTGTCTATCTCAGGGCTTCCAATCTGACCAGATGCACTGAGCGCTAAAAGCTATGGGGACTGTTCCAAGCTAGTCTGAACAAATAGTGACATTTACATTCCACCACAGAATCTCTGTGCTAGAAGGCTTCTTGAAATGTGAGCCGTCAACCTGGCAGTCCCCTCTGCTGCCAAGAGGTAAGGAACGGGGAAGGGACCACCTATCCCATTGGAGAGCGCTGCTACAGCCCAAGTGGAAAGGCCTTTGCTGCTTACCTGGGCACACTCCACTTTGGCACACTCTCCAGTGCGGCAGGTCACTTGGCCACGGTCACATATGCAGAACTCACAGGCCAAGCCTTTCCACATTTCATCCTGGTACCGCACAATCCCATTGTGTAAGCAGCTTCCAGCGGGAGATACACACTGCTCACAGCATTGCCCATGACGCTGAGCCTTTCTCTGACCCTGAGGAAACAGAAAGAATGGCGGGTGAAGGGCAATGCCCAGGAGAGTGCACAAACATCTGAGCTCGTGGGGCAAAAGGACATAAAACACTACTGTACTCTGCTGCTTTCCCCCGCCTCACCCAGCTGAAGCACACCCCCTTCCACCGCATCCCCCTTCCAGGGAAGCAGATCTTTCATATCTTTGCCTAATATACTAAACATTATAAAACTTTTGATCCCCTCAAAGGACACACTGGACTAAGAAATGCATTTCTTAAGTGACCCAGAATAAAACTTTGAAAAGCCAACTATGCACTCCAAGTACCTTTTCACATCTTAGCGGAGGGCAGGCTTCCCTGTGGCATCGGACCTCACCCTGGTCACATATACATGTGGTACAGGTGTTTTCTTTCCACTGAGCACCATGCTGAGTAAAGAATGTTGAAAGGAAAGTGGAAAATCAAATTCCAGATATATTAAATACAAACACAGGCATGTAAGGCACAATTTTTTACTATAATTTTTAGATTATATTTTAGTGACTACACTATTACAGGTGTCCTAATTTTCTCCCTTTGCCCCACTCCACCCAGCACCCCTCAGCTCCCTCAGGCAATCCCCTCACCTTTGTTCATGTCCATGGTCATGTGTACAAGTTCTGTGGCTACTCCATTTCCTATACTGTGCTTTACATCCCCATGGCTATTCTGTAACTACCTATTTGTACTTCTTAATACCCTCACCTCTTCACCCATTCTACCCCTTGCCATCTGGCAACCATCAAAATACTCCCCATATCAATGATTCTACCTCTATTTTTCTTGTTTGCTTAGTTTATTTTTTAGACCTAATTGTTGACAGATATGTGTTTATCGCCATTTTATTATTCATAGTTTTTATCTTTTTATTACTTAAGTCCCTTTAACATTTCATATAATAATGGTTTGGTGACCATGAACTCCTTTAGTTTTTTCTTGTCTGGGAAGCTCTTTATCTGCCCTTTGATTCTAAATGATAACTTTGCTGGGTAGAACAACCTTGGCCGTAGGTCCCTGCTTTTCATGACTTTGAATATTTCTTGCTAATCCCTTCTAGTCTGCAAAGTTTCTTTTGAGAAATCAGCTGATAGTCTTACGGGAACACCCCTGTAGGTCACTAACTGCTTTTCTCTTGCTGCCTTTAACATTCTCTTTTTCTCTGTAATCTTTGGCATTTTAATTATGTTGTGTCCTGGAGTGGGCCTCTTTGCATTCACCTTGTTTGGCTCTCTCTGTGTGTCCTGGACTAGCATGTCTATTTCCCTCCCCAAATAAGGGAAGTTTTCTTTCATTATTTTTTCAAATAGATTTCCAATTTCTTGCTCTTTCTCTTCTTTTGGCACCCCTTTGATGCGAATGTCGGACCTCTTAAAGTGGTCCAAGAGGCTGTTCACATTATCCTCATTTTTTTAATTTTTTTTCTTATTGTCCCGTTTTCTGTTTCCTTATGTTCCAAATCATTGATTTGATTCTCAGCTTCATTCACTCTCCTGTTGTTTCCCTGTCAATTATTCTTTATTTTAATTAGTATATCCTTCATTTCTGACTGAATCTTTTTTATGCTGTTGAGGTCCTCACTAAGTTCCTTGAGCACCCTTATAACAAGTGTTTTGGGTTCTACATCTGATAGATTGTTTATTTCCATTTTGTTTAGGTCTTTTTTCCTGGAGTTTTGATCTGTTCTTTCCTTTGGGCCAGGTTTCTTTGTCTCCTCGTTTTGTGTTTGTTTCTATGTATTGGGTAGAGCTGCTATGACTCCCTGTCTTGGTAGCGTGGCCTAATGTACTAGATGTCCTGTAGGATCCACCTGCACAGCCTCTCCTATCACTCAAGCTGTGTACTCGAGGTGTGCCCTTTCTGTGGGCTGAGAACACTTCCTTATAGTTGAGCTTTGGTTGCTGTTGGCAGATCAATGGGAGGGATTTACCCAGGCCAGTCAGCTGCAAGAACTGGCTGTGACCACTGACTACCAATCTCTGCCATCTGTGGATGATCAGCTGTGTGGGGGCAGGGTGTTGGTGCTCCAACATGGTCTGTAGTTATCCACTGGATGTGTAGGCTCTGGGGTTTTCTGGGTGATGCAGGCCAAGGTCAGCACCCACCTGTGTTTTTCCTGGGGCCACCCTGCCTGAGCTATAAAGCAATCTGATATGGCTGCTACTTGTGCTGGGCTTGGAGATTCACAGGAGAAGCCAAGCCATGAATCTAGGCTGGTTGCTGCTAGTACTGAGCCCAGAACCCTTTAACAAGAGGGCTCACTCAGTGGCTGGGGGCTCACTGAGGCTGGCTGTTGCTTGTTTGAGAGGTTTTAGGAAGTTGTGAAGCATGAACCAAAACCAATAATTTATATGGAAAGGCAACTTGTGTTGGCCCATAATTTTGGTAGGAAGGTGTCTCAGGGAACCTCTGGGGTGAGGCAAACAGTATTAGCCAGGTTGATGGACTCTCTGACATGGCATCAGCCTGCCAGCTCTGTCAGTGGAGTGTTCAGAAAAGGATCAATAGGCTCTGCCCACCTTTCTGTCTGGGAAAGAGCTGTCCCCCAGCTCTCACTTTGAGGACAGACACTTCAGTTTCTTCCTATATGCCACTGATACCTTTCAAGCTGCTACCCTGGTGCTGGAGCTCAGAAGGAGTGAGTCTGATTACTCACTCCATGTGTGGGTTCTTTAAGAACTGCTTGGAACTCCAGACGTTTCTTCCATCAACTCAATCCCTGCTGGTTTTTTCAGCCAGAAGTTATGGGGACTCATCTTCCTGGCACTGGAATCCTGGGACTGGTGTTGGGACTGGGACTCCTCAATCTTGAGATATCCCTCCCGAATTTTTATCCATCACACGTGGATATGGGCCCAGCCTATTATGTGTCTCTGTCCCTCCTACCAGTCTGGATGGATGTGGTCTCTTTAATTCCGTAGTTATCAGACTTCCATTTCAGATGGTTCTGAATGATGGTTGTATATTTTAGTTGTAATTTTGATGTGGTTGTGTGAGGAGGTGAGCTGTGTTTACCTACACCACCATCTTGACCCTTTATTATAATTTTTAATTGAGCCACACTGAATGTGCTCTTGAGAAATGGTATCATTTAGGCAGCAACAGATTCTAAGAACAAAGTAAATAAATGTCCAAGGAAACTCTGGACTCATTTTCATTACACTGTCATCATGCAACAGATGTATTGAGGGCCTACCCTAAGCCAGACACCCAGATGAATAGGAAGGTCCTGTTTGTTGGCTAATCAATGGTCATTCTATAGTTCTTCTTTGTCAGGCAACCCAACTCTCTCTGCCACATACTTATTTTCCCAGCTTCCCCTGTGGCTAGGGCATGGCATTGTCCCAATCGTAACTGAGGGGACCGAGAAGTTTGCTAGAGGCAGAGGTCAAGGAAGACTCTTCTCCATATGGAAAGAAAATACCACTCCTTTCTCTCACCAGACTTTAGCAATGGTTGTGTGAGGACAAGCTGCCTCGAACTGAGGAATACATCTTGCAGACTGGAGGAGACAGGACGGAAGGCAAAGACCACGTGCTGAGGGTGGCAAGGTGGAAAGGCAGAAAGACCTTAAGTCCTTGATGACATCATTGAGACTGAATTGATCAATCTTGCAACTGCCTTACCTCTGGACTTCTTAAATGAGATAATAAATGTTTTCATTTTAGGCTACTTTCAGAGGAGTATTTCTGTCACCTGCAGCTAAAAATACTGTAACAGACACAGAGGCTAGCTCTTATGCGAGGTTAGTCTAGCACATACATGGTGACTGTATTAGACTATACAAAACCTTTTACCCATTAGTTATTTTCATTCAGGTTTCATGCAATCCATCTATAATTTGTGACACAACCCCCTAATACTCAGTTCCAGATTCTCTGAGAGACATGAAACCCTTTGTATTTAGTCTTCCTTAGATTGGTTGATAAGCAAGAGAAGTAGTTGGGTTTACTTTTAACATGTTCTTTGGTTTTGAATAATGTAACCTTCTTTTGGCTCACTGGGCAGTCCTAAAACAGAATGTTCATGGACTTATTCGCTTCGCTGAGTTCATTTTTATTTGTTGCTTACTACCAACGAGGCAGTTATCCAGGCTGCCTCGGTAGTACTTTGGAGTTTGCAGGATACACTACCACCAGCTCCTCACCCTCTCCCCTCTCACTTACCGTCCCCATGCCCACCCCAGTGTAAGCCAAGCAACATTGTCTCTGGATATCAGTACATAAAATCCAACCAAAGCAGACAGACATTCCCAGAGCCTTCAATCTCAGTGTAAATTGAGAATAACCAATGATAGTCCTTTTTCTCCTTCAAGATGTATGAACAGTAAGTTCATCAATGTTCATGAACTAGGGACTATTTGCCAGCACATTCCTATGTATTTCTAATCTCCTCCAGTTTAATTTTTTCGTAAAGGTTTTCCATGTAGAGGAAAAAAAGCAGGTTAGGTACTGAGGTACTAATCCTGGCACAGTCAGGCATGAGGGCAGGTGGTACAGTAGCTGGAAGAGCGGAGGGCAGACAAGGGAAAGGAGTGTGAAATCACCCATGTGGGGTGCGTCAAGGGTTACCTCGTGTACTTGGCCAGCAGCAGAGCAGGGGCGGGAAGAGCACTGAGGGCAGCATTTTCCTGGAACTCGAACTACAGTTTCATCCTTCATACCCCAAAAAGGAACAATCCATCAAAGAAAACATTAATAAAATCCACAAAAGTAGAAAAATGTTATTCATAGCCAACCAAACTGTGTGCGTTAAGCATCCATAAATAGCAACTTCCTCACATTTAGTATCTATGAGTAACCTGGTGGTTTCATAAAAATTAGCACTGCCAAGGTCACTGTGACTATTAAGAGGCCTTCACATTCATTAAGTTTCATCATCCTCAAAGAACAAACAAAGGCACAAATAAAAACCATAACCATAATAATAGTACTTAGTGTTTGCCAGGTACTGTTTAAGTGTTTTACAAGGACCCTATGAAGTACATGCTCTTATCACCACTTTACAGACAAGAAAGGTAAAGACCAGAGAGGTTGTGTGACACACAAGGTCACACAGCTGACCCGGTAATAATAAATGGACCACAGTGGAAACTAAAAGCACTAACCATACCAGCACCTAAGAATATTTAAATCCCTGCTGAGTTACCTCTAAATTCAAACAGAACGTATCCCTCATATACTACTTCATTATTCTTTTCATCCTTATGTGAATTCATACATTTACGTATATGCATTAGGGAGGTCCTTAACATGAAAAAAAATTAATCATGTCTAGATATCTGAGAATAAGCCAGTGTGTATTCACTTCTAACGGCCCCACCTCAAGCCCAGACTATCAGACCAGTTGTCTCTGCTTCCCTAAGAAGAATTTTCATAGCAACAATTTCCTCTTTAATGCCAACAAGTCAGCTTCTCACTTTGACTTATCACTACATCCTTCTAGAAGGGCAACAAGATAAACAAATTAAGGCCAGGGGAGGGAGGGTTAGAAGAAACCAAGTTTCACTGACTGAGAAGTGGTAGATCTTATATACAGAGTACCTCCATAACAGTTCTCTTTCTTCTCTTATTAGATGCAGAAAATGAGATTTTATTATCATGGTTGCTCTGCAAGGCCATTCTGCAGAGGAATTCATTCTGCAAGGAAACGGCCATTGTACTTGGGGGTGTGTCAGGTAACCCCAATTTTTTTGGAAAGTTCCAGTCATACTTTGGTAGTCCCTTAACCCCGATTATGTATGATGAGTTAGATTAATGTGTTACTTTCTGATAGGATTTATTTGAAACACCTGAACCACTGTAATCAAACTAACAACTGTTTTCTATGCTTTAGATTATTTTATTTCTTTTGATTCTATATGCAAAATATTGACCATTGATGTTTACTAGAACATGCAAAAATTGGGCATGGATTGGAATTACTGAGCAGTTCTTGGTCTCAGACCTCTTTAGTTTAATGAAATTTCAGTGAGGAATAAATTAAAGGTTTAAATGATATAACACTCTTCAGTACCTTTATTGAAATAAACACATGAACTTGTACAATGTTAAATAAACAGGGGACAAATGTCATGATCACAAATCTTTTAAAGAATTCTATTTTTTTAGAGAGAAGGGAAGCAGGGAGAAAAAGAGAGAAACATCAATTGGTTGCTTCTCACATGCACCCCAACCCAGGACCAAACCCCCAACACAGGCACATGCCCTGACCAGAACTTCCTCTTTGAGTGACAACACCCAACCAACTGAGCCACACTGGTCAGGGCATGGTCACAAATCTGAAGAACTAAGTTACTATCACTCTATCTTAAGCAACCTGGACTAAACCCAAGTGCAGTGGCAGAGTCGACAAGAGAGTATGGGGAGGACGGAATTGCTGATATAGAGGTTGATACAAGGAAAATTAAGCTTTCCAATTCTTATTGGCAATGCCTAATTATATAATTTGTTGACAGAGCAGAAACTTTCTTCACAAATACAGACCAACAAGGACAGGAAGGAAAAGCATTTAAAGAGAAAATATTCCAGGGTATGAGAGAACTATATGATTCGGAGGTGAGATCCCATCTGGATTGATGCTTTAGAAGCTAGACTGGAGAAGCAACTAAGAAAGTGAGTAGCCAGATGGGTCAGAGAAATGGGAATGGTTTTTTAACACACTTCTGTGCTATCATACACCTGAATCCCATCATTCTGCTCTACATAGATTTGTTTTTCCAATGTGCAATTTAATACAGGTGCCAACACACTATGGACCGTGGGCCAAATCTAGCCCAGCACCTGTCTTTGCAGGTTCAGTGTTATTGGAACACAATCCTACCCATTCATTTGCACACTATCTACAGCTGGTTTTGTGATACAGTGGCAGAGGTGAGTAGTTGTTCCAACTGTATGGCACACAAAGCTGAAATTTTTACTATCTGGAAGAGTTTGCTAACCCCAGTACTGATATATTATCCTCAGTTATCACAGGAGTCCAATAAAAAAATATATGTCTATGATCAATGTCATTACAACTTTGGTTTGAACTACCATTTAGGATATATTTAAATATGGTTTTCCGTATTCCTTACATAAAAACGCTTAAGATAAAAAAGCATATAGTATAGTATGGTTAACAGCTCTTGATAAAATATCTTCCCACTATGACACCTCTGAAAAAATAGAAAGAGATGAAACTTCCACCACCAAAAAGTAGAACAGCCAACCTCCTGAGGAAGGTCCCACGGATCACAGACATTCGGTGGCCTTCCTGGGCTTTGTAAACCTAAACAGAAATAAGAACCATCATGTCTTCCCAACTCTCTGCCTTCCTATATTCAACACAACAGGGTCTTCATCCCTCCAGTGTGTGGCTGCTGCTGTTTTAGGCAGTCAGGGTGCCTCGATATCTCCTTTTCTACATCTAGGCAGAGCCCGCAAATTAAAAACAAGCAAACAAAAAAAAGAGTAGGCATTATATGTGTTGGAGGAGGCAGAGGGAGTGATGAAAAGCAGGGTTGAGAGCAGGAGGAGCCCCCAAAAGGAAAAGCGTACAGTTACTGAGAGGGATAGAAAGGGCCCTTTGCAGCAGTTCAAACAGGAGATGACAGGGTTTGTGTCATGTATTCAGCACGTAAGAGGGTTGAGGAGTGGGTTTAGGAAGATGTGATCTCAGTGCAGTAGAGCTACACCACATGAAGCTTGCCAGACCCTTGGGCCAGGGGGACATGCACATTTCTTAGCATCTGCTTAAGGCTCCTGGAAAAGGAATTAGTCAAGGGCAGGCCTCTTATCCTTGCAGCTTCATGCAGTGGGTATGGGCAGATTTCTCTTGATCAAGAATAAACAGAAAGAGAGAAACTTGAGGGAAAACTCTGAAGAACAAGTTAAAAAAATAACATTCTGGAGATTTACAGGAATAGCAGATTTCTGAACACTACTTACTATAGGATCTAAAAGAAAAGACTTCAAGGCCATTTTGCAACTTCAGTAAGATATAAGAAAAGGCAACCTTTATTAAATACAAGCAGAAAGCAATAAAAAAGAATAAGCATTGGTATAAAAAATAGATGAACTGGTGATAGGAGACATAAAGAAGAATCAAAAGAAAATTAATATGAAATCTTCAAATTAAAATCAGTACTGAAGGCGGTAAATACAAACTGAAGCAGCTCTCTCCATAATGCCAGAGAAAGACAAAAAGTGAAAAATGAGAGAGAACATAATGATAATGATGGGAAAGACAGGGCAGCAACCTGAGAATCATAGGTGTTTCTGAAGAAATGAGAATAACTGGAAAAAATGTAATTAATCAAAGCTATAGCTGAAGAAAACATTTCAAAAACTGGAATACAGGCTGAAAGGGCTTCACAATGTTCCAGGCAAAATGTGTAAAAAGACACCTCACCTAGAAATTTTCCATTTTCTGGGGAAAACGTTTGAATTATAAAGATGAAGAAACATCCGGCAAGAATCTGACAGAGTGAATCTAGCTGAATGTAATGGAACAGAAAACAGACTTCCATGGCACTGAATTCTAGAATTCAATGGAAAGAAGACCATAGGGCTGAGATGGAAAGAGAACATAATCGTCCCAATTTTAGACTCCCCCTAGGGATCCTTCATAAATCTAGAAAACTAGAAAATGGTTCTCAAATACTTAGTGGCTCAGAAGACAAAAAAATTCAAGGACGAAATTCAATCTCCCCAGATTAATCAATATTGGAAATGGGAAAATTATAGTACTTTTTAAAAAGTGGCGGTAACAGTGTCAGGAACACCTCTCAGCAGACCGGAGAGGCCACTGCCATGAGCCTACAGAAACGGGGCTGGGTCAGAGCGCTCCTCACCCGGCACCTGGACAACAAGTGAGAGCGAGCCGTTTCAGCAGCTACACGGCTCATTGAGGGCACCGCTCCTCATCTGAACACGAGAAACTTCTCCTTTCATCAGGGATTCTCACCACCTTCTAAAATGTGATTATAACTATGCCAACAATCACATGTATCCACCTTTGCCTACCAAAAAACTGAAATGAGCTACAAAACAATTCTGTCGTGGTCTTTTTAAAGGACAGGAAAATGGTTGATCATTTTCTTTTCCGCTTTTCTGCCTTTTCCAAACTTTCCTTAATGAATTCCGTTTAAAATAAAAAAAAAAACCTTACATTAAAAATCAAATTTTTCTAGAGCTCAAGACCTAGAAATACATTTCTCCTGATGAACTTACGTTTTTTTAATATTTAATGAATTAGCACATATAAAATACTCAGAATCATGCAATGGTATTAGCAACTGTGGGTATTGTGATTATTATTCTCTATCAATGAAACAAATCTCATCGTTGTGTGAGGCAATGCAGCACAACGGTTAAAATCACAAGGCAGGGGTGGCCTGTCCAGGTGGTGACGCAGAACCGCCTGCATGAGAAGCACTGACACTTCCAACTCTGGGACCTTGAGCAAGATACTTCTCCGTACCTCAGTTTTATCTGCTGTAAGATGGCATGATAATGATAACGCCTACTTCATAGGGCTGCCATGGGAATTATAAAAGCCCTTAAAGTTAAGGATTGGTGCATAATAAATGCCCAAAATGTAGTGATGATAAGCAGTAGTGGTGATAATGTTTCTGTCAAAAATGCTAATTCTACAGCATCTCCTTAATCATCAGAACATCCAATATTTAATATTGATGTTAAATAAAAAATAGTTCTAAATAATATGACAGTTGTTTTTTTGAAAATTATGTCAAGACAAAAATATAGACTTCATGATGCAGAGTGATTAAAATCAACCTGTTTCCAAGCCTCCAGAATGCTTGCACATTAAGTAGCTCTCCAGTACAGTACCAAATTCCATCTTTTAAACCATGTGGGCTATGTGTTGGAAGCTACCATATGAAGCTGGAATTCATACTTAATGTTGCTAAAAGTGGGACCAGTACTTCCGAGTATTCCTATGTCTAACCCCCTCATGTGCAGTCCAGGGTTAAGTTCTTAAAGATTTAAAGAAAAGGGCCACAGTGGGTTGTTTACTCCACCCCTTCTCCCACCTCCCTAATCATAATGGTGGCAAACTGCTTAATTACCCTTCGCTCCAGAGGGGACGAAGCCCTGCAATGTGTAAATCCAAATACCTCCACGCGACAGTGTCTCTGAAAGGAAGACACTGTGTGGCTCTGCCAAGAAGATCATTTGCAACCTTCAAGCTGGGACAAGGCTCTGTGATGAACGGGGTGATGTGACAAGAGCGTGGCTGGAGTAGCATGGGTCATACGAGCTAGTCTTTCAACTAGATGCATTTTCCTTTTATTTGGCATTTAGCATTTCTTGTCTAATTGCATTTTGTCTGCCTTTAAAATATCACCCAATTGTCACAATATGCCACATTATTGATTTGGTTTGTTTGACACAAAGTGCTGCTCTGTATCAATTGAATGTTAGCTTCCAGCTTTTTCTTAGATCAAAAATGAGCTATTTTTCCACTGGAGGCAAACTCCTTTCGTGGTTATCTGTCAACTGCCAAGAAACCACCGTAGGAGCGTCTGGAAGAGTAAAAAAAAAAACTATAAAATATTATGTATACTACATTTATTTGCAATTGATTTTCTTTTAAAAATTTGTGTGACTAGCCCAATGTTTTGAAACTCAGATCAGCTTTAAATGAACAATAAGCCCCCTCTATTTTAAACTACTCCAGAGAAAATCAATCTTTATAAGAATTAAATAGTGTACACGTGAATAATCATGTCTAAAGACACGCACATGTCTTCAAAAAGCAGCATTGACAAACAGTAACAACCTGATCAATATGAATGAATTTTCCAGATGTTGGGCTTGACATTTTTGAAACAGCTGCAACTGGGGTAGGAAGTGACTTTTCGGGTACCCTCAAGGCTCAATTTCATATTGGTGATTAGCCTAAATGGCTGGTAATTAGGCTTAACTGCGGCTTCTCAGGGTAAAAGAAATGTCACAGTGGAGGTCTCCAAAAGTATGAGAGGAACAAAACAGCCCTGGATTTTTGCTCTGACATTTCTAAGGCCTGCCTGACACAATCCCAGGAGGGACTCCAAGTCCTTGTACAGTGAAGTTCCAGGCTGTAGAGGGTCCATTCTGAGGCTGTCTTCCTTACCTGGTTACAAAACAGAGGCTGACACTGAGCTGTGAAGCACTGGGTGACCCCGTTTCTACACATGCATTTGGCACACCGACTCAATGGCCAGTCCTCCCCATCCTGAAACACACGGCCTTCAGAGGAACAGGGTTCTGGAAGGTCAGAGAAATAAAAATTACTGGGGGGTCGGTGGGGGCTTAGACTTGCCCATTCCAGGCTGACTGCATCGGTCTGTGACCAGGGCCCAAGGCAAAGAAAGGGGGCTGTTCTTAGGGGTTAATGCTTTGCAGTCATTGTATGGAGTTCTTAACAACTCTTCCCGCTTTTTAAGAGAAGTCCAATGAGACAACGGAGCATATACTGGGGCTTCGGTCCCACCTCCCACTGCTTCCTTGCCTTTCTGGGATGGATTCTCAGCCTCCTGCTCCCAAGCCCATGCCCAGTGAATGCCACCACCCTCCACTTCAGCCAGGACCTGGGCAGAGTGCCAGGGGAGTGCGTGTGACCTAAGCACCAAGTGGCAGGGTGGGGTCCAGGGAGCCCATGCAGGTCTCCGCCCACCCAGCAAGTATCTCCATTCCTGAGGGAATATGATATTAAATAGCAGATTCAAAACATGACAGGCTTGGAAAGACCACAGAAGAAAAAAAGAGCGTTCCCCCACCCCCTGGATTTTTGCAGAATAAGTCCTGCATTTCTTCAATTTGTACACCCCCCAGCAAATTACGGAGTTGGCCCTGGCTGATCCTCCAATCTGCCCAGGCAAAGTGCTTTCAATGTCTCGTCCTCATGGAAAGCCTCCTAAAACATAAGGAAGAATCCCACGAACTCAGACAACCTACTCCCCACTCCACCCCTAAACTCTGTTGTTCAAGTATTTTTATTTGCTGGGTCATTTGACCTCAAGCAGTTCCAGTCCTTCCTTGGTGAGTGACATCTGAAATGCATGAGGCAAGCATCCCACTTCCATCATTTCCTAACATAGTTTTTAACCCTTGGAATGGTCGTCCAAGGTAAGAGATCACCAGAAATGGAATAACTGTGGATCAAAAAGAAACCAGGCATCTTTTTAAGAGGAAAAAAAAAAGCAAGAATAGAGTATAGCTTCCAGGTACTGTTAGGTAAAAGAATCATTTTAGCTATTATATGCCAGGAGAGAACAATGCAGCAATGACAATAATTCGTATTTATTGTGAAGTATGTACTACTTAGTTATATACATGAAAGCGGCTGCATATCTGTAAATGTAATAAAAGGGTACTTAGACCAAGAGCGAGTTCCAAGGAGAGGGCCTGGAAGTGGGCCCTGGCCTGCTGAAGTGGGCCTCGGTTTGCAGGCAGGCACAATGTCCACAGTGGAGGTGCAGTAAAGACAAATGAAATACCTGCTTCCTGCTCTGTGTGTCTCAGGGAAAGTGTTGTTGTCACCTCAAAGACCAGTGGCAGCATAAGTGCCAATGGTACTACATGCAGAAGTGATTTACTCATTCTTCTCTCTGCCAAGAGGCAGGAGGTAGCCTTGTAGAATCACATCAGAGGATCTTGTCCCTCCTTCCTGCCTGCTCAGGAGCTATGAATGCAGAGGGATGCACTTGGCCAAGGCAAAATAGATAAATCAGAGACTTGCAGAATCCCAAGTTTGGAATGGAGCTTAAAGATGTCTTCCAATCTCACTCTCTGCAACATCCCTTCCTGCCAAGTGCAAGGCTAAATCTTGTTCCAATAAGAAATGTGGTTGGGGATCTTTGAACCACATTGAGCATGAAAGAAAAGAGCTGGGATGTCACCAGGTGAGCCTCAGAGGCAAAGAGGGAGTCCTTCTACAAGCTGGTACTCACTCCCAGGGCCCACGCAGATGGGGCAGCAGCTGCCGTCAGGGATGAATTCCAGCTCCTGGTGTCCACACGACAGCGGTGGGCATGGCTGGGGGCTGCACCGGACTTCCCCTTGAGTGCAGGAGCACACACCACACTGGGAGGCGGCCCACTCGGTCCCATGCTGGGTGTTAGGGGAAAAAGAGAGAAAGGTTATTGTCAGAATATAGGCTTTCATTTGGTCAAACACAAACCAACCTTCTTAAACGATGGATGGAGCTCAGGAAAGGATGACAAACACTCTTGGCCTACAGGGCTGAGACCAGGGCTTGCAACATTCCAAGTCCAAAAACTGACTGCTATTTTTTCTATTATGCTAAGATTCAGATTTGAAAATTTCAGAAAACCACAAAAAGAAAATATAATTACCCCAATCCCATCATTTAAGAAATTCTATAAAACCCAAAGTGAAATGTATACACCCACACATACATTGACATAATTTTTTATTATGGTTATATTGTTTTCAATAGTTTTCATTCTGATTCCTTTTCTTTCTTCCTTCCTCCCTTCCTCTTTCTTTTCATCTTTCTTTCTATCTTTCTTTCTATCTTTCTTTCTTTTCTTTCTCTCTTTCTTTCTTTCTTTCTTTCTTTCTTTCTTTCTTTCTTTCTTTCTTTCTCTCTCTTTCTTTCCTTCTTTTTCTCTTTCTTTCCTCCCTTTCTCCCTGCCCCTTCCTTTCTTTATTCACCCTGATTAATTCCCACATTTATTCATATTCTTTCTCTCCCTCAACCCACCAGCCCTCCCCACTCCCCCAGCCCCCACCCGCTCCCTCCTCTGTCCCAGTAATCTCATGGTCCTGGGGAAGTGTGATAGCCAGCAAGGAGGCACCTGCTCCAACGGGTTCTCACACAAACTGCAGAGCCAGCAAGTTCACGCCCTGGGAGAGTGCCCATCTACACCAGGAGAATGTCCCCAATTCGCCTTAAACTGGGATTCGAGGTTCCCAACGCTAACACTGTGTCAGCGGTCTAACAGACCCCTGTTCTGAGGTGTTACACGGTTTACTGAGGACCAAAAACATCTAAATGAGTCACTCTCAGATGTGACGCAGAGTAAGAGGAAGTGAGCCCCAAATATAAAAAGCTACCAATATGCTGATTGTTTGGGGAAATAGCTGTCAAAATGTGTTTTCAGTGGCAGATGGAAAAATGGTGGTCTTTTAGAAGAGGTAGGGGAAAATTTAGCTTAATAAGTAAAGTTTTCCTCCTATAACGTTTTGTTAAATATTGGCACCTTCTTTTCTTTGCCTCTGTTAAATGTAGGATATGATGATATCTGACTCAGCACAAATCACTATGGGCTTCTATTAAAAACATCACACATTCCAGGTGCGCAATCACCTAACATAATCTGGGGATTACGACTGTGCCACTGAGAAGCATAGGAAATAAAGTGCCCTTGCTTCTCCACAAGCCAGTGTCCAGAGTAATTAATTATTCATCTCTCTCAAACACAAAAGAACTCTGTCTAACCTAAACAAAACAGCACCTCTTTATTCTGCAAGTTGCCGCCTGGTTGCAAGCACTCCAAACCTGACGTTTCGGAATTACTAATAACCAGTGCTGTTGTGGCAGCAGTGATAATAATAGGCGGTCACAGTCCTTTTACTAGTTGGGAACCAAACCCTCACCCTGTTGCCATGAAGATTACTTTCCTCTAAGTGGACTTACTGGGGACGCAAGAAGACAGTAATTCAGATATTGCACTGAGTCAGACGAACCAAGGATTTCCTTGGATCCCAGCTCAGCCCTGCCTGCTTTGGGGACTATGGGTGAGTAACTGAATCTTTCTAAATCTCAGCTTTGAGGTAGCTTATCAAAGAGCCAGCAAGGGGGTGGCAGGTAGAAGGAGCTCAATTCTCTCCCCAATTTCCACTTCATGAGTTCATGGGCAGCCTTCCCCTTCTTCATGCCTATGTGCCCACTGTGATTGTAGGAATGGGCATGCATGCCCAAGTCCTCTCCCATCGATGTGTACTTTTGCTTTAATTACATACAAAAGTTTTGAATTTAGCAGAGCATACACACGGGCAAGCCTACAACTACTCATAGGAGGCAACTGGCCTTTATACTTTGGAAGGCCTAAGCGAAAGCATAGGAAGAAATGATAAGAGAAAAATCGATAGGTTCTGATCAATTAAAATTTAAAAAGTCTGTCAAAATACGTTATAAACAAACTTAGGAGGCAAATGACAAACTGATTTAAAGATCGAAAATTATATTAATTAGAATGAAACTCTGATATATAAAAGCACTGGTAAGCAATAAAAATTTCATTTTTTCAAAGGAAAAAATGGCAATAAGCTTATAGAATATTCAACTTTCTAAATCAAAAAGAAATATTAATTAAAATAAAAAATAGATAATATCATTTAAACTCAGGTATGGGAAGAGTTAAAACACTGCATTGCAGTGTTAAAAGAGTTAAAAGAGCTGCATTGCAGCTGAGTGTTGGTGAAGTTGCAGTGGAGTGAGACTCTCCTGCCCAAGGCCTTCCTCGCTGTAGCTCCTGGAATAACTCAGCTGGTGGGGGGCAGTGGCATATGGCCTATGATATTCCAACCGGGTTTGCTATCAGACACCGACAACTGCAGATTGATTTAGTAACTACCACAGACGTCACAGCTTCAGTACTCAAGACACTTAGATGCTTTGACCTACTATTCTCACTTTTAAGAAGTTATATAAAGAAAATAGTCAATAATATACAGAAAAGTTTCAATACAAGAAATTCCATTTCACTGTTCTTTACAGCAAAATTAGAAACATTTTAGTGAAAACTGGAAGCTACCCAAAAGCCTACTAATGGGAAATCAGGTTCTCTAAGAGTATGCTAGGGAATTATTTACAACATAATATTCTATTTAAAAAGCAAGATATAAACTATATATACAACATAATTACAGTTATGTAAAAACATATGTCTCTATCCATCTACCTATGTATCTGTTCCTCTCCACTGCCACCCCCACCCCCCAAAGCTGAAAGAACAGTAACTATGGTTTTTAGGGTCTGGAGATTACTAGTAGATTTTTTGTCTCCTTTTGTATACTTTTCTATTTTTGAAATTTTCATCAATAAACATATTTTTACTTTTGTCACCAGAGAGCAAATTACTGTTTAAAATATCTGATGAATCATTTATATCTTAAGTACAGTAAAATTTGAAGATATAGAACAGTTTGAAGTGAACTTCTTTATTATATTACAAATTAGGAGATTGCTTCTAAATATCTAGACATTTCACTTCATTAAAACAAGAGCTTGTTTTTTTACTTCTCAGAATTGCTAACTGTCATTTCTTAAACATTTCAATCACACCACCTTTCAGAGACCACATAATTAGTTATAATAACAATCTGTCAATCACCCAAATAATTTCACCTGTAAAATGAGAGGGCTGCGTTGGCTAACCTCTTTGGTAGCTTCAGACTCTCTAATGATATAAATTTATTATCTTACTCAAGAGACAAAAAATTAAGCAGGGGATTCTCCCTTCACAGTAAGCAGGAGAACTATGGGAATAACAGAACATTCAGCAGGTAGCCTGCATCGCTTGATGTCAAACCCACAGAATGAGCTCCAGATGGTGACTGATCCAAAGTGCAGAGTGAAGGAATCACTCCCCCTCTAACTCAGGAAAAGTCACCTAAAGCCCCTCCTTTTTCCTCTCTTCCTCCTCCTTCTAAGACGGTGACACCCCTCTCACCAAAGGAAACCTAGAGATCAAGGGGTTCAGCAGATGCTAATATATCATATATAAAGTATCAGTGCTCTATATACCTATTTACAAAAGCCTGATTTTTTATAAACACTGTAGCAGCAAAGAGAGCACTGTAAAATCAAAGAATAATAGCTATACAATGCAATGCTCCCACGAGACCCGAGTTTAGCAATGCCATCAGAACCTCGTTAATACTTTCAGAAAACATGGGCTTTTGACACTGGGTGAAAAGCACATTCTGCAGACAACATTTTAAATATATTCTTCTACACAGCCACTAACAAGTGGTTTGGCTGTTGACATAAGTCCAAAGGTAAGATAAGATCGTAAAGTATTTACCTGGCTTAGTGACAGAACAACACAATAATTTTTCTTCATATAATTTGTTTCTGTGATGAAGTTATAGAGGTAGAATACTAAGTATCTGGGAATGTTCAGTGCGTATTATAATTACACCCTCTAGGTTCAGGGGAACAAGGCTGCAGAATTCAATATTCATTCCTGTCCCTGCACACATAAATTAGTTCTCCTTTTAGCCTCACAGACAAGCAAAGCAAGTAGACCTCTCCCTCCACACTCCTCTATTCAATTAGATGCGGGCACCGGGGTGTTCCCACCTGCCACTTCCTTTTTTAGTGAATCTTCAAGCATTACCTTCTCAGACGGGGCATTATCTAGAGCTGGTATTAAATCAGTGCAGAGGAAAAGAAAGGGGATTAATGGCCCTTTCCCCTCCCTTTCACAAGCTAATTTGTGGGGAGACAAGCAGGGGGAAAGCACTCAATACTCTTTAGGAAAACATATTTCAGGCTTGTCTCCCTGTCTGGTTGGCAAGACCAGGCACAGATCCGCATGCTCATTTGAGAGGATAGCTTTGGGGACATCATGGATGAAACAGTCCCCCAAACACTGGCTATAATAAGCCGACGTAAAACTGTCAAATAACCTGAAGTCAACCCAGTCTCGAGTGTTTTCCTCACTGCAGGGAAAATGCTGGGACTTGTCCTGACTTGCTGGAGTGCCAGTTATAGGAGGGGCCGCCCACCCTAGAAGGAAGGGTGTCCCGCACAAGGCTGTTTCCTTCAGGCAGGGCCTCCTGGAGCACAGTCCTCGACGAGCTTTTGCTTTGTTTCAGCCCTATCCTCTGGGGGCACCGCCACTGATGCCCCTCCTGCCACACTCACTCTGCCTTCACGCCCCTTCTAAGTCTCTCCTAGGGGAAAGCTTCCACTTCAGATCGCAGTCCCAAAGTCCCTGTGTTACAGCTACTGGGAGGGAGAGGGTCTCCGCCAGCTGCCCTGTGGGACACAAGCCAGAGGCTCGAGAGGATCACTGAGGCTCCATGGGAGAGGAAAGCGCTCTGCAAACTGCTTTCCGAGCGAGCTGAAAGGGTAGAAAACAATTTTTTCAAGGGACTCCAAGATTCAGGACGAAAACTTGTGAAACAAGTGACAGATGAGACACAGAGCAAACCCAGATTAGCATTTAACCCACTCAAGAAAATAAATAATATTAAGAAGGATTTGGCAAGAATCTAGAGGCAGTGAGGAAAAAGAGAGTAAAGGAACAACAGGAAGACTAGACACATGAGCATTTTAACTTTATTAATACTAAAATTAGAAGATTTTTATGTTGACTTAAACATAAATCATTTTCTATCTCTATTTGAAGAAGCAGACCACTAGATATTTTTTCTTTCAAACTATTGTTCCTTAAACATAGCTCTTTTCTCAGTTGCTTCAAATACCAGAAATGTAATTGTAACATTTTCTGAGGGAGTGTACTTTGAAAGTTGCACATGGGAAAATGATGCACAGACACGTTCCCACCCAGTGTAGAGCTGTGCACGTGGTGTGTTGCAGCAGAGGGTGAACCGCAAGGACGGCGGGCAGAAGGAAGACTTTCTGAACTACCCCAGAAAAAGGAGGCCAAGC